>VFFE01007126.1:357749-413072 GCA_008921705.1 Burhinus oedicnemus | reverse complement strand
ATGTAATGCTGGGAGCAAGGGAGGCGGAGATGGAGAAGTGGGGAGGGAGGGGGGGGGGAAAACCCTCCTGAGCATATGGAGACATCCAGAAAAAGATGTGCATCGTCAGCTGTGATTCCATTGTGTGCTTGCAGACGGGATCTGAGCTCTTTTTCTCTTGGGAATTCAAACCTTACAGAAGTATTCTTTGGCTTTTACCCGTCAGGATAATCGAACTTAGATAACATATATTTCACATATTTGTTATAGATAATATTTTAATAATATCGTAAGATTTCAAGGAATAAATACAGTTGCCAGACTCCTGCCCTGCATTGGAATAATATTTTGAACAGGCATACATATTGGTGAAATGGCAACTTTGAGCAGTAAGAATAATTTGTAATATTACATCAGTGGTTACATATTACTAAGGCATCTTACCAGTTCTATGGGTAGTAGTTTGTCAGCAGTATTTACATTATGCAAACACTCCCTATTTTTAATGATTCAGTAGCTTAGCCTTTTCAAAACATACCGAGTAGAAATGTGACATGAAAAATGACAGCTTGTATAGTTTAATCAATTTAGGATACAGAATTAAAAAAAACCAGCAAAAATACAGGGAATTTTTTAAACAGGGTCTTAAAACAAAGCTATTTTGTCAGTGTTGCGAGTATTCAGAAATAGTATTTACATGATGAAAAAAACTGAGTGGGAGAAATTAATTTTCTTTTATTCAGTCCTGCATTTACCTGTTACCTAGAACAGCATTTCCTCTCCTGAGTATTTGGAATACTTCTGATTTTATACAATTACTTGGAGCTGATGAATAGTTTGAAAAATAGATCTTGAACGTGGTGGATTTACTGCATTGCATTTTGTTACTGTTTATGATTTTTCAATCTTGTTCTATGGAAACTGCATGTTATTCAAGTTAAAGACTAATGGAAATTTTACTTAAGACTTTTATGGAAATAAAATAGGCACAATTCTTGTGGAAAGTGTGTGGTCACTGGGGTGCTTGGCATTTTGAAGTTTGAAATTAGTTCATGAATTTAAATGTCTGAAGCTATACAACAACATATTAACAACACACATATTTTTTTTCTTCTGCAGCTGCATCATTATACCATTCCAAGTCTTGCATTTCCTTAAATGGCTTCCATAACAATCTCCCATTAATACAGTTACTGGCAGATATTATTCTTGCTTTGCTCTCATTTTAGCAGTTATAACTGATAGTAAATCTCACTCTTTCTATGAGCGTGCTCCCATTACTTAGATATTCAGAAGCCTCTTTGTAATGTGCATTTGCTTTTTGCAGCTAAGATGCAATGCCCTCTGAAAAGCCTAATTACATTTTTCTGTTTGTTTTTAAACTTCGGGAAGTTACCTGCTGTTTGGAAAGAATAGCTTACATTTTGCTAAAATAGTCCACGTTATATGGAAACCATTAATGTATTACTCAAAGGGTGACAAATTAATTAAAATATCTACTGAATGTGTTGATTGATCCATAAATCTTAGGTAGTATGGATCACTTGAGCTGGGGGGGGGGGCGATCCCGGTACATAGTGAGAACATATATCTGATGTGGCAATGACTGAGAGTTGCTATTTTGATGCTTTTTTTAGTGAGCCATGTAAGACACATTGTTGCTCTTTGGTAGGATTTATAGTGGGCATATCACAATTGGCTGCTTTATTGGCTGCCTCAGTGGAAAAGTCTGGGATTGAAGAATGGGCATGGAAAGTGAAATAACATTTTACTTGTTGGGTCAGAATTATTATGGAATTTTACTCTTACTCTGCCCATGCTGTAATTCATCTGTGTGTGAACAGATTTAGTTTTTCATGGCTGTCAGTATTGATCTCTAACGAGCCTTGCCCATGAATTTTGAAAAAAATCACTCCAGTTAAAAACAATGCAGTCTGTCACCTGTTTGTACCTCACAGATTACGTAGGAGGTACTAAATCGCATTTAAAAAGAAAACTTTATGAGGATGGAGGAAAGTCTGCCTATGAATAAATTTGATCGTATATACTGACACTTTTATTACAGATATTTTTATGAACTTATAAGTTAAAATTTAAAAAAAAAAACCCCACAACCCAAAATCCAAGGTCGTATGTTTTAATACTCGTACAAGTGAGAGTTCACATATCACCCGGTCTGCAGTGGAGATTACTTTTCTTCATACTTCTTTCACCATGCTTTGAGTTCACAAGGTAGCTCTTCAGTCCTTATTCTGTACTATTTAAAAATTAATGTCAGGACTTGTTGACCAACCACGTATGTTATTCCCAGAAATAAATGTGATTAATGCCAACTAATTTCACTTGCTACTCTTACACAAATTTGCACCTTGGTCTCCAGCGATGTGAGCAACGTCCTTCTCTTGTTCTATCAGTTTCCTAAAATAGATTCTTTGTGGAGGAAGATTATGAGTGTATACAGATAAATACATTATTTATTTTAGCAGATTTCAATTATATTCTCAGGGAGAAAAGCTCTTCTTCAAGTCTAAATCTTTGTATTTTTTCCAAAGTAAAAATTTACAGCTAAAATAATACTATTTTGTTTCAGTGTGGCCAGAATACTTGTTGCCTTTATCTTAAAAGAAAAATTCAGCCTCTTAATACTTTACTGGCTATAAAATGTAGCTCTAATAACATAGTTTAAAGCTTTTTTTTTTTTTTTAAGAATCATGGCTTACTTTGATACAAAGATACTGAATTTTTAATGAGCCTTCAAACTATTTTCTTGCTGCAGTTCTGTGTGAAATTACTGTTAATTGCACAATGGTGAGATCATTTGTGGCACCTTTTCTTGTTAGTATAAAAATGAGGGAACCTGAAGGCTGTAAGTAGATGGAGAAATATGTTCACTAAGCTTGCACACTGTAGATGATGGTCTCTTATAAGTATGTCTGAAAGTGGTAGTCATTCACTTGCTTTTAGCTAAACTAGTTTGTAGAGTTGATAATTGTGTGTGTTGTCCACAGTTTATAGTTGTCCTGGTTGGCCCAAACCATGACAATAGTTTTTACGGGGCCAGGAGGTAACACATCTTAGGTACCTGGAACATAGATGTCCCTTTGCACTGGAAAAGAAATGACTGCGTGAATGGAAAATAAAGACGTAGGGCGGTCTGAAGTCAGAGGATGGCATATTGTTTAGGGTCTTATCAGTTGGATTTAGCTATTATGTTGACCTTTAAAAATTTTTCTTTTACCCTTTGGGGGATGGACGATTGAATGGTGATGTTGGAAAATGGCAAGTATGGCGAATGATGGCTGTGGCGTATTCTGTTTTTATGTCGTAGCTAATGCTGATACTTTGTGTACTGTTTGAGGCAGAGACCTGTCCCTTTTGTGGGCCCTAGCGCGAGGCTGACGTACAGGCCGTTGAGCACCACCATTGCGTTACTGTGAAAGCTGGCTTTATGCAAGAGTGGTTTCTCTTGAGTTTTGAGGGGCATCCCAAGAAACTCCCGATTCTGATGGGAATTTGCGTGGGAATAGGTACTAGCATTGCCTTTTGCTGCAGTGTTAGTTTTCCTTTATTTCAAGCACCAGAAAGGGCTTGAAAAGGGAAGGCAAGAACTAATGGGTAATCTCATTGTCCGTCATTTCATGTCCATCGCTTTTCTTCACCAACAGTCTAGTTTAGTTTGAGGAATAAATCTGGAATATACCAAATTATACATCTATTTGGGTACATAAGATTGTGCCTAGTTGCTGTATTATTCAAGAGTTTTACTTGGACAGAAAGATCTCATTAGTAGTATTTTGAAGGTAGTGCTTCTACTGTAAGACTGTAATATATTGTCTTGGTTTCCAGAAAGTATTATTGTTATTAAATGTTTTATGAATAGAACAAATGAAAACCAGCAAAATCTGTCATTTCCATTGTTGCCACGTGGCACCCCATGGACCACAGCGTAATGGTCAGGAGCTGCGGTACTCATGTGCAGACTCTTTGAGCTGTGGTCCTGGAGGCCATGCAGATCAGGAGGTGGGACCCCCCCAAAAAAAAAAATCAGCAGTAGGAAAATACCCGTGAGCAGCCATGCTAGTTGTCAAGAAACAAAATGGTGGTAGAGTAGTCATCCTCATTCACTGGTGTGCAGCAGCTAAAAGACAGGAGATGAGTGGGAAATGCTTCTGTCTGCCCAGGCACTCTCATCATTATTCCTCCTCTGTGGAAAAGGTCTCCCCACCACGGGCTGGGGCTGCAGCCCTCATCTGTGGGTGAGACAGCGGCTTCCCTTTGGTGTGTCTCTCTGAACTGCAGGCGTCTAACCGACACTGTAAATCTCACTAAATCACTAAAAGATCTATTAGTGTTTCACTAAAAATTTTATTCGAAGACAAGATGATGTTTTCTGTCAGCGAGGACCCACTTGGAGCCCCATGTTTGTGATCTGTAGAGCTTGTGTGCTTTTTGGGCATTCCTGAGGAAGTAATGTATTCATATCCTCTGCTTATATATTTTATATAAGAATACGTCTTTGTTAGTGGTGCCCCTGAATAGCCTGTTACTGTAGTGGTATCCTGCCTGTGACTGAAAACTTAAGCAGAGTTTGTTTGAAGAAGGTTTCTGTGAGATGGCAGAAATGGCAGAAAAAATGAAGTTGTTTCTAAATTCCTTTTCTCTTGAGGCATAATTAGTGCGCTTTTTCTTCCCTGTTGATGACTCTTGTAATGCATCTTGCATTTTCTTTATGTTCTGCCTCTTTGTTTGTCAGAATAAGAAGGTAGAAGACTCTTCTTTGGTAGCTTGCTTGGTTACATTTGACATAAAGTACTGTTTGACCTACAAGCAGAAATGCAGGTATAATATTTACGTGGGTAGTGGCATGCTCCTCTTCCTTGAAGAAACGTGTATTGCTGTGCAATGTATGTCCTCTGCTATACTGGACTCTTAAGCTCTATGCTATTTAAGAGCTTTCTGTTTATTTTCCACGGATACTTGTCACTCAGGTCAGGAGTATTGTAAGTGGAGATTCAGAGAAGAAACATGCGTCTGTACGTACAACTTTCAATAGTGGTTGAAAGACATTTTAGAAGAACACCCGTTTCTCCTTTTTAGAGATTTGAAACTGATGTGTTATAAAGTCAACCAGTCAAGCAGTCAACCAAAAAAGGAACCAGCCACTTTCACAGAGAGTTCCCACAGATTCTTTTGTGAAAATGAAGGCTGTGTACCCTGTAAGTTAATGTAAACGTCTTGGTTGCTATCACCGTGAATTTGCAGTGGGCAGCAGGTACAGAGGAAGTTGTGTGCCCGGAGTGATTGTGCAACTGGAAGCGGGTTGTAGTTATGTCTGGAAAAGCAGATAATGCTCTGCAAAGTTTGTCTTTCCCTTGTGTTATGCTTAAACCTGTGATGTGCTAAGCATTCGTGTTTTTATTTCTCTATGCTTGTCTCCAAAAAAAAAAAAAAAAAGACTAATATTTTTCTCTCCATTTTGTTCCTAGCACGCTTGAGATGTATGTGAGGAGTGAGGCCCCCCGCATGCACAGCCCCTAGAAATTGTTGCCAGCCTCACCGAGTCTTGGTGAGTTGTTTATATACTATTGCATTTAATTGGACTCTGTTACACTTTTATCTTCTTCACTGGGGAATTTGATGTGAGATGTCTTAAATTGATGGTGTGGATACAGCAGAACAAGCCTTGATTTTAAGTAACGTATGATATTATGCAGTGAGTCGAAATGCAAACATTTCAGAGACTTTCAAAAATAGCTCCCAGACTGGTTATGGAAGTGGGGAGCTTGCTTTAGTGCCAGGACTGGGAATGGGACTCTACTGAGAAAGGCTGAAGGGATCAACATGTGATGTGCTTTCACATTAAGTTTGTTTGATGCTTTATGCTGTAACTAAGGAATTGACTTTTTTTCAAATGTGCTGATTATGGTCTGTCTTATGGCAAAGGTTGAGTATGAAATAATACAAGCTTTTCCATCCAAATCTCTGCACTAATAAATTACCTAAATTGAGGGTTGAAATCGGTATAATGACACTGATGACTTAAACTGCTTGTTGCTCAAGAATTACTGTCTGGTGACTCCATCAGGCAGTGCTGTGCCTGTTTAACTCCGCTCACAAGAAGGGATAATACCACTGAGAATTAGAAAAAGGGACCCCTGCGGATTGTTTAAACGTAGGCTAATAATAGTTTGGTAGTGCAGTGAAAGAAACTAGAATATAAATGCTGTGTTTTTATTTTAGGTATGTTTAATATATCAATATACTTGCTTGGTATAAATCTTTTACAAATATGCATTTGAGACTTTATGTGAGAACCTTTTCAGGGTACTCATGAATAAATGTTGTCTTTTAACATGTAGAGTGACTTATTAAGGTCAGAAATATGTATTTTTGAGGCCTGCACACTAAATATAGAGGTGGGAAATAAGCTTGCTGAAAAGGTTTTTAGTTGTTTGGGGGATAACTGTTTATAAAATGCCAACCGTTTATGGGTAAAATTATGTATGTCCACATCAAGTATCATTTCCTCTTTTGTTAATTATGTTGAGCAATTTTTGCAAGCTAAAAATGCTTTTCTTTAAACTTACTGAATTTTCTAGCATCAGTGAATGAAAACAGATTAAGCAGCTTTCCAGTGCTTCTGTTTTTTCTGTCTTTCCCCTTGGCTGTTCTGATAAAACAATCTGTAGTTCATTGTGTTCAATGAAGTTTATAATACTGGTTAATAGTTTGTTTATGTATTATATTAACTTGAAAATGCTCAGCCACATAGATGTTATTACTTATTTACACTTATTACTTACACTATATTACTTATTATTTATTTACACTACGTATCTGGGCTGCATAATGATAATAATATGCATGTGCAGGTCTTCTTGATAATAAGCTGCTTTTGTGATCATTTAGGCAAATTGTTTTAAAAAAACGAAATAGTAAGTATCGAAAACGTTTTTTCTTCTACTGAATAGGACTCATAACAGAATGAGTTAGGTATGTGTAATAAAGAAAAATGTCACTGCCAAAATTCTCCAAAGACAACATGAACTTTTGTTGTCAAGTTGATAGTATGTTTGTTTTCAATTGTCTCGATTGTAATTTTTCCATTGAAAAAGGAATGCATTAGGTAAAGACTGAAAAAGGTAAATATTCAAATAAAAAGCAATTTGCATATAATTGGGTTTTTTTTCCCCTAATTAATATATGTAGGGAAAAAAATACCCTCTCTTTTGCTTAGTGTCATTACATTCTTCACCAAAATGATAATTTTGGTTGTTACTGTGCCAGAAGGTGGTTCAATACCTTTACAGATAATGACTAAAACATAGTTGCTGTGTTTGAAAAGTTCAAAGCCTTTAATAAGAGCAAATAGGAGATAAATATTTATATATGAAGTCTATGGTGATGGCAGTGAGGAAGAAACCACTGTAAAAAATGGATGTCATGAAAGGATTTAGAGAGCAAGGATGAAATAGGAGAGGTAGTTCTCCACTCAAAATATCTTTTTGCTCTAAAGCGGGTAGTTATCTGTGTGATAGATGGTTCAGCAAAAGTAAGGTGCATAAGACAAGGAATATTTTCAAATTTTGGTTCCTTTGAGTCCTTGGAAACTCTTCCATTGATTTCTAAATGTCCAGGATTTCAGTCCTATTATTCTACATACTCGGATACTCACCCTCTCCATCACGAGATCAGAGAGCTGTAGCTGTTTATTTTAACCAGTACACCCGTTTGAAATGATACTAGTGTCTGAAGGATCTGTCAGTTGGGGTTTCTTTTAAGAAAAGCTGGCCTCGACTTTTGACTGCAGTTGCTTGTGAAAGAGGTGTTGGGTTTGACTGTGTGTTGTGAGACTGTGCCCCCACGGTGACTGAAATTGTGTGCGTTCAGCCTGTCTATCACTGTACTAAGTTTTTTGGAAAGTGGAACTAGTGCTTAATACTTAGTGGATCTATTTTTCTATGATACAGTGGACAAGAGTGTGAATCTTGGACTGGTTAAATGGCTTTAGAATATGTGTATATGAACTGATAAGAAATAATGTAAATGACAGAATTTGTGGCTGCTCCCTTGGAATGTTGTTGATTGGGGTGGTGGGAAGTAGCTGCTGTGTGACGCCAAAAAGCCATGCAATTAGGATGGTGAGAAGTTTAGACTTTTAAAAAACCCCCAAAACTAAACAGAAATACTAACTTTAGTTCCTAGTCTAAAAGTTTTCAGTCAGAAAACATTTTTTTTGTTTTCCTCTCTTTCTCCATTTTGCATGAGATGGTTTGCTTTGCAAGGAACACCTCTCAGCAAAAAAAGAGCATAGATTAGAGAAATCTCAGTTTTCTGTCACTCTCGATCTGGAGAGTCTGTTTCAATCTAACTTTGTAGTGATTTCATTGGCGTTTGTGTTGTAGTTAGTGTCAAGTGTGATAGATAGAAAATATTTGTATGTCTGTTTGTTGTGAGTTATAGTACTCCTTGTTGTTTACAGCAGTAGTAGATAAAGGAAATTCTGACAGATGTCTCATTTTTGACTGTGTCCTCCTAATACATGTGTGTGTAAAGGGAATGCTGTCAGCAAATAAAGCGTAATACTGAAAATAAAGAGTGCCTTACATTGAAATGAGTTTTAAGAGCCTTCAGTATTAGTTTGAGGATGCAAATGAGGAACTGACAGTAGGTTCCGACTATCAAATCTGATTAAGAGAAAGGTCATTTCTGTCAGCCTGCAAAGCCAGGCTGGGATGGTGTCTACGTAGAGCTCTGGAGTCAGTTCAGAGCACCTGAATTCCCAGAGGAGCTGTGTTTCTGAACTACCTGAAATAAAATACAGGTATTGATGACAGGTATGGATAATCTTTACTGAATTAGGTCGTCGTATTTGCAGAGGGATCTGGGAGGGATATTTAATCTGCGTTGAATTCGTTTGTGATAAATAGGGAATGTGTTCCCATTCCTAGACCTTGAAATTGGGGAGTTGTGTTTTGCATGAAATATGATCAGATTTTTGTTTTCAGTCACTCCTGTTCAGTAGCAACATTAGTTAATATAAATTGCCTATAAAGATGCCTCTAAAAGTGGATTCTTGATTATAGTGAATTTAATGCAATCAGCATTAAAGTGATACTCCTAATCCGAGAGTGAAGTTCTGTGTGGGTGGTACAATAAGAACAGAAGTATTGAGAAATGAGCATCTATTAAGATTTATACAATTGCACCTCACAGATTTCGCCCCCCCCCCCCAAAAATTTGAAATGGGAGTTTATGGCAATTTTTTATTTTGCCGAAAAGCTGAAATTTACACAAATGTAATATATCATATTTCCTTTAAAATTGATGAAAATTGAGAGTATTGTTGAGAGAAATCTCATCATGCTTGCAACTAGTAGAACTAGATTTGTTAATAATGAAAGCAGTTTTAAAGTACTTTAATAGTTTTGAAGCCACAACGTTCAAATTCATTATAAATCTGGAGTAAACTCATTAATTACTGTGAATGGATTTAAATGGAGTGCTCTGTCAGTGAACTTTTTACTGAACTGATGGAACCAAACTTCACGTATATCCAGGACTGTTGAAAACACTGTCATTCAATTGATTGAAGCTTGCCTTTTGTATGTAGCTATATCTTGGAAGATTATTTCTAACAGTTCAGTTTCAGTGAGATAAATAAAAAATATTTAGGAAATGAGATTGCTAACTTGATTTTATTAACTTCTTAAATATTGGTTTTGACTTAGTAATGGGCTCTGCTAAGATTTTTTTCATTTCTTACCTTGATAGGAATCTTTTTGTATGGGCAAAGGTATAGTATATACGCATTTGCAGAAGAAATAGCTGTCATTATCATCTGTGGAAAATCAATATATATTTTAAATATAGATTGATGACATTGTACCGCCAGTATTGGAGCCTGGGAATTCTAGAGGGGTCAAGAACAGGACAACTGAGCTCTTGCATCATCAAAGAAGATGAGATGCATTTACTTGGGCAGATTTTCCTCTGGGCCTGCCTTTAGTCCCTGAATTGGGAAGAGTGAAATATTTACCCGGCTCGGCTCTTGACAGTAAATAGTATTAATTAAATACAGGGCTTGAAAATGACACTGGTATTTCAGATTAAGGCCAGTAGATTTTGCCTTGGCTTTCTGGAAATTGAATTCCAGTAGTCTGTTTATTTGACAGCATTATAGTACAATAATTTGAGGTTCATGGATATTTCTGTACATTAAAGTGGGTGAATTTTTATAATGTCACTATGCTGGGATGTTAGGCTCAGAAGACTTATGTGACTAGAATAGTAAGTGAATTTGCAGCTGGTTAATACAAAGTGTGGCACAGTGTGTTTCTATCAGATTAATTTACCTTTGTTTTAACTGGACCGGCAAGAAATTACACGTTTTCTTTTTAAAACAGATTTTGTTGAAAAATTCAGATGAATGGTCTTAGATCTAAGTTACAGATGTTAAGAAGTTAAATATTATTAAAATGATTTACAAATATTGGCGAGTTTTACAGTATCATTGTGAAAGGCTCTAACTACTAAAAATGTTTTACAAAATCCTCCTCTAGTCATCTCAGCACAAGCAAAAGGGTACTCCTAGCAAAAGGACACTCCTCCGTACACAATATCAGTCACTGTGTAAATGGGTTAGTAAAACTCTGTTTATAGTTGTGGCCATGATAAAGGAAGAATATGCTCTGTTCTCCTGTTCCAACATCTCTGTTTTTACGGTCCAGATTCTTCCCTTTTTTCATTATCAGTTCTTGTTCCTTCAGTAATCCCAGTTCAATAAAGTACAGTGTTCTGTATACACCAAACTCTGTATCTTTCAAAATGACAGCAATAGGCAATCTAGGAATATTTAAAATTAGAATTGAGAAAAGAATTAGTTTTATAGTAGGTATTGTAAATCAGTTCACCCTTGAGGGAAACTGCAGTAGTGTCAGAGGGAGTTAAAATGTTTCCATTCATGTTTTTTAGCGTGGTTTTCTTTTGCTTATATTTGGATATTCTCACTTAAACTTTGAACCATCATCCTTACAAGTAACACATGGAATTGAAGATCACCTTTTGTGTTGGATCCCTTTGTCCTTCAATCTCTAGGTGCCTGTTTTACTGCTATGAAAGAGTGAGGTGTCTCCTGCATTTCTTTGTTCAGGTTGTAAGCTTGAAACTCTACTCTGTGGTGCCGCAGTTTAGCAGTATTTTAAAACGGCATAAAAACATCTACAATTCTCCAAAAGTAGGTGGCCAACACATATGAAATTTCACTTGGGTTAATTTTTATGGCCTTTCGGTTTTCAGTTGTGGTTTTTTGCTTGGCTTCTCCTCACAAATCCTGGTTAGCTGTGTTTTTATTGCTCAGTCCTGCTGAACAGACTCATGTAAAACTTTTTCTGTCTGGAGTTACCGTATGTCACTTCCAGAATGCATCCTACAGTGGAATAGGGTTTATGTGTTGCTGATGGTACGTGAAGCTTGCTGCGTGACTACTGATGTTTAAAATATTCCGTGTCCCTGACTGCGGTTTCAGTCTTTCCTTCCTCATGAGCTCGATCTTTTGTCGTTATCCAAGTTCTGTGCTCTTGATCAACACTTAAATATTTGAGGAATCAATACATGTGAGTCTGTTGTAGAACACAATGGTTGCCACACTTAAAACATACTTGACACAAATCCAGAGAAGCAAAAAAAAAAAAACCAACCCCAAACCCCCCAAATTAGTCCATTTTATATGAAATATCATATGCTATTCTACTGCTACACACCGAGCACACTGCCACTGCTACTGTATACCATGGGCTATGTGCCGGAACCTAAAGGGTTAAATGGATTTGTTCTATTAATTTTCTGCTTTGTTGATTAGTGTCAAATACACTGTGTGTATAGCACATCTGATTCACAATAGAATGTATTTATTTTTTCATATCAGTGTGGAACCATGCGTATGGTGCTCTGGTTCTGTTTTAGGTACTGTGGGCACTTCTTAAAAGAAAAGGGGAAAAAAAAAAAGTAACAGCCTGCTGCTGCTGAACTTGATTCCAGTAACAATAGTTATCAAAGTTGCCTCCTACTTAGTGTTCCTCGTACTTGCTTCATCACTCCATTTCTGAGCTATTTCCACCCGCCCCCAGCTTCCAGAAGTGTGTTGTGCGTCGTGGTCTTCTGATACAATCTGATAAAGCTTTGGGATAGTCTGTTCTCCTCCACCTTTGCTGTCAGTCAAAGCCCCCAGGCAGCAGTGCAGGAGGAGCAATGTTTTGGGTCAGGACAGCTTGATCCGTGGTTATGAGACTCTCTTATTAGAGTTGGATGTATTTATGTGTATGTGTGTATTTTGAAGGGAATTTACTTACTGAAAATGTATTTTTGGTTAGCTTGAAGCTATCTATGAGTTGGCTTGAATTTCATAAGTAGCTTTGTTCAGGAAGGGGGAAAATTCCCTACTAATCAGAAGTGCTAGAATGGCTCAGTTAGAATCACAGAATGGTAGGGATTGGAAGGGACCTTTGGAGATCATCTAGTCCAACCCCCCTGCCAAAGCAGGGTCACCTAGAGCAGGTTGCACAGGATGGCATCCAGGCGGGTTTTGAACATCCTCAGAGAAGGAGACTCCACAACCTCTCTGGGCAGCCTATTCCAGTGCTCTGTCACCCTCAAAGTAGAAAAGTTTTTCCTCATGTTGAGATGGAATTTCCTGTGTTCCAGCTTGTGCCCGTTCCCCTTGTCCTGTTGCTGGGCACCACTGAAAAGAGTCTGGCCCCATCCTCTTGACACCTGCCCTTTGGATATGTATAAGCATTGATGAGATTGCCCCTCAGTCTTCTCTTCTCCAGGCTAAACAGACCCAGGTGTCTCAGCCTTTGCTCACAGGAGAGGTGCTCCATTCCCTTGATCATCTTTGTAGTGCTCCGCTTGCACTTTCTCCAGTAGTTCCCTGTCCTTCGTGAACTGGGAAGCCCAGAACTGGACACAGTACTCCAGATATGGCCTTACCAGGGCAGAGTAGAGGGGGAGGATGACCTCCCTGGACCTGCTGGCCATGCTGCTTTTAATGCACCCCAGGAGACCGTTGGCCTTCTTGGCCACAAGGGCACATTGCTGGCTCATGGTCAACTTGTCCACCAGGACTCCCAGGTCTCTCTCTGCAGAGCTGCTTTCCAGCAGGTCAACCCCTAACCTGTACTGGTGCATGGGGTTATTCCTCCCCAAGTGCGGTACCCTGCACTTGCCCTTGTTGAATTTCATTAGGTTCCTCTCTGCCCAACTCTCCAGCCTGTCCAGGTCTTGCTGAATGGCAGCACAGCCTTGCGGTGTGTCAGCCACCCCTCCCAGTTTTGCGTCATCAGCGAACTTGCTGAGGGTACGCTCTGTCCCTTCATTCAGGTCATTGATGAATATGTTGAACAGGACTGGACCCAGTACTGACCCCTGGGGAACACCACTAGTTACAGGCCTCCAACTAGACTCTGCGCCTGTGATGCCATTCAGCCAGTTCTCAATCTACCTCACTGTCTGCTCATCTAACTCACACTTTCTAAGCTTACGTATGAGGATGTTATGGGAGACTATGTCAAAAGCCTTGCTGAAGTCATGGTAGATAACGTCCACTGCTCTCTCCTCATCCACCCAACCAGTTGTTCCATCATAGAAGGCTATCGTATCAGTCAAGCATGATTTCCCCTTGGTGAATCTATGTTGACCACTCTAGATAACCTTTTCCTCTACAATTAGGAAATTCTGAAATTTAAAAGTTCTGAATTTCAAGGCTAGATTCACAGGAAGACTTAACGGTGAATAATCCATGGGGAGATGGCCCGGCTACGGGGTATGGCTTTGAGCGGAGAGCCGCTGTGGGTGTGCGAGGTGTGAGGGCTCTTGCTGGCCCATGGTTTCAGTGGCACAGCCTGTGCCCCGGGCAGAGGGACAGCTGGTGATGGGTCGGGTAGCTTGTCTGCATCCCGGTGTCCCGTCTCTTCCCTCAGGAGCTGTAGTGTACCTTGCCGCTCCCAGGTCCAAGGCGGCCCTGCCCGCTTCACCTGGGATAACTGCAGGGGCTGGGGAACCCTTTTCTGTACCCAGACGGGCACCAGCACGCAGGGGAATGGGGGTACGCCTGTCCTCAGCTGCTGAAGTGGGGAGAAGCAGGAAGGCAGGTAGCTGCACGCCGCCTCCTGAACATCACACACAGGTGCAACAAGATGGAGGAGGGAGCGGCGATGCTCCTGATTTGGAGCAGAGGTTTGCATTTGGGTCTCCTGCCTCTTAGAAGATTGCTGCTGTCTCGGGGCCGCTGAATGTTTTTGAGCAGAGCTTGCGGCCTCTGAAATAGCTCTGCTTTTTATTGGTGCGTAAATACTTTGTTGGAGAACTGAATTTCCTGCGTTGGCAGTGAGTGCCCTATCTGTTGTGTGTGCCCTACAGTAAAGGACAGTAGTTTCTTCACTTGCCTACTTTTACAGATTTAATTTATTTATCTGCTACCCGTAAGGTTCTCTTCTCAGCCAAGGTACTGCAAAGGAAGCTAAGGTATACATTCACGGATATATTTAGCAATTAAATCCCCTTGTGGATGCTCTTAATGCTTTGAGATGGCTTACCCTACTTTGACATGAAGTAAGCTATCTGAAACAAGGGCGTTTTTCCTGGTGAACTGAGTATTTGCACAACTTGAAACAGTTCTAAAATACGTTCGGGTTTTTTTTTTCCTGTTCAGTGGCTGAAATGAAAAATCCATTATAGGCACAGTTCTGTTCCTTGTATCAGAGGTATAATTGTCCATAATTAAATGGATACATTTGACTACAAAGATGTGATACAAATTAGAGTTTCACATGGTTGCCACTGTGTATGCCATCTTTCTTTCCAAATCCTTTGATAAGGTCAGTGTGAAGTATTTTACCATGTAAAACTGATGAATTGTTGAAAACCTGAAAAGATCAAAATGAGACATTTAGATCTCTCAGAGCAAATGAGAAGTAAAAATGTGAACAGTATATAACGTGTCTGGCAAAGGTAGAAATAAACCCTTAAAAATTTAAAACCACTAATAAGTGAGTATTTTGTGTTATGGTGGGAAGGGCCATATGCCATAACTTTTCTTGCTGTTGCCATGATTTGGGGACTGTTCTTACTGTTCTGATTTTGTGGAAATATTGTTGTGTAGGCATAGCGGTAACGTTTTCATAATGAGCTGTACTCTGTTCTGTTACGCTTGTGTAAATAATTTTTACTCAAGTTGTATTGCAGAAGCTGAGAAAGGAAGATGGTGAGCCTGCCCTTAGAATTTCCTTGGGGGAGGAGGGACTTTTTGAGAGAGATGAGATTCTGAGAAGGGAAATAGGAGGGTTTCTTGCAGAAGACTGAGCTAACTAGCAATGCAGGAAAGACGGAAACATAAAATCCAATATTGGGTCAAACCTTCTGCTAATTGAAAATATTTCTCACTTGCATTAGCTGAATGTAGGAATGCCACCGTATTTTGCTGTTTTTAACTGATTTTGCTTACCACTGGCAGGGAAGGAAGTCAGTAAGAGGGAACTGGTATTTTCTTACACAGTGTCTTGAGGAGCAGAGTAAGTTAATGCAGTGTGGTTTTCTGTGAGGGTGCATACCTGCAACAACATGAGAATCTTTTATTTAATATTTTAATAATTGAGAACGTGGGTTTCTTTTGTGTGTGTGTATGTTTGTTTCTATGTTGTAATTTGTACTGATTGTATTACCGGTTTTTAGTTCTGTCCCATTGCTTTGTTCAGGGTACTGGGTAATATCAGCCACTCATATACCATGCTGGTGATGGGCTCTGTGGTCTTATTGGGCCAAGCTTTTGCTGTTCTTGTGTTGAACAGGCAGGTAAAATGATTTATTTCGGCTGGCTCAGGGTCAGCTACAAAAATTGAATGTATTGTTAACCTTGGACAACTTTTTTGTTGTTGTTGTTTAATCAACAAATAATTTAGATAAGGTGGCAGGAAGCATTTATAGAATTTGGGGACTTAGAATCTTTGTCCCTGCGTGTGATGGAAATTTCCCTATAATTATGCCCGCAGGAATGATGGTACATGGGTAACGACAGGGATGGAGCTAGTCCTTGTGCTAGAGAGCCAGGAGCTTACACATCAGTGCCAAGTTTGCCAGAGGTGTACTAAACAACTCACTTGAGCTGTAATTCCCTCACTTTCTTAGCTGTGAAATGGGGTCGGCCCTCATTATTTTCTCCATATGCAGAAGTTGAATTCATTGGTGTTTGTGGATTGCATAGGGAAAATAAGTAAAACCATATTTATGTGTTTAATTTCCTCAAATGTAAAGAAAATGCTTCTATCTACCTATGTTGTGAATTAACACTGAAATTGTAAAACATTCTAGAGAGAACTTGCCTATTAAAATGTTGAAGCAATGGCCTTTTGCTGTTTTATTAAACAAGAATCAACCTCTAGATTGTTTTGAGTTAGCAGTATTTTTGTCTGCTTATGTTATGAGATAAAACATGGAGTATTGACTTAACTTCACGTTTCACAGAGGAAGAATTAAAAATTATCTCTGTGAAGGGTGACTATGGAGTTACTCTTTGAAATTCTAATTTAACACCTCAGTAATGGGTCAAGCCTGCTCTGAATCCTCTGTGGGATTATTTGATTTGCTGTCTGGTTAACCTCAAGGAAAATGGGATGTCTTTAAATTACTAGAGGTGCTAGCTATCACCTTATAATAGAGCCACATGGGAGAATTTGTTGTTTTAAATTAGGATTGTCACCTGATGACTAAGGAATTATATGAATGGTGTTTATTTTTAAGATCTATCTTGAGGTCGAAAATTGCAAATTTTTTCCCCTTCTTTTACTTACCATCTACTGTATAATTGGAGATTGATATAATTGAGGGATAAGGAGAAAATGTCTTCTTTACCTGAGGGGGGGGGGGGATGGGCTTAGGATTTTAGTATTTGTTTTGTCTTCAGTGTTATTTATGCGTGGAGAAGCTTTTTTTTTTTGTGTTTCTTTTGTTTGCATAAATGTTTTGTGCCCCAGCAAGAAGAGTCTTTATCTTTTTCATAATAAAATTCATTATTAAATGACTTTCATGCGACTGTGCAACTGAAGGGAGAAGTTCTGCTTTTCATAAGTAGACAAAGAAGTAGCTTGAATATTTTGCAAGTCCACGCATGTAACATTCCTGCCAAAACCTTTAAAATTAATTTGCATAGTATTGAAATACATGTACTCAAATGTTTTATGCTGTGTCATACATAAAGGGAGTATTTGGCAGTTAATTAGTAACTTGAATTTGGGGGGCAAAGGCAAGATTGCAGTTAATAATGAATTTACTCCAACGTTTTACTTTTCATTCTTTTCTATGTTGGATATTCTGTGCGTATTGCTGGTATAATTTTTGTCAGCCGCAGTTCACCTTTAAAAGCCATGTAACATACCTAGTCATATTTTAGCAGGTTACATATTTCACTATCTTACAAATTAAATTGAATTTTTAGACACCTATAGTTTGTGATGTCATAGGGTATAAATTAATACAATGAAAAGCTTAGCATAATATATCATTTTAACAGCACTTAGTGTCTCTTCAGGAGTATTGAATGGAGACAAGCTGTGCAGTGTGCATTGCATATACTGAGAAATTTCACAAGACTTTTTGAGTTTTGAAATGAGTCGTGGGCTTAGCTCCAGCGCTGCTCTGAGCGTAGCCTGTCCTGCAGAACTTTCCATTGCCGGGCTGTCACATACCACGTGCCTGTATTTCACCTAAGATTTCTGATTTGAATAACTGTGGCTGTACATCATTTTAATTGCATGTTTAACAGAATTTACTTACTGTTGCTTCTGAGAATTTTGTTTTGTCCTTTCTTTTAAGAACACAAGTATATTTATTCTTGTACAGGTCCCTGTGTATCAATTTGTAGTTGACTTTTAATCTGTATATCAACATGTTGCCACATGTTTTTGAAGTTGATAATTGCTATGGAAATGTAAGTCTTGACCAGGTCTTGGGACTTGCGATTTTGGGAAGAAATGCTGGGTAAAGCAACATAGTCACCAGTTTTGTACATGTGTAGGGGAGTGAAATTTTTTAGGATATGAAAGTTTTTCTGTGCTTTCTAGGAGCTGACAGAGATGTAAATAACATAGTGCAATAGAGATTATGAAGACAGAAAATATGCAAGTTTCTTTTACCATATTTCTCTCAAAGGTTTGTTTACAAAGGTAAAAAAGCCCTTCTTCTGTCTACTGCATTAAAGTGCATATGACGAAGTGCTAGTTGCAGCAGAAGCAGGCAGGGCCGGGCTCGCGAGCCTGTATCTGAGGAATTGCTAGCATGCACGAGTTGGGCTGCTTTGCCACTTAAACTGGATAGCTTTCTGGTGATAGGAGAGGTCCTACAGCTACCCATTTGCTGGTTACTAAAAATAGTCATGCTGGAGTAAGGAGAGTACAGCAGCACAGCACCAAAAACCTCCCTAAGGCTCCAAACCCTAAGATTTTAACAAGTAAATGCTTAAACAAAACACAGCATCTCCCCATGGTAGGCAGAGTTGCTGGCCAGTTCATCCCCTGAGCCTGGCCAACTGGCCAGCTTCTGCAGTGTGCCCTGAAGGTCATTCATGTGAGCTATTTGGAAAGAGGATGGATTCAAGATGGTAAAAAAGCTTTTGTAGGGAATGCTTGATTTGCTTCTCTTCTTTTTCCTAGAGGAGAAATATAATCTGAAGTGTCTTCTAACTCCAGCTGTAGTAGAGGAGTATGGGAGTTCACACAGATAACTTCCAGACAGAAACCTCAAATACAAAATAGTATTATGAAATAATTAGAAATCTTTAGATTGGGGCTGCTATCAAGTGTGAAGAAGAGTGACTTTATTATTGGTAGATGAAGTGCATCTTGATTTGTCTTTCCTATAACCCGGAGGTGACCCTTCAGTAGGTGAAAGGTGGTTCAAACTCTTACTAGCTGAGATGTGGAGATTTCCTGAATATAAACTTACGTGTGTTGCCAAGTTGTATCACCACAAATCATCAGGCTTTCTCTAGAATTTCAACTTGGCCCAAAGCTTGTGTTCAAATAAGAAAAAAAGAATAGCACTTAATAGCATAATTTACGCAGACTGTTTTGTGTGACATCATTTTGCTTTTATTAGCTACTGTTTTCTATGGTTTTCTTAATAGTAGATGGGTGGTTTAGGCTGTGTTTCAGATACGTCTTCTCTTCTGTATTTATGTACAAAATACCACTAAGAATAAAGGAAGAGATGCAGGGTTTTTTCAAGCTTGCTTATAGCATGCATAGAGAAGTGATAAATGTGTTCAAAGTCCTGATGGAAAACTTCTCCAGTATTGTAGGGAATTTTTTCTGAGTCACCGTTTTGAGGGATCATTTGCCATGGAAGAACTGGTGACTTGGCAAATCTTCCACTAGTTTGGGTTGTGTTTTGCTAGGTAATCCATAAAATATCTTCTCTTTGTGATCACGTCATTTCCCCCAATGGCAACAACCATTGGTTTCATGGGAAACCAGTAGTAAGAACATGGACTGATGTATTTTTCATTTTCTTTAATGCAATTAAACATCCGGAAGTAAGCAGAGCCATCATCATGTGATGAGCCAGCTTTCTACAGAGTCTCAGGAAATACTCTTGACCACTTTTTGCACATGGCTGCTGCAGTTATCTAGTGTCTTTTTTTTGTTCAAGATACTCAATTTAGTGGCCTGTACACATCGTTAGGGTTGGTTTGACGTCTGGCCAGTATTTCTTCGTGCTTACTATTGTGTTTGTTGCTTTGTGTGAAATTAATATATATTAAGCTTCATGATGGTCTTGTGAAGTAGGGGTTGTACAAGAAAGTCGGTGGCAGAAATTAGGGTAAGAACCTAAACCTTGTCTTCTAGATATTAATGAGAAAGTCAATAGGGTGATGGCTAGTTGCAAATAAGATAGTCTAGTTTGTAAGCATTGATAAGCATTGTAAGCTCAGTCAACTGAGTTTCATTTGTAGAAGCACACTGTATCACAGACTGAGAAGTTGGTCGAGTAGTATCTGTGTAAATAAGCTCTATCGTAGTGAACTTTTTGCCTTCAGGCCTGTGCTATGTTTGTGTTAGCTGGGTCTTTAAATACAGAATAAACGAACAAGAAAAATAACTCTCTGGCAACAACTAAGACGAACACTTCATAAGGTGTTTAAGAAAAACAATCTTGATTTTCCTCTCTCCCCCCCTGCTTCTCTGCCTTCACAGTCTCTGCTTTCTGCTCATGTCCGGCTAAGATAATACAGTAAATGTCTGAGCTCTCACAAGTAAGGCTGTCACATTGATGTTTAACTGACTTTGAAGCAGTGCAGCTGTAAAGGGGAAATGAATTCTGTTCTCTGTCAAAGCCTGTAAAAGAGTGTTTGTTTTAGCAGCTACTGAAGATGGAAGTGTTTATTCCATGACTCTGTTGGTTGTCAAAGCTGGACATATTTTCCTGTATTAATAATATTTGGAATTTTTCATTAGTTATCATTTCCTGTTGGTTCTTGAAAGGAGTATTGAGATGCTGATCGCCATCCCAATCTTTTCAGCTCTTCTTTCTGCATTTGAATGGAAATCTTGGAATTCCATTGCAGGGGGTGGGTGGGAGATGTGTGTGTATGTGTATGCATGCATGTGTAATTATGTATTATATAAAACTTTAAAAGCAGTTGCAAATGTCTGATACTTTTGATCCAAAAAGGCAATAGGTTTCTTTAGAAGAGACAGAGGGGTAGCTCTTCCAGTTTGTCAGGTGATGGAAGACTGTACCTAATATGCATGAAACGCAACTGATGAGTCATCTTTTTGTTTTTTCATATGACTTCTGTCACAGACTTTTGCTCCCGATATATAGAATTCTCTCTTGATATGAGAAGACCGACTGGGATCTGGAGACTTAGCGAAGTGTATGTTATTCTGTGTAATTTATTTCAAAAGTAGCTTACCACATGCACTCACCAAATCTTAGCCATTCAACACAAACAAAATCCTCCTGAAGTGTTTCCGATGCATTGTTGTTATAGTGAGGGAGAAAAACAGTGAAGTAATGGGGTTGGAGTATTTTTGGTTTGTTTGGCTGTTTAAGATAGATCATCTAGAGCTGAAACTTAATTAAGTATAAGGGTTTGAAATTGGAAACAATAACCATGCTAAGTAAGCCTGTCACGTTCTTGGCATCATTAGAAGAAAGAGCAAGCGGTGAGGGAAGCTGGATTTGTGCTGGTATTGCTAACTTACTAATTACTTTTGCTGTAAAGTGGTTGGTAAAAAGCCAAAATACTGCTTCCTTAGTTCCCTAGGATCCTTGTTTTGAGAGGATTATTCGTCCTGGTGTTTTTACAAGAATTACATGGATGCCAACATGTTTCCGAAGCTTCTCTTTTGGTGATCGGTATGATGTAACAGGGAAGACTGACCAAAAATGACTGAGGAAGTGAGTAGGAGAGAGAGAAAAAGGTGTGAGAATAAATGAATATGATAACTACGTATTTATTAGTCGTCTCTACCCTCCTCATTTTTAGTCTGGTTTCTAAAGGAAATGAAACTCATGTGATCATGACTGAGACAAAACATGTTTATGTGCGTTTGTGGGGTAGTGTGTGTTTGCCATTTCCTTCCTCTGCCCCAAAGACTGCAATTCTACAGGTTGCGAGAAAATCCGTGGTCAGGTAGATGACTGCCATCCTGTTAGTGAAAGAACTGTTGCCAACCCTGATTCGGCATCACAAAATCATTATGGGAGAGCAAAATTATGGATGGTTGAGGGCACAAAGTCGGTCAAGTGCAGAGGTATTGGCGTGTTTGTCAAATGAAATTTCCATGCGCCTTACTCTTTCTGCTTGTCAGCTGGAGATTGAAACATCTTTTGAAGCAGAGGAATTGTGAGGCTTAAGACTTTTATATTAAAAATCAGAAGATATGTTATATCAAGACACTGTTTTACGTGCTTCAAAATCTATTGATAGAAGTCATGTACAATATTAATATCTTCTGAGATATGTATGGGTAATTATATTTTAGCACTCCCTTTCTTTAGAGAAAAGTTCTACTTACACTGAGAAATTCAGGTTGAATGTGTAGATTATGGATCCTTTCATTGTATGAAAGTTACTACTGGTAGTTGTAGGCTTATTTTTTTGTCTATGGGCTAGCCATAATGCCATGTCTTAACATCCATTATTTTTTATAAGTCTCCATTGATTTTCAAGGTAGAGGCGGGAGGAAAATATACAGTGTTCTCTGGCAGTGGGGCAGCGCAGGCCTTCATTTGTCCTTCCTCATGTCTAACATAATGATTTTGGCTGTCAGTGCTGCAAGTTGTTTGTTTCAGCCTCAGATAATCAATCTGATTAAGTATCTTGGCAGTATTTGATATTATACAGAAAGCATTTGAAATGGCAGTGATACTTCAGTGAGCTACTGCTCGTGTGGAAAGCTTCATTTTAATAGTCTTGGTGATAACAAAAACTTATTGAAAAGAGTGAGGTGGATATATATGTGTATATATATGTACGTATATGTCTTTTAGCGCGAGTGATTGTAGACATAAACCACTATGAGAGCTTTTTCTTGTGCTTAGCTCCTATTTGGATGAGTGAAAGCAGTGAGATTTATGTAGTTAGTCTATTTTAAGTGTTACTTAATAAAAAGGTTGAGGAAAAAGTTCTCTGAATAGTAACATGGTATAGACAAGTGTCACGAACTCAAGCTGTTACTGGCCAGCTTCAAGTTCATCAGAGATTTGTGTGAAGTAGAAGATGCCCTTGGTCAGGTCTGACACCCCTGGTGAGGCCAGGAAAACTAGAAAATGCCATGTCGTCTTTCTTGCCCCAAACAGAGATTCTTCAGCACGACTGCAAGCCAGCTTTAACCTAGGCTTCATTAATTCCTAAATTCAGTGGTTGGGTGGCTTTGCTTCAGTTTATCATGCAAAATGACATCTAATAAAATTTTTGTACTGGGGTTTCCCCAGAAAAGCCCATCACTTGCCAGCTCCTGCTGGGACTCACTAAGTCCATTGCCCGCTGCGGTCTCTGCTAGCCAGGAGTCTTAGTTTCACCCCTTCCATCTCACGTGTCTTCCTTCCCTTTCTCACTGCAGAGTCAGCGTAAGAAAGGCTAAAACTTTTCTACTCCATAACATCAAGGCAGAAATGAATTTTACAAAGGGGAAAAAACCCAAACAACAATCAAACTGTAAATAAACTTACTTTCTAGTGAAAACTTTCTTCGTGCACCTTCCTCAGCATTAAAAGTAAAATGGCACAGTGTGCCTGGTATGTAAATAAATGCAAGCCTGGTTTAGCTTCCTGACTATAGCAGGAAAAAAAAATCGGGCATGCTTTTTAAGGAATGGTTATTTAAAAGTAATGTGTTTTTGTTGCAGCATGATTATATATTTAACAGGAAACTAGGTTGCAGTCTTTATGACTAACTCTTATTACTACTGCTCCCTTGGTTTCCAGGAGATGATGACTATAATGCTATATAAATTCTTCAGGTATGTAGCATCATCTCAGACAATTTTCCTTTTTGTTCCATGGTATTACTGCTCAATCATTATTTTGTAAAGAAAGGTATTAAATTCAAAATTAATATAATGTTTTCATTTTCCTTCTACTCCTTGTTGTTGGTCTGGGTGGGCCATAGGAGGACCGTAATGGGACCACATCCTGAGGGTTTTTTTGGTTTTAGTGCTTCATATGCACAAGTACAAAGTGTATCTGGGACTTGTGTTTTACATGGGGGAAAAACATTGGCTTTTCCAATCAGTAAAACATACCAAAATTCACTTTTTGAGATTAAATCAAACATGGAATTATTGGGAAGATTTTTTTTGTCCTCTCCTACATATTTTTTAAAAGGCTTTTTTTATTGACAAAGGTAAGTATATAATGAATAGCATTTCTCAACCCTACGTCATTTGCTGTGTAGGAACAGTATTTACCTACGATAACTCTATAAAGGATTGCGTGTGTAATTGCTCAGAACTTCAGGTAACTTTTCCGAAAGGTTTGTGTGGAAAAGAAATAATTTGGGACCTGTCCTGCACAGACCTCCATTTGAGAGTCAGAAGCATTAAGCATTAATATTTTTCTAAAGGCCACCAGCCCTGTTTGGTTACTTTGGTAGCAGTGCAGGTATTTTCTTATAGCTGCATGTATTTTATCATTGTTCCCTAAAATACCAGGAATGTTGCTGTCAGCATGCCTTTTAGCATCGTATATTACCATGATTTGACAGCTGACAAAACAAGCATGCGAAGACTGACAATTGTGCCAGATGTCTTTCATTATATATTTTTATAGGCTTAATTTTTTATGTGTGCACTTTATATTGGCAGCTTTAATATTTTTTGCAGATGAAGCTTCATTGTCTTTCTTTTATACACATTTATATTTTAGTAGATTAAAATTTTACCACAAAACGTGCTTGTAACTTAAATTTCTGTGCAGAAAGTAAAAGCTTACCAAAAAGATGACCTAAAAAGTTTGACCATTTTTTTTAAGCTTTAGAAAAAGGAGTCGAAAGCATCTTATTCTGATAGAGAAGCTTTTGACCACCCGAGGAGCTTAACACTGTATTTTTCCTTTCATCGCCTTATGGTGGCCCTTGAGAAACTCTTGTGATGCTGCTTTAAGGAGCAGACGGAGTCCTGTTATCCATAATCAAGTGTATAATGTGAATTTTTGCACGGACTTAGCTGGATTCTGATGATATACGTTGTTTTATGGCAGTCTCTGAATCCTTGACAAACAAGTGAAGTACTACTGAAGCTTAAGTTGTCTCTTGGGTTTGGCCCTTCTGCCACTTGCTTTCCTAATGCATCTGGGAAGCATCTCCCAAGGAGGAACTAAACATAACTGAGTCCTTCAGCGGTCCCATAGCTCCTGCTATACGTTCACACCAGCTGTCAGCCCCTTTTCATGGGAGGAAAGTGGGAGTGAAGGGTAAGAAACATGGTTTAAGGCTTTAACAACTGTCAGAAGTTAAGCAGGGTATGGCTAAGCCGTATTTTGACTTCTCAAAAATAGTGAGGTATCTGATATATGCTTGTTATCTATGAGGATGACATTATGGTTTCAGAA
This sequence comes from Burhinus oedicnemus, assembly GCA_008921705.1. Lineage (NCBI taxonomy): Eukaryota > Metazoa > Chordata > Aves > Charadriiformes > Burhinidae > Burhinus > Burhinus oedicnemus. The sequence continues at coordinate 387,986 of VFFE01007126.1, read as the reverse complement.
ACTTCTCACAGACTGTGTGGATGAAAGAGAGATTCTGAAGTAACAAGTAGCCAGTGCTATGGCATTTTCTTGTGGTGACAGGGACTCAAGTTGTAAAATCGCCAACTTGTCTGATGCAAGTTAGGGTTTTAAACATCTGTGGTAAGCGCTAGGACTGTTCAGTGGGTTGTCTTGGGGTGATACGCTCATCCTCACTCAAAGGTTCATGCTGAATCTTACCGTAACAGGACTACCTTAAAACTGGAATGTTCTTGCAGAGGAACTGTTCAGGGTAAGTTAGTGTTTTTTGATGAATGCTGTCCATTAGAAAATTTGAGTGCTGCTAATCTGAAGTTGAGTGGTCCGCAGCTGCAGCACAGCCCCCTTCTCCCCGCTCCCTTGCGGTGGGAAGATACATGGAAAGGAACAGAAACTGGGTGCCGTTGCTTTTGCCCTAACAAGTTCATGATCTTCTTCCAAATGAGATTTGATTCTGGAGAAAACAAAATGGTGTGAAAAAGACTTGTGGTTACAGCACAAAGATGGTGAGGAACTCCAGTAAAGTCTGCTGAACATGATGGAACAGAATTTCATGGGTATTTTTAAAATAATATAATTGTTGACTCATTTATGTATTTCCTTTTACATAATGTCCCACCCACACACACACACTTGTTTTGCTCCAGTGTACTTTACAAGACTCTCTCTGTTTGTGTGTAATATCGTTGCTGTAATCCTGTCCTTCCCTCTCTCAACTTCTCCCTTAAGAGCTTTCAAATAATGGTTGGAAATGTTAACACTTCTCTTTTTCAAAAATATTTTTCCTCAGCTTTCAAATGAACACTACTTTGAATTGTACTTCTGATACTTTTCATTTTTCTGCATTTCAGAAAACGAATGGAGCATTCTCATTCTTTGTTTTCCCTTTGGTAACAGAAACCATAAAAATGAATAGGACCTAATTTCTGCTGGTGTTACAAAACTGGCGATGTTATCTGCATGCATTTGAACACCGTTCAGAATTCTAGTTTTATGAAAAATCTTCTCTCATCTCCCTTTACCCAATGCAGAATTTATGTGCATCTTAATGTAACATAGTCCTGGAGATAAATGAAGAGAGGCATGTGGATGTAGAAGGGCAGTAAAATGAGAAATTTGAACTGCAGAAGGATTTAAAAACTTAAGATACTTGTTTATTCTACTCAAGTGACAAATGTTTTTGGCAAAGAAACTGTTATGGCATGTTAGTTCAATTGTAAATATATTAACTTGTATATTTGACTACAAAAACTATGATGGATGTTTTTATAACCATCCTTTAAGACCATATTTTATTTTAAAATATTGCAGTCTCAAAAAACTACATAAATTTCTGTTGCACTGTTTACATCAGTAATAGCCAGGAAATTCTAAATTAAGACTTACTCATATTTTTCATGTGCAAGTACATTCTAGGTTTCTGGTCCAAAATCTCCTAAATCGAGAGCTAAAATGGTGACTTCATAGTCACGAATTTCTCTGTTTGTTTTAGTATGGACAACATGTATGGCATTGTTTCAACATAATGATGTGAATTAAGCATTTATATACTTTCCATGTCTCTCAGGATATGGTCAACAGAAGAAGTTAAAAGCCCAGCCTCTTGTGATTCAAATAACCAAGTAAATAAATAAATTGGCATAAACTCTGGCAGAAGTGGAAAGACTGGGCTATTGCATCCAGTGCTGTTCTACAAATTAAATGAGTGTTTAGCTGTCTCCCAAGTGTAATACACAAATGGATGGTACTAAAATATGCACTGTTATTACCAGGCAAAAGAGTGATGAGAAAAAAACCCCTTTTGAGTTACAGTTCTACTTTTCACATAAATGTGTTTTATTCCTCTCCTCTACATGTTGTTGTCCTGTCCTTTTTCTATCTACTGGTGTTACATCACTTGCACACTTGGTTTTTAAATGCTCTTGTGAAAGTACCACTCTATTACTTCCAGCTGAGTAAGTACTTAGTTGCACCTCATAAGCTTTCCAAGTCACGTCTCGCAACAGTGACAACCCTGTTAGGAAAACAACCGAGTTTTTAAAGCCCCGTTCTTGTTCTCATGCACCACGTTAGCGATGCTTGGAGCTGATTGCGGGCCTACTGATGAATGACAGTGCAGTAATTTCAATTATTCCATTCAATGGTGATGGAGATGTTGATTGGTTTTCAGATACTAATCCTGTTCCTTAATATAGCAGTTGGCCACATAGGCGAGCTCGTCCCGTTAAGGAACGGCCTTCGGGGAAAATGAGTCCTGAAACGCTGGGGCCTGGAATTTATAAATTTCCTAGGAAGTGGGAAGTAAAGAAGAAATGGGTGGATGATTTCAAAGGCAATGACAGAGTACCACTGGCCTACACCAGTGCAAAGCAAATAAAAGATCAGCCTGTTGTAAGGCAGAGTCTAAGACTTACTTCCTCGATCGCATTTTATGAAATGTGTCTTGTACTTAAACTTTTAAACAAAGTTCTTAGGCCATTCAAGTGCTGTCAGTAGTGAAAAAATGTTGGAAGGATATGCAAGACGGTTTTTATTCTAGCGCCAGTTCTGCTATTCAACCTTAACGTCAACAACTTTTGTCACCAGGAATGTAATATAATCAATAGCAGAGTAAAATCGCAGCCCAGCTGTCCGGGGATGATTCCTTCGCTGTTGTAAATTAGTGGGAATTCTTGTGAAAGAAGCTTTCCACATCAGGAGTGCTTTGGAGAGTATCAGTGCAGGCTTCAGCTGCCTTTCATTTGCCTGCCTTAACTGTATGTTTTGTCCATCTTTGCTCCTAGAAGTTGTGCGTAAATAATTACCTGTCATCCTACAAATAGCCCAATGGAGCTGTGATTGCAAAGCCAGCTTTGAATGGGCTGTACACAAAAGGACAAGTAGTTTTTCTGTGCATTTGGTTGTATTTGAAATTACTTTTTGCTGGAGTTTTTCATTGTGCTGTCATTCTTCAGCTCTGTAATTTCAGAAGACTAGCATGCATAAAGTTCAAATCCTTATGGTACTCTGAAGTCCATTTTTTCCTAACATTTTAATGTTTTTTTGCTGAACTATGGATGTTTGGTTTAGTTATCTTGCTTTAGCCAAACATTTTTGTCTGATACTGCCAATTTCATGATCTGTAGGGAAGGTATGCTTAATTTAAGATCCAAGGACACTTGTGAAGGGCATGTGTGTATGTGTGTGTTCAAAGACGGAACGGGAATAAATCCTCTGGGTTTTTTCTTTTTGACCTTTTTAAACTACAAAAATGTGTTTTAATGGGTTTCCTCAATACCATGGTGCGTGGAAGCTTTGTACGGTTTTTGTTGTACCTTGTTCTTAACCTGCTTTTCATTGAGTCTTTCTTTTAGTTTGGCTGCTATGAAATATGAGAGTCAGATTTCGAACGTACAGCGTGTTGGAACAGGTTTTACTGCATGTCCTTTCTTCCCGTTTGTGTGTTTGGGTGCATGCAGGTTTGAGAATTGTCTACCTTCACTTGCTGATTAGAACATTTAATTTCTTTGCAGGGTTAAAAAGAAGACCTACTTCTGTAAATCAATACAAATTTACCTGTCTTCAGCTTAAGCTGTAGTTGTTACGTATTTTTGTACTTTTGATAGATACGACCTGCTTATTTTAATTAACTTTTGGGCAGAAGTCAACAATACTGAGAGGGGAAGACCTCAACCAAACCAGGTATATATTCCAACTGATGGGGTAGCTAACACTTTTTGCTTACTGTCAGAAGTACTTCAGAACTCTTATCACCTTGTTTTCACATTAAAACTGCATTCAAGGCTACAGCCTTGAGGAGTTGCTCTCTTTTTTTTTAACACCCACCCCACCCCCCCCCTTAATTACTATTTTTGTATGTTCATGTAGAAAACCTTAATGAATGAGGCTTCTAGAGTTGACAGGTCAGAGTACTCCTCAACTTTGCAGCAGAACTATGTATTTTAACAGTTTTATGTGAATTAGATATGATGAGTATTTTCTTTAATTATAAATTGTGGGTGTGATAGTGTTTGTTTCTGGTGGCATTTTGAGCAGATCGACTGAGATAAGGATATGCTTGGGGTTTTTTTGAAGTGTTGAAATTTTTGTGACACTAAAATATTGTACGATGGCTAGGAAAATGGCCACAGCACAACTTGTCAAAGACTTTTTCAATCCTGTTGAAATTAATGAGGAAATTAGAAGAAATAATGAATTCCAAGGGCACCTCTAGTATAGATGCAAGACCTTTTTAGGCCTGATTTAGTAAAGCAATCTGTGATTTTTGTGTTCTGAATGACTGCAAGGAGAAATGTTCTTACAGTTTGTCTCTCATCATGTTTGTACATGGTGTTTCAAAAAACCTCTCATTAGCTGTTGTTTTAAGATAAGCCAGGAGGAAAAATCTGATAATGGTCTGTAACTTCTTAAATTTTGCTTTATGGAGTTAGCTGTTTAGAGGACTCAAGTATGTGTTTTATATTGTTGTTTCACAGAAGCAAAACAAACTCACGCCGTCTTTTTAGTAAGAATGGTAAGTTCAACGGTTGGAGCAGTTGCTCCAGTTGTCCAGGTTTCTAATGCCCCTATCATGCTACTGATTTTGCATGAGCTTTTTATTTATTTTTGACTTACTCATTTATGCCCCCCCCGAAGAAGTTCCCTTTGGAGGTTTGTTCTCTTTGTTGAACTAATAGAACTAATTGAACTAATAGAAGCACTAGAGAAATGTTTTCTTTTTTGAAAGAGATAGTGTCACATTTTAATTTTTTTTTTTTTTTTTACTGCCAAAGTTCCTAAAAATGGAGGCAGAATTGAGAAACTTTCCTGCTCTACTGGGATGTATATATCTCTTCAGAGAACTTTACAAGACTTCTGTAAATCACTAAGTATTATCAGTTTTTCATTTAAGAAGCCAGGAAGATACATGTTTGTTTCTGCACCAGCATCAAACTGCAGAGTTGCTGCACACCAGTTCTGCGCTTAGTTCCCTAGGTCATGCTGCTTGTGCAAAGGTATCGATCTTTAGGGTGTTTAGCAATCTTTGTGAGTTGCCCCTGTGTACATGTCAGAATTTGTCAGAGGTGGGATATGTTGCTCTGGAAGAGGGCTAATTTGTCGGGAGGCTGCTCGTTCTCCAATTTGGGCCTTTTCCAAATGTTATGAAGCATAATTTAAGTTTTGCAGGAGTGCTCAGCCGGTAATCTCAGTTGTCTAAGTTTTAACATATGTTGTATTAGCTTTTTAACACATAAGATGAACCTGAATGTTTCCAGCTGTTATTTGAAGTCCTAGTTCACAAGGACACTTGTTTCAAGAACTGAAATTTATTGCATTTGTGTGACTCGGAATAGAAATAAATATCTTACCGTATATACTTGTTTACTAATAGTATAAATTGATTGAAGTGCAATGTTTATGTAGAACAATACTACTTGGAAGAACATTGGGAGGAAACAAAATCTTCTTCATAATTTTTTACAAAAATTTTTGAATACTAAAACTGAGGGATTGCTAACATGCCTTTTCACCATATCACAGAGTAGGGAAACCCTGTTCTGTTTTCCACATGCTGCACAAATCCTGTGATTTTCTTGACTTCCCGGATTATCTTCCAAACCTTTTTGGCTGCGTGGAAAGGACACACCAACTTGGCACTTGCTGTCCTCATAGGAAACCCAGAAGAAGATGCTTTGCATGGTAAAGTGGAACCTGCTGTGTCTTCTGTTGTTAAGGAAACTTAGAAGCACAGGCATCTAACTTCCCAGTTATAGCTGGTGTTTGTACGGTGCATGTGTTACCTAGGGAAGTTGTGCTGGCAGTGGCAGAGTACACAGAGCAGCATTCCACAGAACTTGTGACTTTGTACCCTGAAAGTGTTTAGCAACCTGGAGAGATTATAACAGCAAACGTTTTAATCAACTGGAAGACAATAAGAATTTAACTTTAAATAAACACTTTTTGAAACTTCTTAGGAAAAAAATACAGTTTTGTTCTTATTTTGTGGTTTTGTTACTGGGTAGACTGTGCACATAAGCAAAGGCTTTGCCTCCTCTTTAGTATAATAGTTCATCATGTTGGCCATACAGGGTGGTTGGTAGCAACAGCGTTTTATATATAGTATAACTACATAAGTGCCAATCAAGTTATAAACAGCAAAAAAAGCTTAAAATACAACTGAGTTAGGAAGAAAAACTAGACTTTGACAATACAGTGTAAATCTGACTATTTGGTACAAAATACAGTCTGGAACGTACATGCCTACTTATTGCCAATCTTGTATGTGTGTCTTGGCAAAGTGCATTGGCTTTTTATCGGGTGGACAAAGTAAAAAGTAAACTTGGTAGGTATCAGGAACACTAGAAGCTCAATTCTGGAGCAATATATTACTGCCAGGACGTAGTTACTATGAGACCATAGTAAGTATAATAACAACACTAATAGTGGTAGTTAGCAATTTGAAATCCCTTAAACCCATCTGGAGGTGGGTGAGACTATACGAAGAGCATCCTTTTCTTTCCTTATAGCTCTGCGAGTCTCCTTGCAACAAGCTTGCCTTATGTGTGATGGAGTTGGCTTTAGCCATTGATAGGTTTTGGATGTGAAATACCTGGTGGAGTGTGTTGTATTTGGGGTATTTCTGTTTTACTACTGTTTCTGAAGATGGACCCTTTAACATGGCTTTATTTGTCAGCCATGCATAAAATTGTGGTCCACTACGGACTCTAGCCTATATATAGATCCATGCCACATTCAGATGAGCATTGTGTGTACCTGAAAGGCTGGTGTGCCAGCTTAGTGCAATAATACATGTTACTATACAGATTCAGGTGTTTCTTCAGTTTATGCAGTGGGCAGAAATTGCCCCTGTGCTTGGGCTTGGCTCAAGCTAAGGGATAACTTCCCGCTTGGTTCCTGTGCTCGTGTCCCCTGTTTGACTTCAGGTAGATGAAAGCCAGTCCATTTTTGAAAAATCTCTTACTTTACATTCTCACGTCGGTGTAGAGTGTAAAGGTTACTTCAGGAATAAAGTGATGCTTCTGATTTGTTTGCCAAGGACAGTAAATTCTGCTATAGCATTCCAGTTAGTTGTTGAAACTATAAATTTAAATACTGAACAGAATGGTGTTTCCTAAGCAGTTATTTAAGCAAAACCATTGTCTGAGTGATGGTCAAAAACATCTTTTAATTGGCTTAAAAAGCTAATTAATGAGAGAGCCTTCAGGTCTTGAGAAACCCTGAGAGTTTATATTTGCTTTTCAGATGTGAAAAAGGGTTATATCATTGATTAGTATGAGCAGCCTCTGCCTTTCAGACTATAAATAAGGAACATAGCTCCAAAGACACCAGTTTGCCAAAAGAGCTTGGATATGTTTGAAAACACTATTAAATAATTACTAGTTTAGGCTTAGGTACTGTTTCTATAGAACCTCTAGTGGATATTGAATAGATATGAAAGGAAGGGTTAACGGTTTGACTACTTAAACGTACTTTTTTCTGTTTTTAACTTAAACTGAGCCAGGGTTTTCCAGAATGTTTTAGCAATGGAACAGCTCTCCTCCTTCAATATGTTCAAGACCACCACGCACTTCTAATAGAGACTTAAAGGGAAAATACTCTAAATACGACCATGTGCCGACCATGGCCTTTTGGACCACCATTTGGAAACTGCTGCTTTTTAGTATTTATTTGTAAGCCTATAGTATAACTCTTTTGGCCACAGCATGAACATGTGTTTTAATAGTGTTAGTACTGTAAAAATCATAACACTGACTGTCATGATTTTCTTCTTAGATAAATCTCCCACTATTACCGCATTTTTCCAGCTTTTTCATATTTGATCTGCTGTATTGGAAAATGTAAGTTTTTTACACTTGAGTAACTGTACATGTGGAACAATTTAAAAATAACAATAAATACATTTCCACATATGGACTTTTCATGGGCCCTGATTTTTCAGAACAGCGATTAAATGCATGCTCTTTTTTTAAGAAAACATTTACATAACGTTTAACTGGGTAACATAGGCTTTGTTAAATAGGGGTATCTCCTGAGCTGGAAATTAAACTTTCTAGAATTTTTTTCTTTGATTCAATCTTTATGAAATATGAGCAGGCCCAGCTTTTGTAACTGATTATTGTGGACATATCAACTTGGATATTAATCAAAGTACAATTGCAGTGGACATATCAACTTGGATATTAATCAAAGTACAATTGCAGAATTGCAAACAGTAACGGAAAAAAGTTAATACGGTTAAATTTATTCTTCTGTTCAGGCTGAAAAGGGGTTGAATCAAATCTGAGTTGCTTTTATACCTAAAGCTTTCAGGTTTTCATGGATGGTTTCTTACATGTGTTTCATTGAGAAGACTATAAATACTTGAAAATAGCAGCAATGGATTAAAGAGGGTTTTTTCAGTGTAACTATAGCCCTGTTTCTGCGACATTAGGAGACCTCTTGAGTCTAGTGGCTTTTGGCTTTGAGTTTTTTAAAGGTGACTTCTTGTTATTTCATTGTGTTCGCGTTGAGTTGAAACCTGGCACGTGGGGTGTGTGCCCAGATTGCCCATGGCAGCTGTACATCCAGAATACCAGATGTGCGCTGCTGCCCAGGGCTGGTGCGTGTGCTTTGCCTTCCAACAAAGACAGAGCAGACGAAAGCAGCATCAGCTGCCTTTCAGTCACAGATAGCTGCGCTCTCTTCTTTACCTGAAGGTAATTCGGAGTTAGTTTTGCTAGGGAAGTTCTAGTTAAGCTCTTTGGTTTTTTACCATAATGTAAGGCACTCTTTTGGGTCTTATTTTTGCTTCTTGGTGCCAAGGCCTGTGTTTGATGGCAATCAGTAGGTGCTTAGCCTGAGAATGTCCATACGTATTCGCCTTGCAGACTTCCCTTTTCCAGTGTACCACTGTCTTGTGAGCTGCCCGGGCCGTATGTCTTGCTGTGCCAAGCAAGTGCTAGGCTGCTGAGATGCTTGATGTTGTGTGTGTACTGAAGGGTGCTCTCTGACTGCACTTGTTATTTGTATCTCACTATCAGCGAGCAAGCAGGTCCGGTCTTGTTGGTGGCCTTGGGGCAGCCTTTAGGGCTGAGTAGTTAAGCAGAGTAGTTAAAACCAAAGTACTTGGTCTTTGAAATGCCTCTTGCTGTGTGAGTCCTTCGAAGAGCCTGTTTTCTAGCATACCACCCCTCCTCTTTTCTAAACTCTCAATGGAGACTTCATGGGAAGTCTGTGAGGCTTTCTGAGAAGTCTCTGATACCCGTCTAAAACAATTCTTAATGGAAAAGCTCATGAAGAACTGGTGTGACTCTGAGATGCTCTCTCAGTAGCAGACTCCTGCTTTGAAGTTGGCTCTGTCACATGTTCTGTTTGCAAGAGCCAGCTCCAGGAGAGAGGAGGTCTGTTGATAGAAACTTCATGCTGTGAAGAAATGCTCTGACCCCCTTCATCTATCTATCTGGGCTGGCGGTTACTCCTTCTCCCTGAAGCAGGAGAAATCAAAGATTCCCAGGTGTGGCCCAGCATTATTTGCTTTCACAGAGCTGGCTAAACAGGGGGATAAGAGATTTCATGAGGGTTTCTCTAAGCAGGCACACCTCCTGTGTCAAAATGACTTCAGTTCTGTGAGGTTGTTAAGGCTGGAGGATTACATACCTTGGAGCTAGTACTTGCATCCTTCATCTTTGAGTGAATCAAAGTGTGACTGTTTCTGTGATGTTAATGTTGACATACTGGTACTTCTTGATAAAGATACTGTTTTCTTCTACCAAGACTGCTTGGTGTCTGATGCAGGTCTGAAATCTTTCACCAAGGTAGCTTTATTCTCCATGTATCTCAAGTCTCCGTAATAATAAAAAAGCGCTACTTTTTCCTCTTGGTGGATTTCTTCCTTCACTTAGGCATCCCTTGAAGAAATATCCTTGTTGAAGATTCTTTACTTTTCAGAAGTCTTCTGGCTTGCTTATGCTCTTATTGCATAAGAAGTGCTGATGGAACACAGGACTGAATTTGTCTTGCAAAATCATCAACCTTTCTCCTTGGCTTCTTGGTCAGTCCCATCTAAACCAAAATCAGTCATCTTTGAAAGGTCTAGGAAGATTCCAGCATCTTGTTTGCTGAGGCTATGTCTCTTGATTGCTGTAGCCAGGACTCAAGCTTTCTGGAAGTTCCTGTTGAGATATCATGGATATCATATGGGAAGATCTCAGTTTTCTTTGATATTCCACAAGTGAGCTACCGAGCTACTCAAGTCCCATTCAGCTATTCTCATTAATGTGCATACTATGAACTGTAGCAGGTCTGTCTCCCTTCTAGAATTGCATAGAAGGGCAGATAGCAGTTATCAGGTTTTTTTTTTTAAATGTAAACACTTCTTTGAACATTTTAAACCATACAGAGCCACTGAGCTCTAGCCTGTAGATAGCTTATGCGGATATAAATAGAGTTGGGAAGAAGTTTTGCTTGGAGAGTCTTATGACTGTGCTCAGGAAAGCCTGTTTCTTTCAAGTGGCTTTGAGACACCAAAGTTAGATGAATCTTTCATGTTCCGAAGTGCAGCAGGGCCGGAATGCCCAAATACAGTGTTTGGATGGGCTCATCATAAATTAAAAACTACGTAGACTTTGGGCGTTGCTTTGAGGGGTTGCCCAGAGAGGTTGTGGAGACTCCATACTTGGAGATATTCAAGACCCATTTGGACACGGTCCTGCGTAGCCTGCTATAGCTGACCGTGCTTTGGGCAGGGGCTTGGACTAGATGATCTCCAGAGGTCCCTTCCAACCTCAGCCATTCTGAGATAGTGTCACAGTGATTCCAGTGTAAATTTTCCCACTTTGTGGATGAGGGTAGGATGACAGGTATAACTCCATGCAATTCAAAGCAACAAGAGAAAAAAAATTCAGGTCGTATCTCTCTTTGAGATTCTCTGTCTTGTTGGGTAACATCTGCAGCTCTGAGCCTTCCTGGGGTAGGATCAGTTGAAACCTGCAACTGTGGATGAGGGCTGTGGCTAATTCCTACCATATACCCCTCTAATTTCACTGAGTGTGATCAGCTGTTCTTTTGGATCAGAAAATGGACATCTGTCTGGAGAAGAAATAGTTGTCTGCCCCATGGCCAGAAAGGATAGAGATTGATAAGATTATGAATGACATGGAGAGATTAAAAGGGGGACACTTGTCAATTGATTCCCCCCCACCCCCCACCTCAGTCCAAGAACTAGGGGCACTAAAAAAAAATTAGCAATGGTTCTTATTTCAAAGTGTGGTGAAGCTATATAAGTCTGTCCTTTTGAGGTGGAGGGATATAATTTGCATTTTGCTCTGGTGGTATTGTCATTTGTGAACTCTCTTGTAGTATAAACCTTTGTTTTGCACTTCTCTATTCTGAAGCAGGAGGGGAAAAAACAAAGCAAAAGGGAATTCGGAATTCAAGGTTCCCTAGACCAAAACTGATTTTTCTGATTAATGCTGAAAAAGTATTTGGTATCTTGAGGAAGAATAACATATTACCAGAAGAAATCTTCCTGTGGCAATGAATTGAGAGTATGTGAATGAGAGTGTGTTCTTCATCTGGAAGTTGCTACAATGGGAGAGTCCTGGTCTACTTGTATTAGGTTGCTGTACTCATTTGCCTTTTTCAGACATTTGTATATTGTTTTTCTTCACAGTAAAGATGATAGTTAATGAACGAATGGTATTACATAAGTATAAAACTCAATCATAGTGCATTTGCATGACACTGTAGAATATCCAAAGCAGCACTGATGACTGTCAAGCTACCGCTTCCCATGTTTCAGTCTTGAGTGTGTAACCTAAATTACGTTCTCTAATAATTTGTGCAGGAACATTCCTGGGTTTAATTAATGGGAAACAATAAGGTTGTAATTTTGAACTGCAGCCCTGATGTCTTAGAGTATTTGACTGAACTACAAAATTGTATTTCAGGCTTTGGTAGGATGGATAGTTTGATTTAGGTTTTAAGTTGTTTGGATGAGCAAGAAAAATTCTGGTCATGACTGGTCATGCGGTCTTTTCCCATGTCAAGAAAATTATTCTCTTTGTTACCCCCTTGTGGAATGTTGGCCACTGTAGCTGCATGCTGAATCTGTTTTTTTAGGATCACTGTGTCATGGTTGGAGGTAAAGGGATCTTCTGACCTGCATGGTGACTTTTGGAAGGTAAATTGAGAGGATGTGGGAGGAAAGAGTTTTCTGCTGACCAGTTAAGTGATTGTGGCAATTCCATTGCTGCTTTGGTAGTGAAGTGAGCCCAGCTTTATAACCTCTGGTTATGACTATAGTATGCTGCCAAAAATTTTGCAGGAATGCAAGAGAGGAGAAAAATTTGGACTTTAACAGCTTATACATCATCCAAAAGTGAATGGAATTTCATGGGACAAAACGAAAACAGTTATGTAGCCCACGGGGTTTTCCTCTGCTGAGTATCAAAGCTATACTGTAAACCATTGAGGTGTAGGCACTTCTGCTTGAAAAGGTTTCAAGATCCTTTATGATGAAAGGAATTAGACAGTTGAAGTATAAGGGTTACTAACAAGTCTCATTAGAAAGTACATAGCAGCGTTATTTGAAATATTCCATTGACCTCAATAGGTCTTTGTTTTATTTCTTTTTTCATTGTTGCTGTTTGACATTGAGACTGTGTTGAAAAGATACTGTGATTTGATGTTTTTGGGTATGCCTGGCATTTTCATCTCAGTGGCCTGGCTCACACTGGGCCAAATTCAACTTTGGCAAACAAATGTCCTGAAATTACTAGAAACTTCATTCTTTTAAAAGCAAATCTTAAAATTACAGGAGTTTGCATATTATGGGTTTCTGAAGTTTTTAGGCATAATGCGTTAGTTGGTAGTTAGATGTCTTCATTCTAGTGCCTGTGTATTATGTACTTAACTGTTGGACAAAGAATTAATTATTATTATGTGTACTAGAAGACTACAGTATCTTCCAAATCTGCAGAAATTCCAACTAGATTCTTACTACCCCACAAACAGTAGTCTTGAGAATAACAGGAAACTCCTGCGGGATGCCAGTAACTTTCCTGGTATATCTTGCAAGACAGAGGCTGTCACCTTAGGTTTGTGCAGCTCACAGAACAACAAGGCTTTAATTCTAAATAGGGTCTTTGAGATCAACCAAAATATTTGCTTAAAAAAAAAAAAAAAAGTTTGATGTTTGAGTCCCCACTCCTGATTTTAATTAAACTGCTCAGATATCTGGGATGTTCTCCCTTTTTCAGCCTTGATGGACACTGGCCAGTTGGGTCAAAATTTGCAACTGGTAGGCAAGTTGCAATTTTGGATGTGTTGCTTCCCTAGGTATCCATGCTGAAAACCAAAAATTGTATTAAAATTGTAAAAGGCAAACATTTGGCAAAAAAGGCAAAAAAAATTTGATAACTTTGTAGTGAAAGTTAATTTGTTTGGTGTATGTAGACTTAATCAGGATATGACTAGAACTGTCTTAATCTCATCTAGCAAGCACCTTCAGTGACTAACTGTAGCTTGACTTCTGGAGACGCTGTTCAGAGATCTAAGAATCAAACAGTTAATGAAAAGCAATGTGATGAGAAGAGTGCCACTGAAGACTGAGGAGCTTTCCAGTTTTCATTTAAAAATATATTATAAAAATTAAAAATAATCAGGATTTCTGAAAATGAGACTTAAGATAAATTATCCTTCAGGTAATTTTTTGCCTTTATATTTCTGTGAAGTTAAATAAACAGAGATGCAAATGTTTGTAATAAATCTTAACTACTTAAACAAAAGCTTTTCAGAAGGTAATATTCCGGAAGGCTGCAGGTTTTACTGGTGCAGCCATTCATATCAATGCCACTGGTGAACAAAATACAGAAGGAATTGCAGGTAAAGAAAATGGAGTTCTTTGCCAGCAATACCACCTTCGTTGCCTTTTTTTTTTTTTTTTTTAGCTGAACTCTGCACACAGAGCTCCGCAGTCATGCAGTGGAATAGCAAGTGGTTTTATTCTACCAGCCTGGCCAATATAATCAACATTTATGTGAACAAATTACAGATAACTGCAACAGGATTATCTCTTAATATTTAACCTGTGATCTCTAGAAGCTCAGTGCACACGTGTTGTCAAGAAATCGATGACAGTACCACAGCCAGCCTGGGTACGTAACGAGAAGTGTTAGTTGATTGAGCGCAGTTGGAAGCGGAGGTTTGTTCCAGGCAAGTTGACTGTGGGGTTGCTGGAAGACACTTCTTGAATCCCCCAGCTTATGCTGTATCCAGTCAGGTGAAGCAGAAATGATGTTCTTCAGCAGCTGCATGTTGGGGTTTTTTCCCCACAATTTTTTTAAATACTGTACAGTTTGTGTATTTTACATGAGAAGCTTAAGGGACTTTATGTGTTTATATCGATGTATTCCTCATCTGTGCACATTGTTCTAGGTGTTTACATTATGAAAAAGAAAATGGTGCTGGTTTTGGCTGGGATACAGTTAATGCATACATAGAAGCTAGTGTGAGGCTATGTTTTGGATTTGTGCTGAAAACAGTGTAGACAATACAGGGATCTTTTAATTATTGCAGAGCAGGGCTTACACAGAGTCAAGGCCTCTTCTGCTTCTCACCAGTGAGGAGGCTGGGGGTGCACAAGATAGTTGGGAAGGGAATACAGCTGGGATGGCTGACTCCAACTGACCAAAGGGATATTTCAAACCATGTGACGTCATGCTCAGTAATAAAAGCTGGGGGAAGAAGAAGGAAGGGGGGGATGTTTGGAGTGATGGTGTTTGTCTTCCCAAGTAACCGTTACACGTGATGGAGCCCTGCTTTCCTGGAGATGGCTGAACACCTGCCTGCCCATGGGAGGCGGTGAATGAATTCCTCGTTTTGCTTTGCTTGTGCGCACGGCTTTTGCTCTACCTATTGCACTGTCTTTACCTCAACCCTTGAGTTTTCTCACTTTTACTCTTCTAATTCTCTCCTGCACCCTGCCGGGAGGAGAGAGAGCGAGTGGCTGTGCGGTGCTTAGTTGATGGCTGGGGTTAAACCATGACAGAAATGTAAGGACAAGCTAAAGTAAAAATGTAAGCAGTAGTATTGTTTTAGTAGAACACACTAAGATGGCAGAGGATGTAACAATAAGAGGCACAGTCAGAGAGTCTGTCTTGGCTCCCATTGCAGCTAGACTGGCTGTGGCATAGCAAAATTACGTACAGGAATGTAAGGAATTAAAAGTCGTAAGATTACCAGGAGTTATAAGACTCGACTGAGTCTAAGTATAGAAGAATATTTTAATGCTTTATTAAAATCAATAGTTAAACACAACTTGCAGAAAAAGATAAGACCTAGAAAAGTCATAACCCCAACCCAACAGCACAGATTTTTTTTGAGCAGCAGCATATTAGTAAAATAACTTTTGAATCTGTGCTCTTAAGAATCCAGTGGTAGAGCTGTATAGTCCTTTGAGACTTCAGGTTAGCAGCTAAATCTTATAAAATTATGCATTACTTGATAAATGAATCAAATGAAAACAAAAGGAAGTAGAGAATTAGAATAAGCAGACTAAACTGAAGTCAAGAATTGGAATAAGCAGACTAAATACTCGTATTAACTTGAGTTCAGCACAGGTTCTGTACGTGTAAGACCGTGCTTACTAGTTGAGCTGTCTTGTTTGAAGCTGATGGTTAATAGCTTAAAAGTTGATTAACTTGTCATACCAGTCTCACCATACTTTTGTTTTTCTCAAACTAGATGAAAGGTTCCTTTAAGTATGGTTACTGTAGTACTGCATTCCTGATGATGCTGGTAGCTAATGACACTCTTTGTAGAAATCGGGAAATGTGGGTTGAGCCTCTGGGATCTGTGTGGCTGGAGTATGAAAATACTATGTCCTAAATGGCAAGGTCTTGCTGGAGCAACTTGGTATGTAACATAGCTAATAATGTGCCTGTAGTTTTTTGCTTTTCAGATTAATTTACTTATTCGCTATAGTGCTATTTCACTTTCACCCCTGCCAAAATACTACTTCTAAAACTAAAAAATACCTTTTTATAAAAAGGCTCTTCCATATTTCTTAGGGGTTTTGGTATGGGCATCTGGCTTCTGTCACCAGTACTGTCTGATGGCATTTTTATTCAAAATCTATTGGACACACAGATTGGTTAAACAGGCTGATGTTTAACACAAATTAATTTCATTATACTAATTTAAACAACCCTTGTGGTATGCAGCTTTATATTTAATTTTAATTTTTAATTTAAATACAAAGAAATTATTCATAATGTTTACAAAATAGAATGTTTGCCATGAAGTGCAGTTAATGTATGCCAAGCTCAAATGTTCTTGCTGTGAGACTTTCTTGCCCGTTTGGCTTGTTTTTCTAAGTTTTCAGAGAAGTGTGGGTGGGGCAGAATTGGCACGGGGGACTAGAGAAAGATTTCTGGATTTGTGATTCATTTAACTGAAATACTAGGATCCTTGTGTTTCTTAGAAATTTCATTTTGACTATGTTTAATGAAAAGCAAGATGATTTTACTGAGGTGATGTTGACATGTCTTCCTAAATTAAATACCTGTGTAGTATGCTGGATGTTTATGGAAGGTCCTAGGTTACTCGTTCTGTGTCCAAAGGAAAAAGTTGTCTGTGGAAATACAGCCCCTGCCAAAGTATCTCTTGGGGCTGCTGCTTGGGATGAGAGCATAACAGCCTCCATCTCAAGATCTGGTCTTCCTACTAAGCATTGCATCCCTTGGAAACTTTATTACATACTGACCTCTTATATCTAGCTGCATTAAGGACCAGTTCCTCAACCACCATCACAGAGGATAACATGGACAGTTTAGTTCTGCGGAAATGAATTTCACCCCATGGAGGACACAGTAGGTGTTCGCATGATAGGTGTTGCAGTTTAACTCCTGTCTCCCCATGTTGACTCTTAAGTAGTTGCTGTGCACTTCCATGTTCTAAGCCATGCCCTTTGGTGCAAAAATGTAAATGGAAAGATCAAAACCTATAGGTTTTCAAGCATGCCTGAACAGATTGTTGTCGTTACGGTGTGTGTAAAGTCAATTCCATGGGATGCCTCTTGTGTGTTCCTCATTTCTTCACAAGAAAAAGTAAACTAGTTTTAGTAGGATTAATTTAATGAGAAAGCCTAGTGATTTTCGTTTTCATGAAGACTGAAATATAAAGAGAATGTATTAAGGAGTAGTGATGAGCAAGGACATCCCCTTGCAGCGCGCCTGTCCTCGCTGGCTTTCCTGGAAATAGGGAGTCTTCCTGCAAAGAACTGAGAACAGACCAGAAATGTGTACTTGTCTGCTTTTGGGATACATGGCAAAACAGTGACGTTTGAGGAATTACATAGCAGTTCTAAAATAACCTTTCAAATAAGCTTTTAATATGAGAAGGAATCTGGAATATGATGCAAAAATCCTAGGATTTATAGCTCTCCCAGTGACCTTCACCTGCAGAGGGAGTGAAACTCCCAGTATCCTAACTCAAACTTTTTCTTCTATAAAATATATGACAGCATTTTGCATATAAAAGCAGTACATTAAATAGTTAAGTAGACTTATTATTTGACAAGAAGGCTACAAATGTTGAAAGGGTGAATTCATCACACATAAGAACTGGAAAAGTGGGTGAGTTAGAATATGACAGTTGGATTTTTAGAAATAGATTGGAAAATTAATATTCCTAATTGTTCTACAAAATGGCAAGATGCCTATCCTTCTAGTCTGTCTCTTTGTTTATTCAGGTTTTAAGTCTTTTAGTTAGCTTTGATATGATCTTTAGAAAGTGCTTGCTAGCATAATTGTGATTCAGGAGAGTAATGCTTTCTTCATTTTATTGCCTCAAAAACAATTTTTTGCCTTCTACTGAATACTGTGTTGGTTTCCCATCTGCTTTGAGCAGTTGACTTATAAAGGTTGCAAGCAACATTTGGCCATAAAGATATGGCCAAATTAAAAATACAGCAGAATGCTTCTTTTGTTTTCAATTGACTAAAGCATTTTTTAGCTACAACCACAATTTCTGTATGTTGAAGAGGAGGAGTTTATAAGGGTGGGCTGGAAAATGGTTACTGTTTCAGGATCTTGTTTTGAATTTGTCTTTTAGGAGTTGGGGGGGTGTTTTTTTGGTTTATTTTTTACTTTGTAGGTGAGTATGTTAAACCAAACCACAATACCAACACCCCCTTGCCCCAACTCTAAAACTCTGCTAGGCTTCGGATTGTGACTTGGAGTTAAAAATAGGTGCCTCTTGCTAATAGAATGAGGTATGTGTATCTAGCATCTCAAGTTTTCTAGAATGATACTAAATCTGTGAAGAAATAACAAGGTGATGAATACCCAAGGTTTTGTTTTCTGCTTTTTTGCATTACTTCTCATCTTGCTGGGTTTTTTTGTGTGGTGTTTTGTTTTTTTTTTTTCCTTGTTGCTTCATGAATAAGACTCAGAAGTTATAGCCAGTCTTAGAAAATCTGGCTATTTTCAAATATTATCAAATCAAATCTAGGCATTCAGGAGGTTGGAGCCAAAGTTTCATGACTTGCCAAGGCAAGAAAGATTCAGTAGTAAGAAAAACTGAGTACATTGTCTTCAGGAAAGCATTCAAGTCTCCCATAAGACCGGAATTCTGTTGCTGGCTACATCATTCTTGAGGACCTATGTGCATACAATGGGTATCTTGCCTTTACTCACCTAAGAGAAGGCCAGTCTGTAGAAATACTCTGGAAATACTTTTTTTTTTTCCCATCCCTCTAGACTACTGCTATGTCTTTTCTGTTTAATGTGTGCAATGCTGAAGCAAATTTGAAGGAAAATTATTATATATACTGATTGTTCTAAAATGTAGTTTAGAACTATCAGGATGTAGTTGCACTGTAATCCATTGAAAAGTCTCCTTGCATAAAATCTGCGGTGTATTTGGACTACTTGTTGAATGAGGAGGAAAAAAATAGAAAACTATTAAAGTATGCATTTGTTGAGCTCTGTGTAGTGTAGTGATTGCATTCAGTCCTGGGTTCAAACTCTGAAAGGTGCTGGTTGAGAGACTGTAATTGGGATCTTGTGCCCCCCCCCCCTTTTTTTTTTTAGAGATAATCTACATGATTTTGCAAAAGTTATGGGGAAATAATTGAATAATTGTTCAGTAATTTAATTGGGATTTTAGCATGACATTTTAAATATATAATCAGTGCTTTGGATTGATTCAAACTTGGAAGACTTTGCCCTTATAAGGGAGATGGATGGAAGATGAGCCTAAAATAGGAGACTTGGCGCATGCTTAACATCTTCAGAGGGGTATGAATGTGAGGACTGTTTTCAGCAAGATAGCTGTAGAAAAACCACAGCATTTTAATCTGCTCAAAGTTTCAGGCAGCAAGATTTCCCAGTTGTGTGATAACCTCAAATAAAACTGCTCAACTTCAAAAAGCTGGAGAGCTCCTGGTGCAGAAAGTAATCTGGAATTGTTCTATCTAGCTTCTTTAAAAATAGAAATATGAAATTAATAAATCCCTTGTTAATAATCTCTGAAGTAGCCTATACACTGTGGATGCTCTTACATCCTGCTGTTCTTGGATCTTTGCACCTGAAGCCGTAGTAAGACAAAAATAGCGGTTATGCCTGCACGGTGGCTACCCTGCCCCTCTCCAGAACTACTCACTCACGTTGCTCAAATGGCCAAGGAGTAACAAGCTGCCTTTTATTTTTTTCTTAGTTAGAATTAGTTTTAATTCTTAGCCTGAAGTAAGGGAATGTGTGGTGGTGCCGTGTGAGCAAGTTATTGTTTGTCAGTTAAACCTCAGTTTTCTGTGCATACTCCTACCCTTTTATATGCGTTACCCCTTTGCCATTATTTGTGGTAACGGTACAGCATAGATTATCCTTCGGTGAAAAGCTAGACTATCTTACAGTGAGTGCAAGGTGCTGTGGGTGTAATGCCACACACACCAGGGCTTCATCAGCGCTGGCCACAGGGACCTTACATCCACTACAAAACTGTCATCATGAGTTCAGAACCAAACCCAGTTACAGATAATACCTTGCTGGAGGTTTCCTCTGGAGGTATTAGAGCCAGACCTTTATCATTTAAGTAACGCTGGAAGATGGTAGCCTGTATCCAATTAAAGGAAAAGTGAATGTTGAGTTTCACTGGCATATATTCACTTAGCCCAACGTGTCACCGCTTTTCTTTGTTACAATAAAAGTTTAATCTGTTTATATTATTGCACCTTATAGGCGTTGATGTTTACAAGCCTAATGGGATATTTTCTAGGCAGTTATGCTAATAAGCATGCTAATAAATCTATCCACTCAATATATATTAGGGTTAGGCCTTGTCTAGTCCAGGCTTTAAAGGTGTGATCCTGATTGATTTACCTAGCTCAATCTAATTAACACCTCTAGTTAATGGAGTTAAAGCCTAGGGGGAAGCTTAAGCATTAACTTGTGAGGTTTAGCACTTTTTGAAGAAAAATTGCTTTGTCTTTGCTAGGGTTTTAGTAAGGAGTTAATTAGGTCCAAACAGGTAATAGATCCAGCATCACTCTTAATTTCCAGGCAAGGTAGTGCCTTAACTGCATGCTTCCAGAATGTCAGACTTTCTGTGATTCAGTGCAGTTTCTCTGTTCTCATCAGCTTTTGAGAGCTGTGGGTAGTACAACACAAATGTGATGAAACGTGCTATGCTTTCTCCGTGTGCCAAGATACCCTTCTCTTAGAAAGGATTTAATGACCATTTGAAACTCAGAAGTTCAATGTTTAAACTTGTTTTGCATTAAAAGCAAGGATTATGATTAGGCTGTCTGCCTGTCTTAGGGTTTCATCACTTGTTAGTTTTGAATTATTAGCCCTTTTCAATAACAATTGGCAAATATCTCAAAGGGGAGGAGGAATAAATGTCTCAAAGACGTTTATAACAACAGAAGGTCGAGTAAAGGAGAGAGACTTTATTAGTACCTGAACTGAAGAAGAAAAGCCGTTAGACCCAAAGGAGTTGGCATAGGTTAGGGTGATTTCATAAATGTCTCGGGCATGGGAAGAGCTTTAATTTGACCGCAGGCAACCAACCACATGGCACAAACCTGTAGGAAAGCAAACTTTGTTCATCACAGTGCTTGTTGAATGACTATGTTTGACAAGCATGGGGTTTTTGTGTTTTTTTTTGGTTGGTAGTTTTTTGTGTGTTGTTTTTTTTTTTAAATAGTTTTACCTTAAGCATTCTGCATAAAACAAGGTGGCTATTGGAGGTCAGCAATTCGTTGTGTGCATGTTAACTGATAAATTAATTTTACTTTAGACTTCAAAGGTGCATTCAAGATACATTACATTGTCATTAATCAAGTCAAAGCTTAGTCTGAGTTGATGGACTAAAGTTGATTGAGAACAAAAGTTAATACAGAACAGGCTTGCAGATTCATTTATTTGCTAATGTTTTGTAGACTTTTAAAAGCTGTTCTGTAGGATGATTGAAACATCCCTTATATGGGTGTTTTGGTGTTATTTTTTTGCTAACAAGACTTCTCAAGTAACTTGTGTCAAGGTGTCAGATCAGAGAGGTTTTCTTTCCGTATATAACAGTGGAAAAAACATTTAGGTGCAATTGTAGGGGGAAGATGCTTCAGCTTTCTGGAAAGCATCAGTCTGTCATCACAGAGATGGTATATGAAGCTAGGCTAATCTAAATCTTTCATATCCCTGTTCTTTTGCAAAGTGATTTGATGTCTTGATTTTCTCTATTTGGGAACACGGACAAGACTTTTCTTTGAGTCTTGACACCAATTAGATAATTGATTATATCTTATCACTCGTCACTGTATATGGAAATCAACATATATATGTACATAAGGGTTGCATAATGGCATCAGTAGGCTGGTCACTTCTACAATATATGTAGAAGTGCTTAGCAAAGGGCATTTTTTAATGGGGAGTTTGTTTTCTTTTTCCCATAAGAATACTGCTTCGTATTTGTAATGTTATCTGTTTGTTTACATAATTGGAAAGAAGTGGAATTTTCTTTGCCTGCAAATGTGTTGTCTTCTCTGTTAATTCAGAACTCATTTATTGTGTGATGGGGCGAAGCCTCTTTAGCAAATCTCAGAACTATCTGATATCTGTTTCTAACATTGTCACTGCCTTGGAAAGGTTTTCGTTTAAAGCATTTCTTATGTCAGTCAGAAATGCAACAGTGATAAACTGAGATTTATTGCTTTTAGCTACAATTTTGTTAAAATTTTAGTAACATTAAAAATGTATAAAATGTCTCGGAACTGCTATAATAAAATATCTTTTTTTAAATTAGTCTTTTTCTACTTTGAGAGTATAGCTTCATTTTTTTCCTTATTTCTTCTCTCTACTTAATTAATGGGAGGGATCAGTATGGCTTCTGTTGTTTACATCTCTGTGGACTGAGATTATTTCATTGTCCTGCTTTGCTGTTTTATTCACTTTCATGAGGAAAATACAGTTGGGGTCTTGGCTTGGTGTGTTTTGTTGTTTTTTGTTGTGTGGTGTTTTTTTTTTAAGTTATGTGGGTCAGAGACAGGTTATGATACTAATTTAATAATGCCCTTTTTATGCATGGCAGATATTTATGCATGGAGCAATGATGGAAGCAGACTGGGGTGGGTGAGATATGCTGGAGTTGGTGAGGAGAGGTGCGGGGTGCCAGCCATTCCAAGCCAAAGCACTTTTGTTCCTAAGTAATGCCATCAGCAAACCAAAACAGCCATGTTTTTAGGGAATTATGACCACATTCCACAGAGAATGTGGACAAAATTTAGGGATTTAATGTATCTTTGAAACCAAAGTAAAATTACTTTGGAGGACTTGAGCGCTGCTGGCCTTTAATTTGAGCAAAGCGATGGAGTTCTCGTGCCCTGCGTGCTGCTAGGCAGATGGCACTTCTGTAGCTGCGCTAATTTGAGTACAGCTGTGATTAACTTGTGCTGCAAAAAACTGAAGTAATCTCCAGTTTTCCCCCTTTCTGCTTCTCATTTGAAGAAGATTTCTTTTCCCCCCCTTTGTGTTGTGGTTGGAATCTTCCTGTTTCCATTCAATTCACTTTCCGTTCCAATAAAATGAAGATGGTGGAGAAGGAAGTGAACTTTCTGCCCCAAAAGGCAGCTAGATGGAAATGAGCCAAGGACCAAGTTAAGGCATCTCTTGAGACAGAATTGTGGACTTCTTAGAGTGCTGTTTCCAGTATATGGACATCTGATCTAGGTTATAAATATATAGCAAAGAAGAAAAAAAAAGTATGTATAGAAACACTGATTAGGTTTTTTCCTGTGTTAGGAAAGTGAACAATTTATATAACACAAAAAGTCCAAAGATCAAAAAGCACTTAATGAGATTGTTTTGGGTTTTTTCCTTTTTATTTTTTTTTTTTTTTAATTTTTAGATTATTGACTGATACTCTTTTATGTGGGAAGCTACGGTAGTTAGAAAAAACCATGACCATTAGAGAATTTGTCTCCTTTTCAGTTCCTTGGTGAAAGGAGACTTTTAAGGCTCACCTCACCTCTTGGTGTAAGGAAATTGGAATGTAGTGTGCTAAGGATGAGCAGTACTGCAAATTCAGTGAATTCTTTTGTGTGAAAAATGGGAGCGAAAATATAATAATGTTTGATCCAAAAGTCTACTCTGAGGAATGTTTGCTTCCATAAAGGCATCTCTGAAAAACAAATAAAACAACAAAAACCCCAAAACACCACCACAACTAAAAAAAACCCCACCTCACATGAAGATTTCATGATTAGAAAACTGAAACAGGCCTAAGTGTATTGAGAACATCTGACTTTGTCAGAAATGGTGTCATTAATTATCTGTGATTTTTCAGACAACCCTGAGGGAAATGATTTTAAATGTTTATGACAGAGTGTAAGATGAAGATGTGCTAAAGTCACACTACAGATGAGAACGGTTGACCCTCCAAGAGATGAGGAGGAGAAGAGAGGAGGATATTGTGGGAGATTTCAAGCCGAGGAGTACACACTAAGTTTCCTCTGGCAGTACCGTAGCTTTGGGCGTTCTAAATACAGAGATGGTAACTTCCTTATGGAAGGTGTTTTGCACCCTTCTCTGAATAAAAGGCAGTACATCCCATTGTGTGAAGTAAAGAAAGATTGAACACACGACTAAAAGTGCTGCAAGTTTCAAGGCATGATCAAGTCGGAACCAGTTGAGCGGGGGGGAAGTACATATCTAAAGCTAGGTGCACACAAATTTGTGTATATTTGTTATTTTACACTGCAGAAAGTGTGCAATACACAAATGGTAAGCCACATGATTTGAAAAAGAATGGCTTTAGAAAAGCCACAACAACAAGCCAACACTCTGCGGGTGAAAAATG
This sequence comes from Burhinus oedicnemus, assembly GCA_008921705.1. Classification (NCBI taxonomy): domain Eukaryota; kingdom Metazoa; phylum Chordata; class Aves; order Charadriiformes; family Burhinidae; genus Burhinus; species Burhinus oedicnemus. The sequence goes on along the minus strand of VFFE01007126.1, from coordinate 363,635 downwards.
ATGGTTTAAAACCATTCAACATTATGAAGAGAATTAAGGCAGTAACAAATCAAAGTGGGGAGGGGGAGAGAAGACAAATCTAAATCAGAAGCTTGTGATTGTAGAAAGTAACAAAATAAAAGGCAAAGCAACCCAAGAAGAAAACTGTAACTTGGCAATTAATAATACAGAAAATGAAGAATGTATTTCTGTTGTATTTTGGTTTAAAAAACCCCAAACCTATATTTTAGTATCACGAGGTGATGATGAAACACTTGCCTTTCCTGTACTGGCTCAGCAGGCTATGAAACAGCAGAGTAGGTAAGCATACTGTGCGTACTGAGTTAGCTTGCCAGCCTCTGTCCCTAACTTCATGGGATTATCTGCAGAGCTATCTAACTGATAATGTTGATTTTTCTTTTTTATTCCACACACACACGCCACCAACCCAACTTCTCATATGTGGAAAATTTAGATATACTGGGAAGAAGTTTAATATTGTCTTGGTCAGGATGAGCTGCTTATTCCCGACTTAGCAGCCTGACTCCAACTTTAGATACAATCTCAAAAAGGCTGACCAAGGACTTGATTAATCCGGAATTAAAACACAGCAATATAATTAATGCCAGCCAATATAGTTTATTTGACAAGATCATCTCTGATTTTATCTGGAGGAACAATTAGTAATTTTCATGTAATATGCTAAGATACAGTAAGTTCCAGAAACAGAGCTCAGATAAACTTTAGGTGACTAAGTGCAGAGGTTGCTGTCCAGCTCCTTCCTCTCCCCAGCAGTAGCTGTGCAAGGACAGTATAATGTTCCTTTATGCATTTTTAACTATATTTTTTGTTTTATTCTTTTAATCCTGAGCCCTTGAAAAACAAAATGGAAACAGACCTGGGAATAAAGAGTAGGAATCAGGACTTTCTTCTCCGTAAAAGAGCTCCCTAACTCTAGTCTTAAATAAATAAATAAAATCACATCTGCTGTCACATTTTGCCCATGTTTCTTCCAGTCATTCTGCGCAGTGAAATACATATATAGAGAGAGTAAGCGATGAGGATTTGGATACTGCAGGGATTCAAGGTATAATTAGAACCACGACTGCTGTTCATTCTGGATAAATATTTAGATAGCCCTGCGACCCATACAGTTTGAGTTGGTATTGCACAGAATTTTAAGAAATTAGAACAAGGCAAACTCAGTGATACATGGTTGCTACATTAACACTGGCTAATTAATATGTTCTAAATGGAGAATCATCGAACAACCAGTTTAGCAGAAAGCAGAGTGACTTATTTGATCATATGACCTTTGACATTTGTGATACCAAATAGAACTTTGTATATGAAAAAAGTCTGCAAATGATAGAAAAGCATTTGAAATGATGAACAAGCAACTACTACAGAGCCATATGGATCACTTGACAAGCTAACAAAATGTACATTTGAATACAGTCAAATATGGAGCCTACATTCAGAAACAAAATAACAAAGATGGTTGTTGGAAGGGTGATGGTGAATAATCAGCTGAATGCAGGAGTTCCCGAATAATCTGTATGAAAAGGACTAATACAAATGTGATTGTGTAAACAGAAAGCATAGAGCAGAGGAAAAATGTATTGCAGTAGTCGGGATGTTGTGTAATTTCTATATTAAGGTATGGTAATTATTTAGTTTGCTGGCACCCGCAAATTGGGCTCATAAATTGGAACTGCTCTGATTCAGGTCTTTTGATTAAAGAATCAGAAAAGAGCTGAAAGAGCCGAGAACCTGGGTGTACTTCCCTTAAAAAAGACAAGGCTAAAGTTGCAAGAGATGACCTTCGCCTGCCTCTGTTTTCCTACACAACAAACAGTTCTGCAATAGCAGGCCCATAAGTTAAGCAAACAAATCTATAAGCATATCCAGGGGCAGGAAGGCTACATAACTTTAATTCATAAGCAAAGGTGCAAGTTTTTATAGGAAAGATAAAAACAGCAGAACATTACGTTGCCATATATGGGAGTGGATTTCACAGCAATTTTTAATCAAGATCAGATGTCTTTCTATGAAGAAAAGTACTACTTCAAAGATTAATTCAAAAATTACTTTAGATTTACTGCCTGTAGTAAGATTGTCTGATTACAATAGATCTTCTGGTTTACTAATCTGTGCTCTGTAATGTGATCAGGTGTTCGCGTACTACACACATTAATAGTGTGAGCCTCCTTCTAAGGGAACCCAAAAGGGAAGGTGGAAAACGTCATATGAAATCCCCAGTTCCCCAGCATGATAAACATCTGGCTCTTCATATGAAGCTTGAATTAATTTATTATTTTTAGTTCACAGACATCTTGAATTGGGGCTGTGTAATTTACGCATTACATTTGTATTCAAACTTGTGCTAGTAGTCCATAAATGAACAGTTCAGCAACAAATATGATGCCAAAGAACCAGAGTTGCCTTTGCAGTATATTTTTAATATATTTCCCATTTAGTTGAGTTTTTCATAAAATGGCAGTTTTTCCAAAATGGATGCTTTATTTTTACTTAAATTATAAAACAGTCTTCCCTATCCCCCTTCCCCAAAGTCTGATTTATTAATATTTAAATAAAATTTTGGCTGTAGTCTTTTTTATATATATATAAAACATAGAAACCTATTTTTATGTAAGACATATAAACATGTAGAAACATATACATATATATAAAAATAAAACTCAATGCTTAAAAAACTGTTGCCTGTAAAGCTGACAACCCACATAAAAGGGGCAAAGAGTTGGAGGAGGTAATATTTTAAGCCAAAATGTTACTATATTATCTACAATTTATGCTGACAGATCTCAATATGAATATGAAATCTGGTTTTCAGTTGATTCCCTCTTTACCAAGTTTTTGTGGTAGATGTCTACCTAAAGCTGAATTAATAAATACTTGTTCTATATTTTTCAGTGGAAAATTTCTTGCTGTTAAATCTATATTGTGTTCTTTTTTTAGCAGTTCTGTAGACTATGCTTTGGAGTTAAGTTTGACAGGGTTTTTTTTGAGGGGGAAAAACCCCCTCATTTTGTAATGCCTTTTTTCCTGTCTCAATGAGAAAAACAAGCATACTTGGCCATGGTATAAGCTTTAAGACACTTTGATGTCAGTAGATGAAACGTCAGAAGACGTTGTCCTTAAGTATACTTGTGCTTCGCTCAGCTTCTTCTGTGAAATAAATGCATTATCTGCATGGATTAGCTCTGCCCACTTTCCTTCAAATTTCTTATTCTAGATGGGGATGTGGTGCTTGGCCAGGAGGCCAGCGGCTGGGGCTGGAGAAGGGAGGGAGAACCATGTTGGGTCGAGGAGCTGGAGAGGTGTTATGTCCAGCCCACCATGCTGGTACTGCATGCTGTGCTGAAGAGGAGGCAAGGGGCTTATAGTTTCAGAAAATAGTCTTATTTAGGAATGAAAGCAAAGATTAGAGTCTCACCGTCTTTCTGCTCTTCATAGTATCTATGAAATGAACCTACGTTAGAAGGTGGGTGTCTTGCTTGCTTTTGCTTGCCCTGTGAGCTCAAGGCACTGGAGATCTGTTCTGGGACTGTGAGGTATTCACTCGCTGTGTCTTCATCATGCCTGCAGCCATCATGCCAAGCAATGATTTCTTGTTGTTGCTGTTGCTTTTTCCAAAACACAATAAATGACATATCAAAAATACTGAAAGAATACTAAAGGTGCAAAACCAGTGGTCCAGAAGTTAGAAATGCCAAAATCCAGGTTATTTGTGCAAGCATAGCTCAGTTCCCTGGCTGCTTGTGCATGATGCCACAAGCTTCGGCTTTGCCACTGCGTACAATTTTGCTACCGGACCCTTGTTTTGTTTAGCACATACGATGGACCCATTCTTCATAGGGGTGCTGTTGGATTGCTGTCTTACTAGTAGGAGAAAATGGATGGTGAGAATGGAACAGGGCAAGGACCGCAGTCAGAGAATAGTCTCCTGACCAAGGCAGCAGTAAAGAACTGAATTCTGCCCTGGGCACTGCCACCCGCTTCCCATGTGATGCTCGCATGTCACTCAGCTTTTTAGGAGGTCGGCACTAAATACATGTCTTGCTTGCATCTGCTCCGTTTTGAGCTGATTTGCAGAAGTGCTGAGCGCTCAGTCTTCTCAAGGAGAAGCTGTGCTTTGAGTCAGGAGATGATGTGCTTTGAATGTTTAAATAAATATATTTCCTAAGTACTCTGGAAAATAAGTGCCTAAGTTTCCATAATAACCACCTACATTTATATACTGCCTGTTGCTCACGCTGAAAGCAGGCATAATGCTAATCCTAAACGCAAATGATGCTGTAAGTGAAGCAGGTCAACTTACTGATGAACTTCAGAGAAAGTTCTCTTAGGAAAATAATCCTTGCTACCGAGCAGTTCTGAATAATGCAATAAATGGTGCATGCAGGCATCCAATGGGCAGTGAAAGTAAGACAAAACGTTGAATATAGTGAATATTGTAGTGAAATACCAAGGGCAGCACAGTTGGAAAAGGGTGCATGTGTGGTTAAATGTGTTATAATTCATCCATGTGAGGAGACTGACTTGCTCAGGCAAGCAAAGTTAGATCCTAACTCAAGAGCTTGATTTTCTACTCCTGTGCTCTGTTTATTTGGGGTCTTTTTTGGGTACATTAGCATGGAAACAAAGTGAATGAGGATAACCCTTATTGTCGTATGAAACCTGTCTTTGATGGTGCTAAGGGATTTTGTGAGGGCTTTTTTGTGCTTTTTCCTCTCATGGTTTTATAACTTAACTCTGTTGAACATTGAAAAGTTTTTATATGGATGGAAAGGAAGCAGCGTCTCTTCAAGTTACAAAGGTAACAGCAGAAAGAAGTGTCCCTGTGATCACTTACTTCCACTTGCTGTCTGCAGATGGTTTTAATGGCTTTAGTCTCCTGCAGATACTCAGTTGCACTCATGCCAAATTACCTGTTATCTGGTAACTGGTTATAAATGCCAAGGGATAAAACAACTCTGAAGAAAGCTAATTTATGGTTGGAACTCCAAATCTTCTCTTGTAAATATTAAATGTTTCATTTCATTCCCCTGCCATTGTCAGTTCGTTGCCTTCAGCCTTTTGTCAGCTTTTTGGGGTGAGGGAACCCAAAATTCACTGCCTGAGATGAAGGGCTCTGGGACACAACTGGGACCCGCAAGGGTATTGCAAGTAGGAGTAAGTACAGAACTTGCTGATACTCAGAAGTGTATGTAACAGAGGGGTATGTTCTGTCTCTGGATGATTAGGGCACACATGATACCTGTGGTGTGAATGCTCATGCTCTTTTTTGGGTTTTGTTTTGGTTATGTTTTTTGGTTGGGTTTTTTTTGTTGTTTGTTTGGGGTTTTTTTGTTTGGTTGGGTTTTTTGTTTGTTTTTTTGTTTTAAGTTGTGTACTTTGAGAGAAATCCTGTAAGCTCAGAAAGACGATTGCTGCTTTCGAACTGAAATGATCATTGAAGAGCGGCCACTGTAGGAAAGATTCATACAGTATCACAGAGTTTGGTTAAAAGTTGATGTACCTCTTCCTTCCCCCTCTAATACACAATCGAAAACTTCATTAGCTGCAGTAATTTTGCACAACCAGAAGTGAGTTATCAGATCATGTCAAACATACAGTGTGTATGTAGCAGAAAGGGAAGCAGTCTGGGACAGTGCAGAACATTTTTGTGCTCTGCCATGTGGAGGGAAGCTCTGCGGTTCCAGAAATCCAGATGTACACATAGTAAATTAAAACGTATTGAATAGCCAAACATGAAAATGGGTAAACCTGTAAGTATTAACTAGTGTCACTTGGGTTTGGGTCTTTCAGGTGTCTTTCTTCTGTTGGTGGGTTTGGGGGAAGGGGGAGTTGGTTTAGGTTGGGTTTTTTTTGGGGGGGGGGGGG
>VFFE01007126.1:281528-357729 GCA_008921705.1 Burhinus oedicnemus | reverse complement strand
CCCCCCCCCCCCCCCCCCTTCTGAACTGTTTTAAAGACTGGTTTTAGAAACTCCACGCTGCTGCATCTTGGTCAGAATATAACCTTTTTTTGGTCCAGGTCCATTGCCAACTTTAAAATTAAAATGAAAGTGAACATTTCTAGTCAGTTTAAATATCTTGTGGTTTTTTTAATGTTATATTTAAACATATATGTAATGACTGTTTAGTTTTGCCTCCCCTTTTTTCCTATTCCAAGGAAGCTCGTATGGTCACGTATTTAAAAATAACCCTCTGAGAAAAACTCTTAGAGTCATATTTACTCGCGCAAAGCCCTATCTGAGACTGGCCTAACATTAAGCCATGGGAAGGCATAGGTTGCCGCTTCCGCCTCTCTGGGACCAGGCCTGCGATGCCGCAGCGGTGCTGCTCCATGCTCATGCCCCTCCGTCAGCCAGCTCCTGGCTCATCGCAACAGCTGAGTTTTCCTCCGACAAGCACAACTGGTCAACTTACTTTGCTTGTTTGTAACACCATAGCTTTCAAATAACTTGTCTTCCCAGCTGGGCAATGGCTGTGCCGCAGCCTTCCCTATAGCCCAGTAGCCTCCCCTGTAGCTTCCCTTATAGCCTTGCCTGCCAGGTCCTTGTCTGCCCCTTCCCTAAAAAAATGAACAGAATCTTCTTAAGACTTTTAAGACACGTGGACTATATTTCTGATGCATTTGTTATTTAGAATACTAAAGTTAGTGCTTTAATGATGGTATTAGTATCATTTATCTTCTTCAGGGCAGTGGCTACAGGCTGTGGAGGTGGAGGGAGTGGAAGCCGTTGCAGGGAGCCTTGTAGGACAGTATTTGGAGGTACTCGAGCAGGATTCATTCTTGGGTTTAGTTACTGTGACAGGCGTGTATTTGCATACAGATTTCCTTTGTTTTTCCATGAATCTGCTCTGACTAATCCTTTGGCCTGTATTTCATTAAAAGTGTTGACTGCAGAATGATGGTTTTGGTAACAGATGAAACAAAACTTTTCCTTTTTTCCTTTGCATGTGCATGTACAAAATAAAAAGTACAGGATGACCTTTTTTTATTTGATAATTGAGAATGTGCCTGACTTCGTTAGGAAAGCCATAGTCTAAGACTACGATTCCGTGGTCTTTTTATAAATTCATGCCAGTATGGTGTATCAGTTCTCACTCCCACTTATCCTATTATTCTCTCCTCTTCCCATCCCCCACTACTCCCTCCCTATTTTTAGAGGCAACACAAAGCTGTTTTGCTTCAAGCGAGGGACAAAGATTAGGAGAGTTGTAATGTTTTGCTGCAGATTTCCAAAAAGTGGATGAGCCACATTTGTACGTGGTACTCCTAAAAAGGTGCTAAATACTACCTTGTATTCATGAACGCTGGGTTTGTTTACTTCTAAAATTTTTACGCCATACCCTCAAGCTATCAGCAAATTACAGCTGAAGTTTGAATTGTGGCGAATCTGTGTGCGAGGAGTGCAGATTGGCTCCTTCTCCGTATGAGAAATGGTGCTGTGTAACATTCCCTGCGCTCTTGTGCAAATAAAACTCAGTTCGGAGACTCTGCGCTCCTGTGATCTGCGCACTGCGTAGTGAGGAGTATTAAAGCGGTCTGTTTATGTGGTGGTGATAGAAATCACACGTACTTTCAGGAGACCTGGAGACCCTGCGGATTTTATTAAACTTTGAAGAAAATCACGTGCATCTTTTGCATGTTTATCGGTATTGATAAATATATGAAACTTGCACGGAAGGGTGTTGTTAAGGCTGCTGATGTTCATGTTTGCGTCAGATGCGAGTCTGCAGCATTACAAATCTAGTACTGAATGAGGACAATAGACTTTTAGCTTAGGTGAAGCACACCGAATGTTTCACAAGAATTAATTGTTTTAACGGTAAAATAATTATTTACAATACTTAATAGTGTAGGAAACATTTGTGAGTTAGCGTGCAGTTTTATCTTAAAGAATGCAATAGAATCCATCGCTAAAAAAATGGGACAATTCAAGCAAATGCTGCCAATATAGACAGAGACAGAGCAGTCTTAGCATGGCAAGAATATTTCAGTTGAATAAAGTGATTAATTAGTTCTTTCAGATTTAAAGTCTGAGATTAAAAAGTGTTGTGGGTGTTGTAATTCATAAACTTCAGCTATAGAAAATGTAAGTTTCTGCTATGGAAAATATAAGAACGTAATGTTGGGTGTGTTTACTGAAAATTGAAGTTTTATATTTTTCCCTGGATGTAATACAGCCTGCACCTGATTTGATGTGAGAAGTACCTTTTTAACAAGGCAGCACATTTTAATCAGTTCATTAAGGCCATCTAGGAATCTATCCTTGTTGTAGTTAAAAGCAAGTCAATCACTGTACCGTAGTAGTTTTCTGCCTTCCTGAAAGCCCCATCCTTCAGAAGAAAAGCTAATTTTTCTGTGTCGGGTTGCCATCAGCACCCTTTCAGCTCAAGGCCTTGCTCTCTCTGTCCCCGTGACAAGTTGTGACTACCCTGCAATCGCGAGTGAGGTGATGAAACTGGCACTTTAAGTAGTATAGGTGCACTCAGTGGGGCTTTGAGCAGAGTTATTAAAATTTAAATAGTTATCCAGCTTGCTAATCCACCATTGCAGGAGATCTCATTTTATATCTTTATGAAAAGCTCATCTAGCAAAAAAAAAATAAAGGCGATCTTAGATTTTAAGAAGAATTTAATTTGGCACTGCCATTGGGGTTTTCCTTTTTTTTTTTTTTTTTTTCTTTCTGTGTTGCAGTGTCAGTTCAGGTTTTTGCTCCCTATTACAAAGGGTTGCAGTAACACTTGTTGGAAGACACCAAAGGTTTGTCTTTTGTGAAGTTGATACTGATAACAGGTTGTAAAGAATTATGGAATCTACACATGGCTGAATGGATCTGAGCTTTTACAAAGCAGGTTTGACACCCGGCCAGTTTTGGTCTCTGTAGACCTAATAAATGAAAGAGATTTTTCCACTGCCCTGTCACAGAAAACAAAAACGCAGCTTACTGAATTGGCTGTTCACTGCCAGTTTAGGAAAAAAATTGTCATTTTCTTGCCCTGTATAATAAAAGCAGTACTAATTAGTAGAAAGCACTAAAACAATCTTATATGCTTTTTGTCTAGTATTTGAAGCTTCTAAAAAAAATTCTCTTCTTTTATGTGTGATTGTGATAAGAACTTTTGATAAACTTTGTGTTGTTAAACTTCAGCAATCAAATTGCGTATTTTCAGGCAGCTCTTAAGCAGACAGGAATTGTTACAAGTGTCTCTTTCAGAGTTAAACTGTTGGTTTGCAAACTGTTTCTGACATCTCCTCCTATGAAAGCAAAATAGTCCTTTTCTTCTTTTTAAATTAAAAATAAACCTATAATTGGTTTATAGGGCCTTGCACTCAAGTTGATGGCATTTCTGTCCGTCTGGGATGCAGAAGGAAGAAAGTGGGGAAAGAGGGAGCCCCTTGCATCTGGTTAGCAGGCCCAGCTCTGTAATTGTCTGGAGATCAAAGAACCATTTGATGGTGGCCGTTAACACCTTCCAGCATAATATCCCCAGCTCCCTCTCTGCCCATCCTCCCTAGTGCAGGTCAAAAAGTTGGCACTCTGAAAGACCTACCCCCTGAACAGAAGGACGATAGATGGGAATGAGGATTTGGGGTGCATGGGAAGTGGGGTGGAAGAGGAGGTAGAAGAAATGTGAGGTGGGAAGCCCTGGTGTTACCAAAGAATGATTTACAAAACCTTTTGCAAGCCATTGATAGGAATGGGAGGCTAACTGTCCCGCTGACACGCGAGAGGAGAAAAATAGAGGGTTAGGCATGCCAGCTGGCTGGTTATTAAAAAAAAAAAAAAATGCATCTAAAGATGAGTGGTTTGCATGATCAGATGCCCTGCGCGTGTGCAATGGTACCAGCCACGCCAAGGGTAGGGCACAGACGTGGTGTAAGAGCTAGGAGTCTGCAGGGCCATGGCCAGGCGTGCGCGCCGGTGTTCCCACACAACTCCTGGTGGAGTGGCTACTCAGAAAACTGGAAAATTCAGTCGTCTTATTGGCAGTCATTAAGACAGCAGTAAAACTGGCCTGCCTGGTTAGAAACCAGTCAGGTAGCAAACATATAAAAGGACCTTAGCTTCCCAAAAATTGGCTGAAGGGAGGAGTAGTGCTTATGTGGCTCAAGGAGCAGATGAGAGGTAGGTCAATAGTCTGTAAAATAGAGGAGGATGGAAATGTGGCATTGGGGTGTTCGGGTAGCTCCGAAGAGGTGCGATGAGCAATAGAAAAATGTGAAGCTCTCTTTCCTCTTTTAACTTATATATAGTCAGAGTTTCTTTGCACCCTACCTTGCATGAGAGCATTACTTTAACTTGGTGAAAGCTGTGGACTGCAGTTGCACTATGCTGTAGATATGGCGGCTTTTCCATTTGCTTTTACCTGCACTTCAGGAATGCTTGAAATAATTAAAGTATTTTCTCTCTTGTGGGAGATGCAACTTATTCCATTTTCGTTCAGCAGGAACAAAAGCAGTTTCCTCATTTTTGGGGGTGTCTGCAGAAGGATCCTGGAACCAAAGAAGAAAATGAGTCATCAAATTTAGTTATAAAATTGGAGCTGTTTTGATTTTTTTAGAAGAACTGAGTAGCATTTTTGGGGCAGTCTTTTTTAGCTAGCATTAGAAATTATATGTATTATATATGTTTTTAAGTTTTATATATACATGTGTATATATCTGTATAAATACATATGCATAGTATGTGCTACCTGATTTTTTAGTAAATTGAGTAGAATTATCTCATTTTAAACTTGTATTTAAATGCTGTACATTCTTTTTGACTCAAATTCATGGAATTAATATAGAATCATAGAATCACAGAATGATTTGCGTTGGAAGGACCCTAGAGATCATCTAGTTCCAACCTCCCTGCCATGGACAGGGACACCTTCCACTAGACCAGGTTACTCAAAGCCCCATCCAGCCTGGCCTTGAACATCTCCAGGGACGGGTCATCCACAATCTCTCTGGGCAACCTATGCCAGTGTCTCACCACCCTCACAGTAAAAAATTTCTTCCTACTGTCTGATCTAAATCTACCCTCTTCCAGTTTAAAACTGTTACCCCTCGTCCTATCACTACATGCCCTAATAAAGAGTCCCTCCCCATCTTTCCTGTAGGCCCCCTTAAAGTACTGAAAGGCCACTATAAGGTTTCCCCGGAGCCTTCTCTTCTGCAGGCTGAATCACCCCAACTCTCAAGCCTGTCTTCATAGGAGAGGTGCTCCAGCCCTCTGATCATCTTCGTGGCCCTCCTCTGGACCTGCTCCAACAGGTCCATGTCCTTCTTATGTTGGGGGCCCCAGAGCTGGATGCAGTACTGCAGGTGGGGTCTCACGAGAGTGGAGTAGAGGGGCAGAATCACCTCCCTCAACCTGCTGGCCACACTTCTTTTGATGCAGCCCAGGATACAGTTGACTTTCTGGGCTACAAGCGCACATTGCTGGCTCATATTGAGCTTGTCATCTACCAACATGCCCCAGTCTGTCTCCTCAGGGCTGCTCTCAATGCACTCTCCGTCCAGCCTGTATTTGTGCATGGGATTGCCTGACCCACGTGCAGGACCTTGCACTTGGCCTTGTTGAACTTCACGAGGTTCCTACAGGCCTACCTCTCAAGCCTGTCCAGGTCCTTCTGGATGGCATCCCTTCCCCCCAGTGTGTCGACCGCACCACACAGTTTGGGGTCGTCAGCAAACTTGCTGAGGGCGCACTCGATCCCGCTGTGCGTGTTGCCAACAAAGATGTTAAACAGCACCGGTCCCAGTACTGACCCCTGAGGAACACCACTCATCATAATAATTCTTTGTTTCTGTGTTGTAACTGCCACTGGTGGTAAGCGTCAAAACCATTTCACATTTGGGGAGATAATGTGATAAAGAAGCTGTTTCTTCATCCAGGTTCCATAGTGAGTTGCTTGTTGAGGCACCAAAACCACATTTGCTCACAGAGTATCTGTTAGAAAATATTCTCTGCTCCTTCTCATCATGGGTTTCTGGCTCAAAACCTACAATTTCTGTAGGTAAGCACACTACTGGAATAGAAAGATGGTGTAAAAAAGGACATTTTGTTCAAAGAAACTCACCAATTAGGCATAAACAGTATAATGGAGTTTAATGATCATTGTTCCATTAAGGAACCTGTGCGTGATGTGCATTTTTGTATGTTTAGGAGCAATAAAATTCTCAGTTCTGCTATTTTTTATTCTCTGCTCTATGGAGAACTTTCTTGTGTCTTTGTCAAATGTATTAATTTCATCATGTATTTTTGAATTTATGAAAGTTACCTAGGTGAAAATTAAAGCATAGTTTAAAAATGGTCATAAAACCCTGTAGCAAAAAGGGGGTTTTGCTTACAAAAATACATGGTGACAGTTTTATTCCTGTTCTAAGCCATGATAACAAGAGGGGGATAACTTTAAAAGATTTGCTTTGGTACAGTACTGCCAAATGTGTGCCAGGAGTCATCTTCATTCTGAGGTAATGTCCTAAGAGCCAGTTCAGTGGCCAGAGAATACTACAGGTGTATGTGCATTTAATCTAAGCGCCTTCTGTTAGCTTTCTATGCAAGATACCCTTATAGCTGTGCTGTTACTCAGTTCTGCTTTTGTAACTCTTTGATTTAATAAAAAATAAATAAAATCATACATAAGTATATAACTTCCAATTTTCACAAATCTGAGACTCAAGTGCATTATTTTGAAAACGTAATAGACTATAAGTAGATTTATTTCAGTTGATATCATATGCGTAACTTACTACTATATAACCTTTACTATGTACTCTGTAGCTATTTTTGGCACTATCATTCATAGACTAAGAAAAAAACCCAACTTGTAGAGTACATGAAGTGAGGTGAGCTTAAATATTGGTCTAAAATAAGCACTTATTAAATGACCAACTAAAACCTTTGGTCAGTTAGAACCGTGCTTGAGGTGCTGGAAATTGCCGTAGATCCTAAGAAAGTCAACGGGGCACATTAGTTGATGTCCATAAAGCTATGATACCTTGATTCATCCGGTGTTTCCCTAAATGCTTGGTAAAGAACAGAAGAGGCATTTGACCTTAAAAATATTTAACTGAAGCTAAATTCCCTTGATCTCACGATGGTGCTGGGGATGGGATTAGCAGCAGAGGGTTGGTTTTGTGGATGCTTCTTGTGTCAGACTTGGCTTGGGACACAGGCTTCTTTTTGTATAATGATGAACCACAAAATTAATGATACCGTGCCACATCAGTGGGAAGTTTTAGGTGCTGTTGTCAGTATTGGTAACTTAGGATTATTTTTTTTTTTTAAAACAATATATCCTAAGTCAATAAAATCAATGGAATACAGGTATAAGGTTGCTATTCCATTTTAATCTACTTTTCAGTGTGAGCACAAGCTGTGAGCAGCTGTGTGCAATGTATTGTGGAGCAGTAACCTTAATGTGGGAGTCTGTTTATTTGCTTAAGAACCATAATGCTGTATACTGAGCCATTGTGTCATGTTATTTGAACAGACCGAAATAAAAATTACACTATACATGTTGATCAATGCATGAAGTAGTTTTTGTGTTGATGCTAGTGTAGCAGCAGTTATATAGGATATTACAATTCTTTGAGATATGTCTTGAAATTAAAAAGGGAAGCATCATTTTGGGATTTTTGATAACTGAAAGTTCTAGTATTGTAGGAATTATGTTCCTTATGATGATTTAAAGAAAAACTTCTCTAAACAAACTTAATAACAGAATTAATTTTAGCACATAGAGAAGAATCCCTCATCAAATGATGCTGGTACATTGATCATCCTAAATATGCTATTTGCATTGTAGTGTGGCTTTTGTGATTATTGTGTTAGTAACAAAAAGCTGCTGAAGGTTTTCAGGGAATAACTCATACTTCAGAAATGCTGGAAACTACTTAAGAAGAAGGGAATCTTACCTTACAATGAATTAATGGTCTTGGATGGATCTTTGCTGTTGGGTAAGATCTACAATACGCTTTAGCCAGCTGGCTTAAGTCCTTGTAAGAATACACTTGTTGTAAGGAAGATTAGTCTTTTTGATGATTAGTTCACTGTACTGAGCCTCACCTTTTTCTTGATGTATATAACCGAGTGTTGATATATTCACAACTCTTACATAAATACATGCAGTCCTAGAGCCTTTTCGAGCATTTCCATTATCAGTGTTTTATGATTTGTTTTACATTAAAGCTTTCCTACTTGATGTAGTGTTTTAACCCATAAGTATTGATTTTGATGACAAAATAATTAGGTTAGTTTATATTTAAAGAAACAGATAGCATTTTTGAAGGTCTGCTGGATTTCAGATGAGTTTTTAGGAACACTATATAGTGGTCTGTAGGAACTAAATCTATTACAGTTGCTTACAGTTGAGAGACAACTACCAGTGCCTGATACTTCTAATCAGTTGGGCAATGCTGTATGAAAGGAAATACTTTCTTTTCCTTTTTCTTCATTGAAAGAAAGTCCTTTGCTGACAGCAAATATGTTATACTCTGCCAAATGAAATAGTGCATGAAATTCTGCTCTCTTTTTTTAAAGAAGTTTAATGTAGTTTCCATGACTGTACATTGAAATTCTGAAGTTTCATTCAACATAATTGTTTTTCATCTTAACTGTAACTACTGATCATATAATTATTCTGGCCTTAAAAAAAATAAATAACCTAGCTATTATAGATGCTTGATAGCTGGTTTCATTACCTAAATTGAATTCAACATATAATAAAATTATTTACTAGTCATTTTTGGAAATGCAAATGTGCTTTTAATGCTTCATTATGTTTTACACACTGATGTTGAAGCTTCTCAGTTTATTTTCAGAAGAACAAACATGGATTTTCTAGGGGTAGGCATGTGGGTCACATACTTTTTTTGCCATAGTTGATAAGTGTTTTTTGGAAATTAAATACATGATGTCTCTGGACTAAATACAGTCTCACAGGAGTAGTTAGTCATTCCTTGGAAATAATTATTTCTTATTGAAAAAAAAAAAGTCATAGTGCACTTAATCCACAATATCATTTGCATCCATCCATGAACGTGTGACACTTTTTCTCTTTTCTTGCTCTGCTCTGCTCTTCTGGGCCATGCTTGTACAGAAGCATTTACAAGAGCCATCAAGAAATTGTTGTCTTGTGTGCTATTAAGAGCTCAGTAAAAAAATCTGTAAATTGGATTTTTCTCTAAAAGAATGTGTTGTCTGTTTTGAGAGGTGGTCTTCTTCCTGTATATTACTTGACAGTGTGCTGCATTTGTTTTTCATGCTGAGATAAATAACTGCTAAATAGAGGAAAGGAAAGAAAAAGTTTCCTAGAGTTTCATGCAAGGTTATGTCCCCTCCAGGCAGGGGCAGATGATCACAAGCAATAGTACTGTACGAAGTTACCCTTCCTCTTTGTAACTAATACACGACTGCTCCTAATTTAGTGCAAATGTGAAGTAGAATGGATTTGCTTAAATTATCTCTGTTAGCTGTGTGTGACCTTCATCAGGAATGATGCTAACCCATTTTACTTCAGGTTTTCATGGCCTAGAAGTATTTTGTGAGCAGCTGTAGCTTTTCAGGCAAGCATTGGTACCTCTAGGATGAAATCGGTGGCGTCTGAAGAAACACTAGCTGGGCTGGGTGCTGTTGTCTGAAGATGCTGTTTGAACGGTGCTTCTGGGCGTGCAACAAAACTGGTGGGGAAGACAAGGGCAGCTTGCATAGTGCCCACTCCGGCACTGTCCATCCGCAGCTGCTACTCGTCTGTTTGACCGCTGGTCTCAGGCGTTAATATTTGCCCAGTTCTCATTTCAGCAAGGTGAATGACTTAGGCTATTAAGGGCCAAAAGGGGAGTGCCAGGAATTGCAGTCAGGAAGGCTGCCTGGTGCTTCCCGGTATGGGATGCTGGTTGGAGTTTTTTATAACTTTGTAAAACATTAGCCTTTGGGGCTAGGTAGTTGCCTCTAGCATAATTTTTTTTCCTGCCAAAATTATTTAGCTATCTGTAAGAATGTGTGGAAAAAGTTATTTCTCATTGTAGATTTTCTTTAAAAAAAAAAAAAAAAAGCAGCTTTTTTTTTTTAAAATATTCCGTGTCCCTCCCTTCAAAGCAGAGACTAGGAGTTAGATGGCAGTGTGGGAAGCGCTGGTGATAGGCACTGGGGAAGAAGAATGGCTTATGAGTCACGGCTTTGCCTTTGTCAGCACTGCGAAAATCTCAGATCTAACCAAACTCTAACCTTTTAAAGAAATCACAGTTCTCGCATGCCATCTTGAGCATGTGAGAGCTGTATGGCCTGGATAGGGAGGGGGATGCTGAGATGGGGGATGAAACCGATGCCTTGTACCCCAGCGCCTGACAGCCAGAAGCAGACCTGTGGAGCACTGGCATGCACGGGGCCCTGGTGAGGTCCCAGCCCCAAAGTACTGTAGACTGAACAGGGAAGACAGATCCGGGATGGGAGTTAATATGATGGTGTGTTGGGGAGCGAAGGAGAGGGAGGCAAGGGGAGAGAGTGGCACTGCCAGCCAAGCCTGGAAGTGACTGAGCCAGGAGAGAGGAAAAGCCTTGGGGAGTGGGGGTGAGGAGAGACTTGGCAAGGGCGCTGAAGGTAGGAATGAAGGAGGACTAGAGCTTGAATCAACATGGGCCAGAGGATATGGCTTGAGGAAAACAGACAGAGGAGTTTGTTCTGGAAGGTCCTTTTCTACAGAGATCTTGAAATATAAATAAATACTCTTTGATTTCAGTAGAAGCTCCTTGAGAATACGTTTTTAACCATCATCTATGGCTAGTCCCCATGGAGAGAATTGGTTTGCATTTGCAACCAGTTCACTTCTTTGCCACAAGCGCTACACAGCGTATCTAAAGATTTTTTGTAGGTGTCAGTGTGATCCCATCATACAAGGTCTATTGTTTCAATTTCTTTTTTCCAGAAGTGGCGAATGCAAACATTTTTGCAGTGTGGCAGTGTCCAAATCAGGGGGTGTCAAAACTGAGCTTTGCAAAGCTCTTTTATTTGGTCCCTCATGAGGAAGCCTTACAATTTAACGGTGTTCAACTGCACGCTGACATGCTGTTTTCTCCACAGGACCCCTGCTTCGTTCCGTGCACAGGATGGACCCGCTCCGGGAATGAGTCTGGTTGATGCGGTGCGGAAGGCTGTTCTCTGTAGTAGCCCTGCCTCACTTCCAGCAGACGTCGGGACGCGCGTGGCGGGCGAGGCAGGGGATCGCAGGGAGGCAGAGGCCGTGCTGATGCTCTGCGCAGCTGCATGCTGCCCTGGGGAACGGGATTTTCTTCCTGGCTGTGCTGCAGACTTCCTAGGTGATGCTAGGTAAGTTGCTGGATCCTGGCTTTTCTCAGGTCTTTGCTAACTCCACGTGCGTTGCTGTCTTGCGGATGACTTGAGATCGTTGGGTCTGATTTGGAAAAGTGCTGAGCACTGATAACTGTGAGTGAGGCAGTGGGGGCTGAGGTTTGAAAGTGCTATATAAAGCACAATGTAATGCTAAGTGCTGTGAAAAAATTAGGTCTGAGTTATGCCAAGCTGGAGACAAAGTTGTCTTCAGAACTGGGAAATCATTTTGACCTTAAAGCTGTCACCTCTTTAGTTAGGAAGCTAGGAATAACACAGTTATTCTAAATTAGGAGTAAAAGAGTAACAGTAGGACTAACCATTATGTTGATGAAGCACTCAGCTGCACTGTTGAATTCACAAAGAAATTACTTGTTCCGTCTTCCAAAAAAAATCTGAGTAGCATGCAGTAAATAAGGTATCGGACCATACGCCAAATACCAAGAGTAAAACAGACTACTGTTTGATTAGTGGTAATTCTGTACGCTGAATGAAGCAGAGGTGCTGTGGAAATGGTATGACATAACTGCGGTGTGCACCATGCCACAGAAGAAAACAACGGCAGAGTTTAGGTTTCTCTAAAACTTACTTCTGACACTTCCTCCTGAGAGTGCCTGCCTCTGCACGTTGGTTTTAGTGTAGATGTATCACGTAATACAATTTGGGGTGCAAGAAGCACGGCATTTTTTTAAAGCTGTCAACTCAGATAATATACGTACATAAAACCAAAATGACACGTAAATACATCATTCATGGCAGGCACATGCCTCTTGTGCCTGGTTATTGTATCAGATACAAAGTAGACAGTGTTTGTAATGCCCGCTATCAGAACGACTTGAGGTCAGAATTTCATCTGCATTTCTTCAGGGTCAGGATTTGTGTTTTCCCAGTGTGATGTCCGTAGCTAGCTACAATGCAGTTATAATCAGTAGATAACAGAGAATTTTTTGGCCAAGGCATGGTTAAGCTAAATATTGTTTTAACTTAGCTAACCTGAATGCAAAATATCTAACATTAGATCAGATTTTATGAATTAACCAAGAGCGTGGCTTCGGTGCCTAGAAACGTAGTGAGTGTTTGCCAGATAAGCTGTTACTCTCTGTTGCAGGAGAGAGAGACACAGTAAAAGCTATGAAGCTTTGATAATGGCTAAATACTATATTAAATACACAGAGTAAGAATGCACGTTCCCCTTCCAGCCTGCTCATGGGGGATCTGCTACATATGGCTCTGTGAAAGGCTGCAGTAATGCTTTAGGCACCGAGCAATATTTTTAAGTGCTGCTTTCTAAGAAAACCTGGGGTATTTTTGTTTGACTACTGCCGTGCAGCGCAAGTCATTCTTTAAATCTTTAAATGTATAAACAAAAAAGGAGGGGAGGGGGGGAAACAATCTGTATTTTATGAGCCGAAGTTAAAAATGAAATTATTTGCTTTACCTAGAGCATTGAAAATTATGTTGCAATTAGACTGATGCAATAGCGCGTGTTGCGAAAGGATCGCACAATTCGCAGAGCCCGCTGGAGAAAAGCAGGGGACTGGAACAGCAGGGGTGTTGTGGGCCTGCGGGGCAGCGCGCTGGCAGAGCTACGCAGGGAAGATTATCGGCTAATGTGGAGAGAGGAACGCCAAGAAAAATAAAAACTCTGCCATTCCTGCATATCCCATAAAGCGGGGGGGGGAGGGTGACTTGTTTTATCAATGTGCTTACTTTATTTTGGTGGCACGTCTAATCTGGTATGGAAAATGTTTTCTGTTATGTGAAAGAAAGAAAGAATGGAAATGAAAGCTAATTTTGAGCTAATATATTTTGAAAGCTGCTAATAATAGTGGAATTTTATTCAGCGCGCTCTATTTCTACAACAGAAAAGTAAAATTCCTTTGGGTTAACTGAAACATCTGTTGAACAAATTGGTTCAGTTTCATGAGTCTGTTACTAATTCTGAGAAGTAGATGGTGTTTTATAAAACCAGTAGAGTCGGGGGGGTTAGTGCCCATATTCTTTCATTTTTTTAACTATTATTAAAGTCGGTCATTTTGAAGTGTTATATTTTCATGAATACAGTAATACTGTGGTTAATGTTTCTAGTATTTCAAGCTTTACCTTTGCTTTAATGTGTTTTCCTCACTATTTTTAATCAACATTTCCAGCTTTTTAGCAAGTTCTTAGTAATTAAGTAATTGAGTAATTTTTTAAAAAAAACTCTTCCGGTGCATTTCTGCTTGTATTTCCTTGTTTCTTCAGTTTTTTCTACTCTGTTTTACTTAAAAAGTTCGAATGTTAGCAGAATTCTAGTAGATCCTACTGCTGTTTTCTTGTTTGGACAAATTATTCTTTGTCTGTAACTCCACAGTTGTGGGAGGAATATTGTAGGTGACAAATCAGTTTATGGCTTCACATGGTAGCAGCTAAGAATGTCATAAGAGTCAACGAGCTGATGTCATATGAATTAATAAAAGAAGAAAAAGGGAGAAATTAAAAACAGTTTCTAAGATTCTGTTCCCATGCATCAGGAATGCTCTAATTTAATATTGTACACATACACGTATGTTAAAGTAGTTCAGGTTTCTCAGGTACCTCTCCTATCAATATAATCACTGAAAGGAAATAAAAAGTAAGTGTAATGTTCGTATGCAGATCAAATTAAGTCTGCTGTGCTTTACTGTTAAATATATAAAATCAGTGCAAGTTCTTCTTGTGTACTACATGTTAACTAGTTGTAATACTTGGATGCATGTAAAGGGAAAAGCTGAACTTTAAATTTGGGCAGTGAATATATATTTTCTTTGTAGTGCATCTATTATTTGGAAAATACAAGACCTGCATTAAGCATGCACATTCACTGTGATTGTAAGCTATGGCATTTTCAGCTTTGTGATCAGGGTGTCCTGACTGTTCGGAGTAGCTCAGTGTATAGGTAATGAAGGATGCGAACGGAAGTTGATAATACTTTCTAATGTTACTTTCACAGATAATTTCCTTTACTTTTTATTACAGCTGTTTTTGAAGCTTTAATATATATTAATTATGTGGTAATTTGGTTGTCTTCTTTAAAGTAGAAGATAATGCAAGTATAAATTCAAGGGACAGCAGTGTGGGATATCGTTGCTTTTGAGGGATTGCTGGTTTGAGGAGGAATGGAGATGCAGAGTCGAGTTTTGTGAAGGTGCAAGTGAGCATTGGCAGCACAAGGAGCTTCCCCACTGTTGATAAAATGTTCCAAACAACCCTTGTGTCAGTTTTGTCCTTGGTGCAGCTCGCTGAAGTTTCAGATGACGTGCATGAAATGAAGGGGAAGTTTTGTGGCTGAAGTCCTGTGCCAAGTCTTTTTGAAGTTGTATGCAGCAGCTGTGCTGTAGCTAAAGAAAGGCTTTCTTTGCCTCCATCATAACATCTGCATGATCTTTAACAGCAGAATTGTTCCACTATGATGTATCATTTAGCTAATTCGCGTTGCCTTCATTAAGTGTTTCTCCCCACCTCCTCCCCATTAGAAATGCTCTCATTACTTTTGGGGTTACGTTTGCAAAGGTCTGATCTGGATTTGAGTGCTTCTATGTAGAAACAGTAGGCTTCAGTCAAAAAAAAAAAAAAAGGTCAAAAGAGGAGTTGAGACTTTGAGCCTGTCGCTCAGTGAGGCTCTTGAGGTAACTGGGCAGCTTTAGACTGCACCCTGTGAAGTGGATTTTTCTGTGTCCTCCCTTGTTTGGAGGAGAGGGGCTGAACATGGGGCCAGTTTTTGTGGAGATGTCACAAATGCGGTGGCGTTGCAGCTAAGCTTGGTCTAACGGCTTCCAGAAGCGTGGCTTGCACCCTCCCTGCTGAGGCGTTACCCCGTCTCCCTCGTGCCAGCGCCCCTGCCGCCGTGACTCTGGGGTGAGTTGGCTCAGGGAGCCAGACCAGTGGCCAGCTAACCACATTTTTGGTTGGGTTACTCGGCTGGCTCTTTAGCTCTTTGAACTTGCTAACTGCGGAGCTGGACAAACGTCTGCGCTGAAGATGACCTGGAAAAGGGGCGGCAGGACCAGCCTCTTCTAGTTGCAAATTAGCTTGTCTGCCCCTTGGAAACCAGGCCTTGAGTTGAGGCAGGAAGAAGGCAACCGAGGGAAGTGCTTTTTAAGAAGTGCATGAGTTACGCCATATACCATAACTTTGAAAGTTAAGTGAAGAGAAATCAATAAATCAGGTGTAATTGAATTTGAAATTTTAGCTTTAGTGTTTCTTTTAGTTGGAGGTTTTTGCATAAGGGCTTTTAAATTGAATCTTTAGTTAATCTTCTTCCAGTTTGAGGCTGAGGTCTGTAATTGTTCGCTCTGTTGGCACTGCAAAGCTGGCAAGTTCTTGTAGTTACAGGATTGGATCTAATGGTCAAAAAGAAGAGGTGGTGGTCTTGGAGAGCAAAACAAAGGCTGACACTTCTCTGTGTTAAGGATTTTGGTGATCTTGACTGTAAATATCTTGCATTTGTAGGGAGCATTTGACTTTCAAGCGGTATGTCAGGAAACAAATCAAGAGGAATACTCTGTAAATTAAATGTGGGTGGCGTTTTTTTGTAAGTAAGAATTACCACATTTTATCATCAGGAATTACTGGATATGCATTTGCTTTTCAGTTGAACAGTATGATCAGTCTGTAGATGCCTTCCTGCTGTAATCTCTTAGGAAAATGACTGTCAATGGAAAAGCAGAGTGCTGATTTATGTAATTGTACTCATTGCAGAAGTTTGGTTTGTGAGATCCAATTAACATAAATAAGCAAAGTAAGAAAGAGGCACAGGAAACATACTGCTGCTTATTAGAGTTGTTAAATGGTATTTTTAAAATTATCTTCTGGTTAAATAATGATTTTCTTTGATTTATGCCAGGAGGACTGTGTTAACTCTCCATACTCAGCATCTGTAAAATTGAACATATACTTGCCACAGTGAAGAATTAACACTGTTCAAAATAACAAAGCTGCTGTTACAAATTACTTGGAATACTGCATATTGAGTGGAAAAAGATAGATCAGCCGGCGTGTGTAATTGAGAGCACAGCCTGCCTCCCCGTCCGAGAGTGACCGTGACCACGTCACCAGGGACCGAGCACGCCCCGGGTGACAGCTGGGTGTTTCGGACTCACATGCGGAAAACATATGTGTTTCCTAACACCTAAGGAGTACGGTTAGGTCCTAGAAATAGACGTGCTTGACAGCAGTAGTCCGATATATGCATTTATCTACATGTTTAAAAACAGTTAGTAAAGTAAGATCTTAAGACTGGTCTTCAAAACTGAGCACATTTAATACATTCTGGTTCCAGCAATGTTACCATGAGGTAAGGGCGAGCAGCCGAGGACTTGCTTGAAAAACAGGAAGTGCCCACATTTATATAAAATTGCATAGTTTCAGCTGTCATAAATGTGGTTTCAATGCAGTTGCAGGAGTAAAGCCCAAAGTAGTTATAACCAGCTTACTTCCTCTTCCAGTCAAAGTGCAAATAGCCATATAATTAACAATCTGTGGCTCATTTTCTCTAGCTGGGTGAATTCTGTTTCGCCTGTTCAGTCGCTATATAAATAGAGGGGAACTTGACTTGCTTAAGAACATTTTAAAACACAAATATTCTCGGTCATAACCGGGTCTGCAGATTCACAAAACAGGCTCTTTGGTTGCCCCTCGAGCTTGGCAGCGGCAACGAGACCTGTGAGTGTGGCTGGCGCGCTGCCAGGCTCCTTGGAGGAGAGCGAGCCTTGCCAAGTTGGCTACTTGCCACGGTAAACTGCATGGGGCAGCAAAACCTGCTGCAGAGCGGGTGGACAGCTTTTCTCTTTAGGGACTTCCCTTCTTACATTCCATTACAAATTGGCTTTATTCAAAGTCTTTTATCATTAATTTTTTGAGGACTGATTGCTCAGCTTTTTTGGACAGCTTTTTTCTGAGTTAATTCACCCATCCTGCCTTTGACTCTGCTCATGCACTCAGTATGGCAGAAAAGCATGAGTACAAAAGGATAAGAAAGAGTTCGTCTTGTGCTCCTGTACGCTCTCGGGTTGGTTCAAATATGTTTTAGGCTGCTTGGGGCCTTTGAGGAGAGCCCTAACTTTTCATCCAGAAGGGGCCTGTCATCAATTCTCCGTCTCTGCTGGTATCAGGCACTTGAGCAGCAAATACCTGGTGAATATTCCCCACGTACTCTGCTTGCTGGGAAGAGCCGGTGAGGAGCCTTTCCAGGGAAAGGGAGTTCTCCCAGGAGAGTTTCTCCAGGGAAGCTCTGCTTGGTTACTGAAGCACTTGCTGCATACGGGAATCGACAAGTGGAACTTTCCCTCTTGTGACAGATTCTTGGAGGGAGGCTTTTCTTCATGTGAAGAGGTAGCACTGCATTTTGCAAAGCCCTGTAAGAAACCTTTAGGCAGAGCTCAACAAACGTCACTCTGTCCTAAACATAATATGAAACTTTTCCCTTCCCTTCCCTTTCCTAGCTTTCCTCTTCAACTCTCAGATAAATAGTGGAGAATACTTACTCAAGACCTTATGCAGTATATCGTACGTTCATAGTGACCATCTTTTGACTTTATGCAAGGAAGTAGTGCTCAAAAGGACTATTTCATCCTGTGCTACCAAAGTTTTTGCCTTCTTCAGGAAAAGCTAGCTAACCCGTTTTGTTGTCACTGGAACAACCAGAAGAGCTACATTGATGACCAGAACCTTGACTCATCTTTTTGAATGGAGTTTTAAAAGCAAGAGCAGTCTTAACAGCCTCCGTGTAAAAAACGAGGTACATCCGATGCACAGGGAACAGGAATCAGGACAGTTCTGCCTTGAGCTCCCCAGTGTTTTTAGCTGTAATTTAGCAGGGGAGACAAGGGAAGACCAATGAAAGTGAGAACTCCTTTGCGTCCTGTGAAAAAACATAGTTGTTAGATATATTGAGGTGTTTCTTTAATTCTAAATAAAATCTGGAAGCTTTCGGGACACAGCAAGGTTTTTATATAACATTTTTAATTGTGTAAAAGATTCCTTCCTATTCTTGGCTTCCAATGTTTTAAGAGAACATACAGCTGCCACTCTGAAGAGGATGGTTGCACAGCTTCTGCTGCTGGTTCTGCTTACTCTGTGTCTGTGTGTGTAGGTAATAATTTATTATAACATCAATATAACATTACCTTCAGTCATTCAGAAGAGCCTTATCTTAGGTGCTTGCCAGAGTTACTCATGTGTTTCTTTGCTTAGCGTGACATGGCCATATTTTCCTTCATGGCTTAGTTCCTAGCCCAAGCACAGGCGATGAAATGTGCTCACATTGCACTGTGTTTTATCACTGAGTTAAGGGATTGGATAGGGTCGTGTTGTAAAAGAGGACAGTAGGGCCAGTCAGTTCGATGCAATGAATAGATTGCTCTTATTCATAGAGGGGTATGGTCCAAACAGTGGTCTGTGGGCCAAGACCAGCCTACAGGAAATTTCCATCTGCTCTGCTTTTGACCAATGGAGATGGAGAGCAGCTTTGCAGCAGCAAATGCTGCCCAGCAGCTGGACAGTGTTGGAGACTTGCCACAATCCAGTTTAGAGGGCTTCCTCCAGAGGAGAGGAAGAAAGTGGAGTGGAAGGGGCCAGGTAGAAGAGCCTCCCTTCTCTCGTGGTCTGGTCTTATTTCCATGATGGCATCTTGACAATGTTTCTAGGATAGCTACTTGTGGCATGTGCAGGCTGGTCAGGTTGGTGATCACCCTGAGGACTAGGAAGTGAGGTCGGTGGGAAGATCTGCATCCAACCACCGAAATATAATTGTAACCCCCTTGTAATAAGCAACCTCTTCTAACAGAAAACCACATCCTTTAGAACAGTTCATTAAAAATGTCCTTATCAATTACAAGCAACCATCCCATATAGAATGCATCTTATTTGCATATGACATAATTCAGATTCCAACTTCTAATTGCCATTTGAGAAGTCAAATACTAATTTTTGAGTGGATTTCGATAGTATAGTTTTATATTGCCTTTTAAGAGAATTTTGAAATTAATTTGAGACCGTAACTACTAAACCTGAAAAGAGCTGGAAAGCTCTGTATACATATAAAACAAAAAATAAAATAAAATAAAAATTACGTGTTGGCATGCAGCTATAGTCTATAAAGTTTTTATTATCCTGAGATAATACGCATACCCATTTCATGAGACCACTGAATACCTTTTTAGTTTATGCAGGTCATCCAAACCGAATGCCTCTAACAGTTATCTCCACACTATTTGTTTTGATCATCATAAGGTTAAATACTAAATGAGATTTAGAGTTTTATATGATTTATATTAACTTTTGCATTTTTTCAGATTTACTGTTTTAAGAATTTTCACACTTAGGAAACCATTAAGCTCTTGCAGTAATGAAGATGGTTCAGGTGAAAACTAAATAAGAGAAAAATAATGTACAAAGAGGGTGTTAGCTTTAAGATCTAGACTTACTGTACTTCTCTCTTTCAGCTGATAGTACTTTGTTACTTTTGTGTATGTGTATTTATAAAAATAATCTGGCTTACTTAACTCAAATACAGTCAAATAGAGAAATATATGCATTGTTGTAAAGAGTCATTGCCTTGCCTGGCCTCTAGGATGTGTGGTGGAATTGTTTTTCTTAAATAGAACTGAATGAAGGCAATTCTCCTGCATCGCAGTTCCCTTGTGTCATTGCTCTGTGGACCTCCATGAAGTCCAGGTACTTGCAAATTCCCCTGAGCCTCATCAGACTCCCATAAGGTTTCTGCCTCTGGCATGAAAGATCTGTTTGCTGGGGACAGATTGTTTCTCCCTATGAGGAACGGGGCCTGCATGAGTCAGCTAGCCAAATTGCTAAGATCAGTGTTGAACTCTCCGAATTGCCCCAGTAATGTAAAGAATAGTATAAATTCATGCTCAGTTGCAGACTTTCTAAAATCACTTATTGCATTGTAGAAAAATGAGAAGAGATGCACAAACTTAGAGAAAATAGCAAAGGGCTTTATAGTGTTTCCATGCTACTGGATCACCTTGGGGTTGGAGTCAGGTTTCCTGAATTCTCACTTTGCTGCTTCAGTCTTGTCGTCTCTTGCAGTTGTTTGAGCTCTGCTCTTGATCAAACCTTTCTGCCAAAGTGAAAAATTTCGTTGTGTTGAGACATGTAGATACCTTTGGGTACCTTCATTCAGCTTTCACATCTGTGTTCTTAAGAGTCTGTTCTGTCACCTTGTTTTCTTTCTTTCTTCTTTTACACCAGTCTTTTTGCACTGTTCTTTGCCCATTCTGCTGCTGCTAAGCTGAGTGGAGTGTATTTCCTCTAAATACCATCTATCTTGCTTTCCCCTGGATGAAAGACTATTCATTTGTTCCTGACCTGGATCATAGGTGACACCAATCCTGTTAGCAGATAGCCGAATGCTGTGTGTGTATGTGCACACATTTTATTTTTTTTTTATATTTATGTATATAATAATTAAAAAATATGTAAAATAAACATCTATGTTGTATATAATTTTATATAGTATCTAATAGTTAATGTCTGGTATATGGTTATTAGTATTAATTATTTTATAATTCATTATTCTATATTTATATATGAAATAACATTGGCCAACATGTTTTCCAGTTGGATAAAGGGCAATGTTTCATTGCTTTAAAATTATGATTTCTATTTTACTTTTTTTTTTTTTTGTTTAGAAGAAATACAACATTACCAGTAGCTTTTCCCTTTTCTGAAAGATCAGGCATTGACTGAGACTGATCAGTTTATAGAAGCAGTATGTGACTTGAAGGATAGCATTTTAAAGAGTTGTGGCTCCTTAAAGAATGTGTAACAGCTTGGGTTTAGTTCCTGTTTATTTTTATTCTGGTGGGACTCCTACCTAGCAATATTCTCATTTAGAAGATTTCTGTATGTTTATACTTTAAGGGTCCAGTTCTTACCTTTAATAATTAAAAGGTGGTCTCAGAGCTTCACCCAACTTTTGTTTGTTGTTTGTTCTTTCAAATCTGGCTTCCATTTCAGATAGAGTTCTTACATTTTCCTACAGCAAGGAAAAATACAGAGTTCAGTAAAGTTGTGACACTTTAAACTTGTTTGTTTCTGCGGGATTTTAAATTAATCTTCTGTCACTGTTGTTAATAAGTGACACAAAAATGAGAAAAAAAAATTCAGAATCTTTACGGGCATGTGGAGAATTGTTCAAGTATTAGGTAGGCATATAGATCAAAGGTCTACGTTGTGTGGAAGTTTGTTGAAGCTTTTAGACATGAACGACAGTTCATTGAGAATGGAACAACTTTTTTTCAACTGTATTTGCAGAACAGAGCCATGGAAGTCTCTCCAACTACAAACACCAGTTTAGAAGTGTATATTTTGTTTTTTCTGCTTATATCTATGTCCAGATGTGGTCAGGTCTGAAACGGGTGGGTTGTTGGCAGCAATGAATAAATGCAGTAAAATTCGCTGGCAGATGCCAGAATATCAGACTTACTTTAGGAGCTGCTGAATAAAATCCTATGGTCTTTGTTGTACAAGAGGTGAGAAGATGGACTGTTTTGGCCTTAGAATCTATATTTTGATTTATTTCTTTGGGATAGTTTTTACCCTGTCTGGTATATGTTACTTAACTGAACTTCTCAGTGGCATGGGCTTGCTTTTTTCTCTGTTACATTTACGAAGGATTTAGCATCTCAGAGTCAAACATGAAATGGAGCAATGCAACTATTCAAGTGAGTGCTGACTTGTGTTTATATCCTAGGAGACAAAACACACTTGCGTAAATGCTAGATTAAAAAAAATTAAAGGATCGCAAATCTATCACAATTCATAGGTTACAGTAAAATACATGTCTATGGAAATGTATCTCTCTATTTATCTATATCTTTTATTAGAAGATAAATGGGGCCCGTGTGTCTGTTTTCCTTTGAAAACTGTCTAGCAAAATCTATGAGATGGATTTAAATATTGTTGTACTACTTTAAGGTGACCTGTTAGTAGAGCCACCTGTTTAGTTTGGTCCATCTAAAATAGCTTTCTGTGAAATTATAAGGTGAAATATTCTCCTTTATTTTTAGCTTCATTTCCGATGGAAACAAGGCTAATGAGGTCACACTGGGCACTTGTGTACACGAACAAACGTCCCTTCATCTCCCCTCAGTAGCTTTTGAGCCTATTGGTGATTTCAGTCACATTTTTTGGCACAGTGGAGGTCTCAAAATTCAGATCCCACAAGTTTTGTGAAAATAAGCAGCTAAGTATAGGTGAAAGCACCTAAAGGTGCCCTGACAAGAGGGAAAGGTTACAGCATGAAATAATCGTATTAGTTGCCTGGGAATCCTAGTGATGGGAAAAGAGAGATTTTAAACAAATGTCCCAACTGTGGGAAAGCTTCGTTCAAAGCTTTCACCTTTCTAGACACCAAAGTCAACCAACCAGGAGGTGTAAATCTGTGGGAGATGAGGCTTAATTAATTCTGTTTTTCCTGGGACTACTTGTTCCTTAGATATTTTAATAATATATCAATAGCATAGATGTTTCCATGCAATATATTTTTGCATTTTTAATTTTTAATGTAAATAC
This sequence comes from Burhinus oedicnemus, assembly GCA_008921705.1. Lineage (NCBI taxonomy): Eukaryota > Metazoa > Chordata > Aves > Charadriiformes > Burhinidae > Burhinus > Burhinus oedicnemus. Next base: position 334,758 of record VFFE01007126.1, on the reverse strand, counting down.
ATAGGGATATTCTTATGACAATCCTAATTTTCAGAGACAATTTTTGGTTTCACTGTGAACATTAATTTAATCTCCCTATTAGGACGAACTGAGCGGTTGCTTCCTCCTACTTTTAAAAACGACAGGTACCATGACTGCTTTGCAGCCCTATTTTGCATGTGGTTCTGGATTGCAACTAGCCAGAAACACAGGAGCATTTTGCGGGGAGAATTCATGGCACTATGGTTGTGCTCCAAGGGAGTTAACTGGGAGGAACAAGGTCAGCACAGTACGCTTACTGAATATGGAAATAATAATAATTATTAAGCTAACCAACAAGAAGCGTATTCTTAAAAAAAAGTGTGGGTTTTTTCAGTGTAATCATATGACTGTGTAATACAAAAATTGCTTTGAGAGTGGGTCAAAGATTACACATAGCAGAGACTTGTGTGATTGGTTATGAACAAGCGAAAATAGGGTAAACTTTTGACCCGGCAGCAGCAAATGGAACTGTGTAAAGCACCTACAGATGGCAGGATTTAACATATAGTCGGTCTCTCGCCCTTTCACAGCAATTACGATCATATTACACCAGGCACAGAGGGGAAGGCACTCCGTAACTGTAATACAGTGCGTCTTTGAAAGTTTTGAATATGCAGTTGCGTGTTTCGTTTTTGTAGGACCATCAATTAGCTTAGCAAGAAGAATTCCACTTTTGTTGCTTGTGTTTGACTCGACGAGTTCCTGACTAGCGTGCCAAGTCCATTTGGAACAAAAAAAAAAAAATCATTTGAACCGTCTGAATAATTTTGATAATTCAGACTGCAGCGGATTTATTGCTAAGCTTGAAAGACTCAGTGCAAGTTTTATGCCGTTGTGCTGCTGACGTGGGGCTGAAGGGACAAGGAGAACGTGGCTTCAGGGAGAGGTCTAGGAAACAACGCTCCCACACCAGCTCCTTACATCCTTGTGTAGATCTTCCCGGTTGAGTTTTAAGTTTGCAAAACTTAAACAGCAGAAAGACCAAGTGATAAACTGTGTTTATTTGACAATATTGTGGCATTTAGACAATTCAGTGGCTTTCAGTTTTGTTTGTAACTATGAAATACTTCGCAAATTAGAACAAGTGAGAGAGTCTTGTGAAGTAGAGATGAATGATCGCCGCTTTCCTGTGAACTTTGTCAGTTAACAAAATCAGAAGCCCAGTTGCACTTTTGGCAGACAGTGATAGTTCTGAAGTCATCCAAGCATTATTTCATGTAATTCACTGCCTTTCAGGGAACCGATTGAAGGAGGGGGGCACGTGTGTGTGTGTCTGTCCGTGCACGTGTGTGTGTGTGTCTGTCCGTGCACGTGTGTGGACTTCTCCCGTGTTTGGTTTTATTTATCACAGTTTGACGTATCGGCATTCGGGAAAAAAGTCTGAATTACAGAAGGCGTGCTTCCTTCTAGTTGTGATCCAGCCACTATCTCCCTTTCCTTCTCTTCACGTTGCCTTCTGGCCTGTAATCTGATGCGTGTGCCAGATGGGGGGAGGTGGAGCAGAAGCAATCCAAGCTTTTAGACCATTTCATAGAGGGGGTTATTTTATTATATCTGTGGTTCACAAAAATTTTCCTTTGGTTTTCCAGAATGGCTTCTACGGAGAGTAGAAATTGCAAGCATATGGTAATAAGCTAAATAAGATACTGAAAAATGCTTTTTGGAGGAAGGGAGAGTTTTCAAATACTGATAAAATAAAGGGTGGTTGGTTGGGTTGGGTTTTTTTTTCCCCTCCTTTTTAAATCGTGCTGAAGCTTGCACTGTGCATAGACTGCTGGATTTAATTCCATTTCTTTTTGGAGACAAATTGTATTCATTTTAGCCATGCCCGTACCTGCAGCAGAGAGCTGCTGCTGAAAGCTTTAAGGCACTTAAACGGCTCAGTGACTGCTACCACAGGAGTTTGATCCAGTCACATAAGATTTTGAAACTTTCCTGGTTGTTAAATACAGTAAAACGAAAACTACTCTTCTCAAATGCCAAACAGGCACGCACTGTCGTAGACTAATTCCTTCTACAGTTTTCTAACCCCACCACCGCCACCAAAAAAACCCCACCACCAAAACAATCTTTTAAGTCATTTAAAAATGCCACCCGTGCATTCCCCGCTTTCCCTGATGAGCAGCCTGCAGATACCCAAGTTGGAGCTGCACTGGAAATTTGCCTGGACCTGTTGAAGCCCCGGCTCTTCAGCGGAGGCTGGTGAGCTCCGGCGCTGCTCCGTGCCGCCTGCCGAGGCTGGGCTGCGGGGCTTACAGCCGGGCTCCACCTGAGATCGTGGGCTGGCGGAGTTACCCCGACAGACCTTCTGAAAACGTAATTGAGTAATCTTGATCTAAAGGTAGTAGCCTAATTCTTCAGCCCGAGGTGGTTGTCTCTGTTGTGTTAATGACTCTGTACGAATTAGGGCTGTTTGCAGGGCAGCTATTCCTCCTGAAAACAGGGGCAGTTATTGCCAGCTTTCTGCCTTGTAGGTACCAGCTTCATGTAGGCATTCTGGATTTCTTGTACTTGGGAGATGCAAAAACCAACAGAGAAAAAATGTTCTTAATATGTGGAGTAGAAAGGAAAATGAATTAGAGAGATGGGTTTCGTACTTGAGAAAGGAAGCGATTTTATCTAGTTATGTTCTTTCATGTTCTTTTTGAAGTACAAGAAAGTATTGAAATGTTATTACTGAAATGTTATTATTCAAACAATTTTGAAATATTATGGGATTATTCCCATAGTTTCACTGATTAAAATAGAAATCTAATTGAAGGAGGTGCACTTTTCACAGCTATTTTGTAAATGATAGGCTAACTAGTTTTGTATTCCAGTAACTGAAATATCTCCAACAATTACTTCTACTTAAAAATACACTACATGCTTCTATAAAATGTAAAACATGTTAACACATCGACCAAACTGAGGGATATATTAAACTTTTAATATACTATATACTCTCTCTATATATATAGCATTTACTATATATATGTAGTATATACTACCAGTGACATATGCTTCACAGTGCCCACATTTTCTTCTTTTAAATTCTGATCATTATTTCTCGCCAGTATAACAGAGACACTCACAGTTTCTCATTGTTGCTGGAAATAAAATAGTTAAAATGACTCTTCTAGTATCACTCAAAGCTAAGTACGAAGGTTTCCATTATGAGTTGCACAAAAACTTCTTATCTACCCTTTGGTAAGTAGGTGAAACGCCTGTGTGCAATACGTGTAAGCTTAGTTTCCTTTCAGTGTTATCTAAATATCTAATTTAGTTTTCCTTTGCATGTGCTCTGAGAGCAACTGACAAAAGCTATGATTTCTTAGACGGCATCTCGCATGCAGATACAAGTAAAGCATCATGGGCTTCTCTGCTCCCAGAAGACAACTTTCCAAACCCGCTGGAATCTTTCCATGTTGTCCCGTGTTGAAGCATTGCTCACCTGTGTCCACACTGACATGGTGCAACTCAGGTTTGAAATTAGTGTGGCAAAAGGGCACCGTCACCGCTATACCAGTAATGTTTAGGTTACAACAAGTGAATTATTGTCACAGGAATATTCTAGATATTGAGGTGTTTTTAACCTGTCATTAAACCATTGTGTAATCATTGCAAATAAATTAATACATAAATTATAGTTACGCTATATAGTACAACACATAGTTATTTGCATGCTGCTTACGAAGCTAAGTGCTGGCTGTGTAACTGGAGAATAAAAGTAGTAATTTGCTCCTGTAGATCTAGCTACGAGAACTGTTTTTCCTGATACATTTATTTTGCTACTGGAAGAGTAGACAAGGTGCAAATTTAGACTTTTTTTTTTTTTTGGTTACATAAAGCACCAAAATAAAGGTGAAATGTTTATTACAAGAAAGTGTTGAATTTGGTGCTCTTGATTTGTAAATGAGTTAGGCCCTCAAGAAGATCCCCGCTCCCGAGGTGTATGATCTTCTGAGAGAGATTGTCTCTTCAAGCAACTCCCCACCTAAGCTGTGGAGATGGCTGGCTTTGCACGACGCATGTGACACAACAAATGCCTTGAAAATGGAAAAAAAAAAAATTAACTAGACACGTTCATTTTCAATAGACATTGGAATTAGATTGATACCGGCCTTTAGCAGAGGAGAGGGAGCCAGGAACGTGATTTTTGTGCCTCCCCGTTGGCTCAGGGGACAGTTTTGACCTCCTGACAGTCAATCCCGAGGCGCAGTGGGAGCACCGGTAGAGTGTGCAGATTAGTGAAAGCTGATTGGCACCAAGCACCAGCCCTTCCCATGTTTGTAGACGTGACCACTTACAGCTAATAAGCTTATAATAATTTCTGCTTAAGCATAGGTGGTGAAAGTAGTAATGAAAAAAAGGTAAGGAGCTTAAATACGGAGAAGGTATGGGGTAAATTGTGGTGGAACATGTGCTGTATGTGGTAATAGTAATTGTCCGGCTCCTTTTGCATGAGGGTTTGTGTTCATCCCGGTCCTCCATGCTGATGTTCCTGTTTACATGTCAGCTGTAGGGGAATCGGAGACTGAACTCCACCAAGAAGCGTTACTTATCTCTACGTTACATTAATATATTTTTGCAGTCGACCATAAGTATCAAGACTTTTGATGGCTTCTTGTAAATCCTGCGCAGGAATTTTTTGATGACATATATACACATTTTCTTTTACTGTCTGAAGGACTCCATTTGTACAGAAGCATATATTTCATTGGGTCTTCCAAATGATTTTATATTTTGAAAGCTTAAAAAATTCTCTTCTCTAAACCAGATTGCTTTGCTGTGGATGATTTGATTGGAAAATAGCACATGCCTCCCTCTCTACTTTGCATTTGTTACCTAAATAGAGTAAATTCAGCTTGGAGAGGCTTGGGAAGAAGAGAGGGATTTAAAATGATTCCCCTTTAATTAATCCCAGGAAAATTCTGGCAAATCTGTCTTTTCTTAGTGCATGCTGTACATCTTTTAACTCCATTTCATTCTGATTGCATAGACAAAGAACAGTTGGGGTTGGTTTGTTTTGGTTTTTTTTGCAACTATACTTTGGTTTGTCAATAGCCAGGTTTTGGTTTACCTCGTTTTAGCACATGCAGAGTAAGGAGTGTGTGTGGTTTGTGATTTATTTTTTTCTTTTTCCTTTTTAAAAACATGTTTTCTGTAAAGGAAGCATTCCAATGGTGGCGTTAGTTAAATCTAGCTTTGAAGTGCTGACCTTTTGTGAAATAGTGTTTTACTACCAATTGTTACATGCCAGTGGTGATAACAGGGCTGATAATTTTTTTCCCCTGTAAAACATAAATCTTTGGTTTGTTTAAACATCATGTTATTTGAACAGAGTAAGCTCCCTCTGTGGCAGATTATTGTATGTTCTTTCTTTGGGGAAAAAGAAAAAGAAACAAACACGAGCAAAACAAAGAAACAACCCAAGGCTCATTTCTTTGTTATCTTTCTTGGCTAACACATAAGGAAGGACCTTGGGTCCTACTACTGCTGCACTTCAGAGGGCAGGTGAACAGATAATTTATGCATGATACATGCTTCTAAGTCCTCAGCGGTCTGAGACAACGTAAGGACTCCATCCTGAAAAGTAAAGAACATTCTGATCTTACTCCAAGAAAGCATTTACACGTAATCATTACAGTTAAGGACATGCGTGGAGCCTTGGACTTAATGTTAGGTAAGACAGTTCAGAGAATTGCAAGATTAAGTATCTAATCCAAAGCATTATTGCTGTGGTGTTAACTAACAAATAAACTGTCTTCCCACAGTGGTACATTCTCATAAATATTCTCATATTTATGTATCAGTTTGGGGTTGCAATTAAACAGTTTTCTCTACAAAGCTTTTTGCACATTTATTTTTTATTTAAAGTATTTTTCGGAAGTTAAAGTGAAGTATTAACAGCAGGGAAAACACCACTTTTTAGCTTCTGAAAATATAAAAGAGTATCTTAGATTTCCTAGAATTTTTAATGCGCCTCAGTTCCGATTTACGTAACTTAAGTCCTCGTAGCAGCATATCTTCTTCTGGTAAAGTTGCTGTAAGTAGAATCAGTCATTCTAAAATGATTTTCTGGTTGAACTGTTCACAAGGTGTCATAAAATCAGTATCAGAAAATAATCTGCTGAAGTACCTCTCTGTACAATTCATATAGTACAGTATACACTATACTATATTCATAGTATACATACAACTACTACTGGTTTCTTCAGGTTCAGTCTGGTACCTGATACGGTCTCCAAGAAATTCTCAGTGTGGAAGAGAAAGCTGTGTTGATCCCAGTTCAGCAGATCCCAGCAGCTCTGGCTGTGTAGCCAGTGGTCTCTCCAAGGTGTTTGCACAAGATGAATCCGAGGCGTTTTCTGTACTGTCCTGGTACCACGTTCCTAGAGTTAGTAATGTTTTCCTCCTTTTCCTCCATGAATATGTTTAGACTTCTGTATTTGTAAAAGAGCTAACATCCATCGTGCTTTCTCGTGGGTATTGTTGAAGTTCAAGGCGGTATCTGACTGTTCTCATAGTGTCGCTCTAAGTTGCAACCTTGAGTAAAAAGGCAACATGCCTGGTACTACCCACTTAAATCCACCTGGCTTACCGAATGACCTAGAATAGGTCATTTTATTTCTCTGTTCGTCCTGAGATCTATAAACTGCAGATAATAAAACATATATCCACCTTTGCAAAAGCTTTTTGAAATCCATGGGTAAAAGGTATCCCATAAGGTCAAAATATGAATTATTTATTGCTACATGACTTGCACAGCATGCAGACTGTAGAGTTATAGAAATCCTGTCTGTTCCTTTTTCCCCTGAGAACAGAAGTCATACCTTCAGAGCTCTACTTAGAGAAGAATTCATCTTATGAAATCTAATATAATCTTTATGTGTATGAGTATGTGATAATATTGAAACTTTGGTACGTCCAAGGAATTGGTTTCAAGTGTTAATACTCAGCTTCCTCTGACAAGTGCCAATGCCGTTGTCAAAATAATATACATTTTAAAAATAAAGAATGAATATGAGAAGATTAGAATAGTCAGAGGTGGGGGGAAGATTGGGTTTTGAAGTAAGGGAATTAGAATTTCATGGCATCAAAATTGTGATAGAGTTACCGCAAGGTAACGGATCACTTGAATTCCAGGTGATTACTAATACTTGTAGCCATTATCCATTTCCTAATATTTGAAATGCCAGTAGTATGCTTTGAAAGAAACTGATTTTTCTTTTAATATGTTTCCTAGGGTTTGTTGTAGGCCCTGCTTGTCATCAAACTGTAGAAGGGGGAAAAAAGTTGTGTTTTCTGCCTACTACTTATTTATTTTAATAATTTAGGTATGTGTTATTTAAGATAAGCGTTCTATATAGATATAGATATAAAACATACAGAAAGCAAGAATAGGCATGTTGCAAGCCAGTTAGGGCTTTACACTTCAATGTTAACATCTTCAACTGTACTTGGAAATCAGTAGGCAACTAGCACAGGTTTTGAAGAACTAGTATACAAGTTCCTGCTGAGATATGCTACTTTAATAATTGGATTTATCTATATCAGTTTTGGCCTTTGAAAGAGTTTAAGGAATGGTCTTCAGCAGAGCACACAAATTATCTAGTACTGAGATTCATGATGTTAGCATAGAGGTAAAGTGCTTGGCCTTTAATCCAAGTCCAAATATTAGGTCAGAATTGTATCCAGCTAAATCCAAAAGAGCCTTTAACTATTTGGGATAGGCCCAGACTTTCTAATACTGACAATAGAGGCAAGAGGGTTCCTGCACAGATTTTAAAACTGCCCTGGGGATAACAGACTCCTGGATAACTTTGGTTCTCTACTGCACTACTGGATGAAGTGTAGTTTTACACCTGAAGTCACATCCAGTTGGAAAGCTGGGGAAGATGTTACTAGAAAGAAAATTGTGATGGAGAAGGGAGGCATGCTATGCCCAAGTAGGAGATTTTTTTGAGAAAATTTTTCAAAGAAAAATTACTTCTACATATCTTAATATAGTTGGTTTAGAAGACTGTACTTTTAGGCCATAATAAATTGTCTGGTTAAAAGGAGCCATCTGCTCGGAAATATTTCCCTTCATGTTGCCTTCCATCTTGGTTCCCTTCCATTATGCTTTAGGCATCGTTTTGCTTGTTCTTTGTATTTATTTGATACTTTCATCTAGCCCTCTTCACAGCTGTAGAGTCTGAGGACTTTGCTAGTCTGATTTTTCTTATCTGCCTACTGCTCTGACTCTTGAGAGTGGCTGAGGTGCTGCAGGCTATATATTAATAAAGGTAATTCATCTATATAAATTTACATATAACATAGATACTAAGTGAGTGTGATGTATTAAAGATTGCAGGGAGCCTGTGTCACGGAAGCTTCCTAAGTACCTAAAACCTAAATGGGTACTTTGTCGCTTCCTCTTCTTTCTCCTTATACTTCTCAGTACTCTCCATTGCAAATACAAATGTTAGCATCACCATTATGTAGGGGTATACCCAGCTCAATATTCCCTTTGCTGTTTTTTCCCCTTGTATTATGAAGTATTAAACTCATAAAATAATATTGCCACCACAGAAGTTTTTTTTAAAACCCTGCTTTAGTAGAGAAGAACAACATTGCAGCCAGAAGCTGTAATATCATTGCCTGGTTTTCTAAAATTGAGGCATTTTAATTGACCCTGCTACTTAATTCCCAGTGCATCACTCATTACTTCCACTGGGGGCTCTCCCTTGTTGCTCCTCTCAAAAAGTATTCTCACGTATACCCCTCCTCAGTGCCAGCTAGTATATGCCTATATATAGTATGTACAGCTAGCATATTCAGAATTGTGTTAAATCCAAAGTCTCCAGACAACAGATAATTTAAGAAATTGCATCTCTCTTGGCTAATAGGGACATAGATTTGCCATTCTTTATTGGCATCTTTCCATGTTTTTTAAAGTTTCTTTTACTTTAGGTATCTTTGCCTACTGATCTGTAAGGGCTTACATTTCTGGATGGTCATCACTGTATGTTGCACCCACTCCCATGCAATATCAAAAAACTGAAAAAGTTTTTTTTCAAAGGCCTTTCAAGAAAAAAATTATCCTTCAGCTGCCCCCGATACCTTAACTTTATTTGAACAATAACATCGGAAAACACATGCAGTCTCAAACGTGCTTATCAAGAGAATCACTCCAGTTTGAGAGCAAAATTCTCTTTAATATTCATGAATGGCCTTAGTTAAATTATATTGTATCTGCCCCTGTTAGGCTGTTGTCTGGGAGAACAAGCGACTGTCCCTGAACCTTGGCTCTGCTGAGCTAAGTTAGAAGCAATTTCCAAAATCTGAGTGGCTATCAGATTGTCTGTGTAGATGTTCCAAAACAACAGCATCCCAAACCCACAAACCCCATCCTATGCAATAAAGAGAAAATCAGCCTTCCAATGTCCAGGACCCTACATAGCCTTACCAGTCAAAATTAGCACCACAGCATCATTGGTAAATCAGTTGATACAAATGCACATCACAGAACGAAACCACAAGATGGTCTTGAAATGTTGCTCAGCAGGTAAGGCTGGCTGGATTGCCCTTGGACAACAGTAGTGACTGTACATTTGGTGTTGAAGGTGGCCCTGTTGGGGCGTCCTGTTTCTCAGGTGGAGGCGTAGTTTTGAAGCACAGAGCGCATCAGTTCTCTCACGGTTGCTTTGGTTGTCTGTTGGCTTGTGGTCGAATTTCTGACTTTTGAAAGCCATATATGACTTTACGTCCAGATTATTTCACAGATCATCTCTGTCTTTTTTTGCCATACTGCTGTTAAAACTGCTAGCAAAATGTTCTCTGTGAAGCCTTTTCGTCTGGATGTGCTGCATGCCCTGCCTATTTTCTCTGTAGTTTTGGGAAAGAAATTGCACAGGAGAAAGGACAGTTAATTTCAGAACTTGGCTGGTCTTTTCTCAGAAGGACACCCTCTTCACTCAAGGTAAACGACTTAATTTTATTTATTATTACATTATTAACTTGAAGCTTAGAAAATGTGGATTCTTAAGAACCTGGGACAGGCAATTTGTAAAAATCTAAATAACTCATAAATCTCACATTAAGGGTGATTTGCTAAGGGTTTTAATAAATAGTCCTGTGAACTGTGAAGTACTGCAGTTCCAAGATGAGTCATGACAACCATGTGTTTGAAAGATAAAGAAGGGAGTCTCTTTGCCAAAGGCCAAGCAATGAAATGGCCATGCATTCTTCCAAACTTGACTCTTCTCCCCGTTTAACTGACCTTGTATCATCTTGTGCTTCAGTACAACATGCTCAAGTGCAGTCTTTAAGAAAATGAAATGCGCCGTCCATATTGTTGATATTTCTGTTAGAGTAAGATAATGTTTTCGAGACTGCTTTTGTGGAAAATTTGAAATGTGTAAACATGGTAGGGGCCACAAATTTTACACTAAGGGAAGATCTGTCAGCCCTGCTGTTTGCAGTTGGTAGCAGTTGTAATGCATCTGCCATCTATTTTCAAAGATTGCGTCTGACTTTAACTTTTCATATTGATGTACAATATGTGTGTGGGGGAGTTCTCAGGATGGGACAGGATTTGCTGTGTGTTCTAAATATTTCAGATTAAAATGATTGAGCTGTATGCTGTTTCTGAGCCTTTCCCTTCAGTCATACATATGCACCTACTTTGCAGTTCATTTTAGGGAAAACCTAGAACAAACTGAAGTTGAAAAATAGACTTCTGTTTTGGAATTGTGTGTTGCACTTTTCTTTTAAGAGTTAGCAATAAACCCAAGTCCTGACATGTTTCCTCTCTTATCATAGACTTAAACATTCAACGCTAACCACACTGGGGGTTATTTGAGAATGTAGTATTTCTGCTCAGAATTAGGTCTCAGTTAGAATATTACATCTTGTTTGTACTGCAAATAATTACCTGCATACCTAAATTTTGCTGTTTCTTTATTAAGATGAAATGAGTATTGTCTTCCATGTTTGAAGCTGCCTTTTGTTAGTACTGACACTAGTAGCAAACCTGCACTTTTGTCAGACAAGAAGTGAACAAGTCTGGTTTCTGTTGAACACAACTGTTGTCGTTTTAAATTTTCCTTAATACTCTACATCCAGTGATTGCCATTGTATTAGCACAAGGTGGTTTTTTTATCTTTTACCCTCACCAAGTAAAATTGAAGTTCTTGAATTTTCACACTACTTCAGTTAAATCTCAATTTTGTCACATCAACCTCATTATAAAACGGAGCACAGACCAATTGTCCTAAAACTGATTTTTATTTCATATCAGAGCATTTAATTATTTTGTTGTAAATAAATGAATTCCAGCTGCTGCTACTTTTCCTTTCACTTTTGTTTTACTTGGTAGGCTGCGGTCTCTGGCTCTTGGTTTTCTCATCAATAGTGTTATCTCTGACAGTCCTTGTAGTTTTCAGGAGCGTTTGTGCTTGGGCTCAGTTAAACAGGGTTTTTTTTCATTATTCTATCTGATACTGAGAGAAATTATAGCCAGAACACTTTAAAACTCTTAATAGAAAAGCTAACTTTCTTTAGTTTCTCTTCTGTACCTCGTATCACCCACTGATATTCTGGATGTTAATAATAGCAAAATTTGGGGCATGACCCAGCTTTCCTGTGCACTAATTTCCTAATGGTTAAGGCATTTAAGTGTTAAGTGTTTATTGTTCGTCACTGTTTACCGTTCAGCATTTACACTGATCAGTGCTGTTCGACGTGTTCGTAAGATTTGGCTAGAGTGGATGATGCAGTGTTAAATTACCTTATTATTTATTCTCAAATTTGTAAAGAGCAACTGTCCCTGTGTTCCAGTTTCTCCTATATGAAGCTAGTTGTAATCGGTAGCGTCTCCCTTCTTCAGGGATGTGGAAGCCTAGAATTTCAGGGTCTGCAAGATACAGTCTCTCTGTGTTTCCTCCTTGCTGCTCGTGGGACCTGGCTTTCCAAATGCACGGCAATGTCTGCAAGCCACTAGCAGTTAGAAGACAACTACTGAACACAGACGAGATGTGAGACTTACATGACTTACTGGGAAATGTTAAATTTCTCTCCAGAGAGTGGTCTAGGCACAGAGACCCAGGTATTCATCACCAGGTATGGTAGAGTAATTTGCTGTATCCTGAACTAAAGGTAGAGGTCCCACTTGCCTTAAACACAACAGCAACTTTCTGTTTCAAGGAAAACCACAAGCAATGTATCAAATCTTGCTGAGTTCACACAGCATTGCTGTTATGGCCAGAATAGAGCGTTACGCTGTGCTGCCCTGCCTGGTTATCAGAGACCATGAAATTTCACCAGATTATTTCTTCCTTAATCCTCTGCCTTGATTGAGCCATTTAGACATATGTTTGTTTCTAGCTGAGACTACCTGAAAGAAAACCTACCTTATCCTTGGATGAATTAGTATGAGTTTGTTCCAATATTAATAATAAACATTTTCTAGTCTGACTTTTGTCTAATTTAAACTTTTGTCTAATTTAAATCTCAGCCATTGAATCTTGCCAGCTGTTGGTCTGCAGGTTTCAGGACCCTTTTATTATCAGAAATCTTTTCCCATATAAGTACTTCTGTCCTGGGTTGAGGTGAACTAAAGAGTCTGAGCTGATTTTAAGAACATATTCACTGAAAGGCACATTCTGTAGAGCTAGAAGTCATTTCTTAAAAAAAAATATAATCCTGGACTCTTCATAATTTAGCTACATTCCGTTAAAAATGGATGGTAAGACTAGATGTTATTACATTACTGTAATGTATCGCGTTAATACAACATTTATTTCTATGCCGTAGTAGTTCCATTCTGGTTCTGGTTTTCTCTGCTTGCTCAGCCTCCTGTGCCGGGTTCTCCCCGTGTGCTGTCAGCAGGGATGGAAGCAGCGGGCTGTCTTGAACTTGCCTCTCTGGGGGCTGAGGCCCATCTCCACCAGAGAGCACCTCGCTGTGTATAACCCGTAGAGAGCACCGGCAAGCACCCAGAGGCAGAGACTCTGAGCAGGAGATCTGACCCTTTTTTAGTTTGCAAGAGGAGAAAGGGCTGAGCCAGGAGCTGACCATTTCCAGATCGCACTGAAAGAACCACTTTTTCTTCTCTCATATTTCTTCTTAATTAAAGGTAAGGGAGTGAAGCAGTAGAGATTTAAAAAAGAAAAAGAAATCCCAACCAACCATTACTCAAAAATCTCAGTTAACTGTACTCAACAAACTTGTATAAAAAAAAAAAAGGGGGCACGATTGTCAATGGACATGCCCATACGGAACTTAATTGCTATACATAGCACACACCGCAGTATTGAATTCTGCAGATAGATACTGCAGACACTTGCACACAGAATACTCCGAGGGGCTGGGTGCACGCTTATGGAGTTATGAGAGCTTTGGTAAGCTGTGTTCAAGAAGCATGGACATTTTCGTATTATGAAGAGAAGTCAACAGTCATATCTGAGAGGTTGAGAGAGGAGGGAGCGCCTTTTTATTGCCCCCGTATGGACAGAAGTCACAAGGTACTTAGCAGTACATATACCTACAGTGCTAATACAGAGACTGACTCTGAGAAATGCCAAGTGCTCCAAATTCCTCTGGAATTACACTTGATACAATTCTTGTCTCCCTCAAGAGGAGAGGCAAAGGTCAGAAAAATTAGATTTATTTACAGTATCCTATTTATTTTTCCTCACCTGGTAAAAGGAAAAAGAAAAATCTATTTAGTTTTCAAGTAGTGGTGGATTAGGAGTTCCTGAACTGGTAAAATGTTGATATCATTGACATGTAAGTCAACAGGTTTCCAGTTTTGACTTGAAAACCCTAACTTTTTTGTTAGTGTTCATATAGAGGAATTTAAAAAATTGACCTAATATTTGAAAGCTGTATGCTTGCTTCTACATTTATTGAAGTGTAACACAGGAAAAATCATTGCACTATCTTTGTTCCCGTTCTGAGCAGTAATACGCTTATTGTGCCTCTTGGAAGTCAGTCCTAGTAGTTTCTGCTTGTCGTACGCTGTGCCGATGGGGAGCTTTGCCCTTCCAGTCTTTCTCACAAGCAGTACTTAATGCTGCCTGGTCAACTTTCCTAAAAGTCAGTGGCCTCTTGCCTGGAATAAAGCCTAGCGCGAGTCAGCTTTGTAATCTTTCAAACACATTTTGAAGTGTCTTACTATTCTGCAGGGTAAACAAGGGCCGTCACTATAGCTGACAATTATGGTACCTCTTTGGGTACTCCAAACTCAGAGGACTGGAAGGATTATGAAGGTGGAATTGTATCCTCCTGGATATGGGATAGAGGGTGAGAGAAAGGACTAAAGAATTGTTTTGGGGCTAAAAGGACTGAAAAGATGTTTTGGGATTGCTTTACCAGTCCTTGCCTCAGATGTGGGTATGTTAGAAGAAGGGCAAACAACACCAGAGTGTGTCATGGTATGTCTTCGTCTCTGCCCAATTCACTATTTTTTAAGAGAAAATAAAGGAAGGAAAAGAAAACACAAACTCAAGAGAACTGTAAAATGCATGCTATGAAAGCAGTTTTCTGTTTATTAGTTTCAATTATTTGATCATGTTAAAACATGAATTGTAAATGTTTTAGTGAAGGTACAGCTTCGCTGCATCTACTGCAAAGCCACCTGTGGCTGTGCAAACGAAGTGTTAATGAAATAGATGTCATGGACAAAACTTAGAGGAACCTCTTCTGCTGTCTAAGACTTTTGTCTTACCCTAATATGAAAAAATCTGTAGCACCAGAATTAGTTTTAAAGGTCACCTCCTCATCTCCAAATTATGTGTATGGTTCCTGTGAAACTCTATTTAAAAGGAAGCAACAATTCTGTCATTTCCATTGGAAGCATGTATTCGCTGCCTGATAAAACCAAAAAGCCTTTCCTCCTTTGCAGTTGCATGTTTCCTTATTTATATTCAGACTGGTGTTTTCTAACAGGAATATTTTTTCACTCATTTATTTTTTCCCTTTTTGTCTAGAATCAGTCTGTGCACTGCAGTAGTATGTTCCCTCTTCTCCATTCACTTTATCTCTTCTCTGTTCTTCACTAAGCAATCTTTTTAACAACATCTGTATACTTTCACTCCTTTCAGTCTTCAATTTGTATTTTATTGCTACAACAACCCTTTTCTGTGTACCTCCTTTTTATTTACACATAATTCCTTCCCTAATGCAGCGATGATTGTGTTTGTGCTCACCGTTTTGTGTTGTCTTTGAATTTCTCATCTTATGACTCCTGTAAATATCAGCAGCACAGTTCTAGCTATGGTATCTGACTGGTATGCTCCCATTTTTTATGTTTTCCTTAGATTTGTACTTCACAAGTGAAGTATTTTGTGTGTGTGTGTCTGTTCTTGTGAAAGCTCATTTTCCTTCTGGTGCTTGTCTATTAATATATTTTCTTGAATATCAGAGATGCTTTCTGTAATCTTCACAGGTTTTCCCACAATTGTATCATTTTCCAATTTAACCGGTATGCTCGATGCACCTTCCTTCAGCTAAGGAATTAATATGGAAAATGCAAGTGGCAATTCGTTTTAATAAAAGAAAGTTAAGATCGCAAAGCAGTTGTTGTTCTATTTGGCTTTAAGTTATATGTAGCTCTGGATAATGTTCAGTTTACTTACCCTGTATAGTGTGGGGCTTTGAGATGGCAGGACATATTTAAAAAGAACTGGCAAAAAAATATTTGACTTAATGTATACGTTTCTGTGTTTTTCTGCTGAACGTAGTGTATCACATAGTCTCCTTATCGAACCAGAATATTTCCTCCTGGACGTAGGATCTTTCCCACAGATTCTGTCTAAAGCACGGAAAAGGGAAGAGTAGAAAAAAGGATTCATGCTGCTGCAGAAAGGGCCCTGTTCCTGTTCCTCTGCCGCAGAAAGGTTGGGCCTCAGCTTTGATCGTAGCCTTGGAGCAGGGATCCCCCAGAGCCTCGGGCAGGGGCACTTTCCTGAGTAAGGCTGTCCCTAGGGAGAGGGGTAAACAGAAAAGGTGACGGGGCAACGTTGGCAAAGGTGGTGTGTACGGGATAGCCACTGTTTCCGCACAATTTCCACCTTATTTTCCTACAAGGACAACCACAGTCTCTAACACTAACCTTTTCGGTTCCTGGAGAAACCGTATGTTTATGACCAGTGTTGCCTTTAAGGAGAATCATCTGGTGTAATGGAAAGAGATGGAAGTAGAAGGAGAACAGGAGATAATTCTGTTTCCCAATTCAGATTGGAAAACAGTAGGTACAAAGCTACAGAAGTCGTTGTGCGGGCTTGAAAATGACTTTAAGATGCTTCGTCCACAGCTTTCTTAAACAGTTTGCAAAGCCCAACACGGAAATGTCAGGTGAAAGGCTACGCTGGTCCATGCCCTCCTGTGCTGCCCAGCGCTGTCAGAGGTGGCCAGACCTGGGGGCAGTAAATCAGATGTCTTTATGCTGTGTGCCCAGGTAACAGGGAAACGGTGTGCCAGGGTGGAAGAGGAAAGGTTTGCTCTGCTTTCAGTCTGTGAAATCTTTCCGCGAAGGTAGGACAGAGCAGTGTGGTTGTGTGTACGCTTTGCTTTTTTAGGAGGAGGAAACCTTCGGAATAGTGAGGTGCAAACCTGCCCGGGGCTTGGCACGCTCCATCAGGAGGGATGGGAACTCTGAAGCTGAAGCTTAGGTAGGTTTCCCCACTGGGCAGCGTGGTTAAAAAATGCTTAAGATGTTTGTCAGGGTACTGAGTTAAAGGAAGATAAATTATGTTACTTTCTATTAAAAAAAAAAAAAAAAAAAAAAAAAAAAAGCGTTTGAATTTGCGTGGGAGTGTTGATCGTCACTTCTCTAGAATTTTGCCTCCAAAGTTAAGGGCAGGATTGCAAAGACGCATGTCACCGATCATTACTGCAGTGCACTGGCAGTTTGCAAAGTGTGTTTTCCCGGATTCGTATTGAAATCGTGGTGGTGACTATCATGCTTAGAATCCGTTTAATAATTAACTAAATACATACAGGAAATGCCTTAGTTTATTTTATTTGGGACTTTGAAAAACTCATGCTACTTTGAGATAGGAGGAGGGAAGGAAAGTACTGTTTTTCAAATTAATGTAGTATGTGTTTGAAGAGACTTTATTTCATACTGTGAGGGCAGAGCCAGAAACGTAAACAAGTTAGCGCTATTTATTTGCTTGTTCTCTTTTGTCTCTGTTTGATTATTTTAATAGCAGTATACCTACAGTTTGATACAGAGGCCCGGGGCAGGCGGTGCCGTTGGGAGCCCGTCACGTTCACGGCACCAAACGTTGAAGCCGCAAGAACAATGAAACTTCCTCTCTGCTTCTTGTGTTTTCTTCCTTTATTTCATTACGGAAGATCTAACAAGATAGTGGGGGCCAAGTAGTGCTTACTGAAATGTTGGCACCTATGTTTCGTAGAAAAATAGTTTTTTGCTGCTTGTACAGTCATTTTGATTTGCCTGATGCCTTTTAGAACGTATTAAGGGGGGAAATTTGAACAAAATCATCCTTATGTGTAGGCTGCGTCCTTCAGGTGGCTCCATGTTCTCACAAAACTCAAGTTGGGGTGTTTTCTTTCATAAGCAGTTTTTTACAGAAGTATAGTATGTAGCAGATATAAAACTTCAAGCACTATTTTTGACCAGAGTAACTTTGTTTGCCTGCTCTTCAAAATTCTGTATGCTAGTGCAGTCAACAAGGTTACACTGGGAATGTTCAAAAGGTGTTGCCCTCTGTTGGTTTTCTTTTTTTTTTCTTGTTGTTGTCATCTCTGGAAGGTAAATTTCTTGTGCAAGGAAGGAGGGAAGACATGACTGCATTGTAAAATATACCATGTTGTAAGAAAAAAACTCCTTCTTGGAAAGTCTGAGCTAGAGGAGTACTTCGAAATATTTCATTTCACTCCAGAGTTCTTAGCATGGTACTTAATAACAAATGTCATTAGGATGTCAACTGGGTAGTTAGATTTTGCAGTGCCATTTTATTTATTTACTTAGACTAGTAACAGGAAAAAAAAAAGAGGAAAGGTGTGAAAACAACCTTGATTCTCAGAATCTACTTCATTAATAAAGGGAATTAAATTGTTAGCGCACTACTATAGAACAGCCCCATCATTGTAATAAGAAGGCTGAGTTAAGGATGAGGACTGGGTCTGCAAGCCAAGCTGTCTGAGCTGAGTGAACGAGAAGACTGTCTGTAAGTTGATAATCACTGTACCTGCGAGGATATCCCAATGGAGTCGTCTTACTGCCTGCATTCCTCCTTAGCTTTTCTTACTTGCTTACATTCAGCTGCGGCAGGCCTAGAAGGGTGCCTGAATTGGACTAAACATTATTATTAGCAGGTAAAGGTTTAGTCTCTGAAGGTGAGGGGTTCTGTGTCTTTCAGAAGTGGGCTGCTCTCAATACCCGGGAGTCTGTGGCTGACCCTGCGGGTAGTGTCCCTGATACCTGCAGTTGTATGGAGAGGGATTGGGAAGGGCTGGCTGGGATTTGAGGATGCAGAGCGGAAGGAAGATTGCAGGAATTTGATGAAAAACCTAAATGAAGAATCAAACCAAAAGTTTATGATAAATGCACTTAATTTGCAGTGTATGTTGCACCTGAATCTCCTCTTTGCTGTTCCCATTTCATTTTCTCCCATGCACGCTGTCCTCAGACTTCATCAGGATACTGCAGTGCTCTGATTTTCCATTCCTGATAGCACAGGCGGTTGTGACTGAGCAACCATCTAACACAAGATTCTCATGAAGAAACTTCTGTTAGAACTGCATGGTAATAAAATTATTTTTGTTGCTTTTCCTGAAGCTTTTCCAGGTGTTTTAAATGTGTTATTTTTTACTGTGGGGCACTGTATTGCAGTCTTCTGGTCAACTCCTTCTATGAATTTAGTGGGTGTTTCTTTCCCTGTTTAGTAATTATATTTCATTAGATTCCAAAATTAAAAATACTTGGAATATAACCTAATTCTTTCTCAGCAGTTGTGATTCTTCTTTACCATAAATGGTTTCATTATTAACACAAACTCATTTCAGTTTATTTTTACAAAGAGAATAAAATGGCTGATAATGAACATTCAGCTTTAATAGTAGAGTAACCTTGTTTTCCTTAGGCTGCAGGGTACAAGCATAGTTGTGTCAGGCCCATGGAGTGATTTATGTCCTACAAAAGAGAGAAATGAGTTTGACATCTTCCTCTAGTAGACTAGGAGGAAAATCCAAGCTTCAGTGAAGTCAGTGATAAAATTCTGATTTATTTCAGTTGAGTCCTAACATCCCCTTAGAACTCTTCATTTTTTCTGGAATGTCATTTCTGCTGTTAAGGGAGCTGTGGTAAACCTTATAGGGTGTTGCCTGTAAGCATTGTGGAGGCCAAAGGTATATATGGATTTAAGAAGGAATTAGGCACAACTGCAGATAGATTCAGAGGGAGGAGGAGGGACAGCAACACCACAGCTAAGCTTGAACCACTGATTGTCAGAGATAGAGAGAGGAGGTATCAGGGGGAAGGATCATTCTGCAGCTGCCTTGTACTTTTTCTTGAAGCGTCTGCTAATAGCTTCCATGACAGACTAGTCACTAACTAAATGTCTCGTTCATTTAACTCTTACAGCCATTGCTATGTATATTTTATTTGGTCATAGTCTGTATTCATATATATGTGTGTATATATATATATACAAACACACTTGGGCATACAAAGCTTATGTCCACAAGGTTTTATTCCTTGGCAGTTGACTAGCTAAAGCCCAAGATTTTTATGAGTTGTGTTTTCCTTTTAAATGCTTTAAAATGACAATTAAACTTTCATCTTTTGTTATTGCTGGTTGCAGTATTTTACTAAAGCAAGTAGAAGGCTACGAATGAAGATTGACATGAAATTTGAAGTCATTAGTACTTGTTATTCATGTTCACAGATCAGTTTTTAAACTCATGGATGTATTAAGAACATATTTGATCAGGACGTACAGGCTACTATGGACATTTAATTTTTATCAAGTTAATCATACTTCATGAGTGTTTGCAGGACACTTGTGTGTGGCTCTGACATTCTGTTAGTTTTGATTTTTTTTGCTTAGGAACAATGTGCATAGTTAGTACTCTCAATGCCTTTGCCAAGAGTTTAACATACATCTAACACATCTGTATTAAGTACAAAACTGTAGTTCTGCATGTTGGGAGAAGATACAAATATAATCTTTTATGCATATAGCTGTATTCTCTCAAAAAGCATGTATTGAATTGGTCGTTCTTCCAACTTCAATAAGAAAAGAGTAATAAAATTGTTTCTACTTCCTAACTCCTACGCTGCTGCTCCAGTATAAATGGGTGAAACTGGCATGGGTACCAGTATCAGCGGGAAGCACCTGCTGAGGGGAGCTACCTGCTCGTGCAAATATGGGATAGGAATAGGGGGCAAACCTCAGCTGCTCTCTCCTGTAGCATCTGGGACCACATGCTTGTTGCCAGGGCACCCTCTGGGACCAGGGCTGAGGTAAGCCACCTTAGGCTGAGGAGGATGCCGAGTTTTCCAGGGGAGATGCTGTAAATGCATTTCAAAGGCAGAGAGGATGGCTAAGCCAGGCACTGTACTGAAGAGGATGACCTGGGTGTACGATTTCAAGAAGTGGTCCAGGGTTTTGAACCTTGTGTGGGCACCAGCCACATCCCTGACTGACAGAGGACATAAAGGTCAAATTTACCTCGTAGCCAGCTGTTAACATTGCTATGGCCGTGGCCATTTGTGGAGGTGTGCACTAGCATTTATTTAACTTGAATATAGATACATTTGACTCTGGTCTGTTGTTAACTTGCAACCTTCTGGCAGAAAGAAGCTCAAATTCTTGATCCCTAAATTGAAACTTTATTGTTATACACTGTTAAACTAAATGCATGCTTATGAGAGCACCTCAATATTTTAGAAGGAAGTGTGGAGTATATAAGTGTATCTTGTAGGTATGTGTGGAGTAGGTTATTCATTCACCATGATAACAGTGTCAAAATGTGTAGAAATGCTTTAGATAATGGTTAGGTACACTTCCTGCAAATCAGAGTTTTAATTTAGTGCTTGGCATTCAAAAGAATGGCCTGAAGTTTCAACATGCTTCCTAGTAATGGACAGAAGAGAAAAACAAGTTTCTCTTAGTGCTGCAGCTACGTGAAAATCAGAAACATGAGTTCAATTTTTGATTAGGCACCAGAGAAAGACGCGTAGAGCTGGGCTTTCTGAACTGCAGCAAAAATTTCAGTAAGATCATGTGTCTTCAGTAACAGTATCTGCTTCATGACTGAAGAAACATTATTTTGATGACCAGGTTAGAGCTATGAAAGGTGGCATGCAACATAAGCATCTCTTGCTCTGAGGCTCCAGTGCAAGCTTGGGTTGCACATCACATAGCACCTGAGCGCGTAGAGACGCTAAGTTGATCCTAGTGACCAGGAGGACCAACACCTCTCTGGCTGCGTGAAGTCATTGAAACTGAGGTTGATAAGTGATGGAACTCAAATTCAAATATGATAGGTTTGATGTCTCTGCGTATAGGTTCAATACCTTTATGTATTACTTAACGTATGCAACTGATGCAGAAACCCATGCTGTGCTCTCAGGCTCACCCCTCTGCTTTTTACTTTTTACCCTTACGGAACCTGGTTTCCTGAGCTTTTTATTAATGGAGTATGTTTTATCTAAAGTAAACAGACTGGTATTTGACAGGCAGTTAGCTGGAGTTAAATCCTAACGCAGGCATGCCCGCACCACAGAGATGCGTAAATGCCTTTGTCTATTGTGATCGGTCATGTTTTTCTCACTGCTAACATAGGCATCTTGAAAATCACACTGAACTGTATAAGCTTACTGGTATTGTAAGTAATGTATACGTTTGTATCTGTTATATTTGTGACATTAGAAAGCGTTCCTGGATTTGAGCTTTTCCATGGTGCCTTACGCTTGTGAGAGCAGTTGTTTCATTCTTCCCCTCTCTCTGGTCTGGTTTTCCCCTTGCCCTTTGATGGTTTCGCGGGGGAAAGTTAGCGTGGGAATTTAAGTGGACAAATAACAGTTTTGAAACTGAGATTGGCAGAAGAGATTCAGTAGGACTTAAAATATGCTTAACTCACTGTTCCAGAAGTACCATCAATTGGAAATGAAAGCTATTTAAATACAAAGTTTCCTATAATATTGTCCTTTTCTATGTTGTTAGATTTGCTTCATTTCTCAGCTATGCTATTCACAAAGCTTTACTTTAAGTCACAGTAGATTTGAAATACTGTGCTTCTAAATCAGTCTCATAAGTAAAGTTGTTAATAATTGTGAACTATAAGAAAAGTTCTAGATTAAATAAACATGTGGGAATTTGGACTCCTTCTTTGCCAGTGAAAATGCTTGCAGGCTTAGTATTTTTTGCAGCCATAGTTTCATACTTACCAAATGCAACCTAGAAGGTTAAATGGTTTTAGAATGACTTTTGTTTTATTTTCTTTAAACTTAGCTACCCACCACAAACAAAAGGATGCAAGAGTGACTGGCATATATAGAAATAACGTTCTGGCATTGTATCTGAGTTTTAATCTAGTGTTTTAAGGGGAGCTTTAGTGGTATTAAGCTGCATTTCTTTTGTTGATGAGTATTAAGAATCAGAAACAATTCTTGATGAGAAGAGAGAGGGAGAATCCCAAACCTGAAATTACGGTGCAGAGTCTTAAACAACTTTTTGCAGTAGTACCACCTGCCTCCTCCTTGACAATGTTTTGGTGCAAACGGACCTTTTCCTCTTTAAAAGTGGAAATGGAGCAAACCTCTTCTATGTTATATAAAAAACGGTACTTTCTTCCCCTGGTATTTTTTCTCTGTTGTCTTGTTAAAGCCTAGCCTCGCTATTCCTGGGCATATTAGAGGTGGCTGACGTAGGCTAATCCGTAAGCAGCTGAGCGAGTGGCTCTGTTAAGAGCCTTAGCCTATGGGAATACAGAAGGTAGGAGCCATCTTACAGTGCTGGGGTCAGCCTGCAGGGGTTTTTGCAAAGTCTCAAGCAGAACCGGGGCTTTCTCAAACCTGTGGTTTTGAGTAGCGGAGAAAAACCTCTTTCCACTTCAAGATTTAGGTGGATTTTAAAGAAAGTCCTGTTAAATGCCGGTCTATAACACTGAACGTTAACATTAGCCATTTATTTGATTGTTACAGCATGTGTTAAAGAGCTGCTGCCGCCCATTTGCAGCCTAATGTGTTTATTAGACGGTCTTCCCAGTGGCATCTTGAAGTGTCTTGCAGCTAAAAAATTCATGAGCATTATTGGCTTTCAGGCTGCAAATGGAGTATGTCGTCTTCTTACTGTCTAATACACCACTCTAAAGCCATTACACAGGAGTAAGGGAAAAGATATTGTTGAGGAAAGAGCCTTTGGCTTAAACATTTGTTTATAGTCTGTTACGGCTTTTTGTAGACTGAGCAAAAATGTGAGTAGTAGGTGTTGGAGCCAGTTTTCTGTTCTGTTATACATGGGCTCAATGGCATTTGCTAGTAAATTATGTTCCTTTTCTTAGTTCTAGTTTGCAGACTTGAAGAATAAAGTAGAGGTTAGTAAATACTACCATAAATCTTGTTTTAATGTTACCTGTAATAGGCTCTCTTTCAAATTAAATTGTATCTTCTCAATAACAAGTGTTATTTTCAGATAGAAAAGGCTACAGGTACACGTCAGATTTTAGTACAAGTCCTTTAAAGGTGACTGGAGTTTTTCAGCTTGCTGCGACCACCTTCCTCACAGAAACTCTGTTTTCTGTTTTTGCTTTATACTGCCCACTGTTGTAGGGTGGCAAAGATTTTAGGCAGTTTCATCTATAGTGAAAGTGGTAGTGCTGCTTCAGGAAAAAAGCATACCCTTGAATAAGTTAATTTGTATTTTTAATATGAGGTTACCATCACCAACTGAGGTATTGGACATCTTGCTTATTTTGGCAGACGGACATTGTTTCGTTTGGGGTATATCCCAATTCCAGGTGCTCGATGACGAAGGATGGGTACAGCAGTTGGTTGTAGAACATGTGGCTTAGGTATACCAGGGATGCAGGAGGATGCTTTAGTATATCTTTAACTTTCCTTTCTGTCAAACTTTTTAGCACTGGATCTCTTGCTTTAACTTAATTTTACCAGGCAATACAGCCTTTTTTTTTGTCCTGCTTCTTTTATTTCCCTTGATTTTCACCTCTCTTTTTGTACTCTTTTCCAAACCCTTACCATGTCTCTCTGGATTTGTATAAATACCCGTGCAAGAGAAAGTTTGCATGTGAGGAGGCACAGTGCGGTGCGTGGGGTGGGTGGGCTCAATTAGCTGATTGGGATTCTGATGGGTGCTACAGGGAAAAGTGCTGGGAGTCAAAGCAGCCCTTCCTCGTGTACTGCTGTGGCTCGCCGATAAAAGGTTGGCCTTAGGCTCCGGTGGCTCCAGTCTCTGATCTAGCATCTTATCCTGCCTCTGACAGCAATTTCCTTTTGAGGCCTGGGAAAGTGGCTAGAAGGCTATAGCCTTCTTCAGAAGGGTTGAAGTTTGCAATATGTATCAATATTAAATATTTTCCGATTCAGAAATGGAGCCAGTGAAAAAAGAGTTCATAAGCAGGAAAAAATGTGAAGAATCAGAAGTTGCATGTGACTTCCAACTTTCCTCTAGCTTCTACCAGAATTAATGCTACACGGAGTACATCAGTAATTTTGAAACCGAGACTGAAAGCTTCTAGTCATGAGAACTTCACAGGAAAAGAACTATGAATTATAATGGATGTATGTTTGAGTTTATAATTAACCACAGGAATATGAGCTGTTTATTTTTTTTAAATTGGGCTGTTAGAGAAAATTATTGCCAAACTTTTCAATGACTTGTAACATTTTTGGTCAGTAAACAGTATTTTTGCTGTTTGTTACTCAATAAAACAGTGGCTTTAATAAATCACGTCTATATTTATCAGTTGTATCTACACTAAATGCACGTATTGGTGTGCTAGAAGGGTGGTAGTATAGTACTGCTACCTGATTGTCCGCTATATGGTACTTTACCTTTTGTTTGCTACTTTTCAGATTGAAATAGCAGCTTTGAAGGTGTAATCCTCATTTATTCTTTAACTGCATTTGTTAGGCTTATAATAAATCTGACAGTTTAACAGGCCTCGTTTGGAAGATGGCCTGCCCTGATAAGAGATAAAATGCACATTATCTTCTTCTACATTGACTCTGAATGATTAACTGGATTCACTGATGCTGAGAATCAGTGCTGGAAGGCTTACTCTGTATGCCATGTTCCTTCGTGGCATTTGAGGAGTGGAGAAGATGTTAGAAATTCACACAACCGATTTGTGCTAGATTTTTTTCTCTCTCCTCCTTCACGGGGCCTCTCTTTTTCTTTTTTTCTCCCATGTGTTTTATTTTTGGGTTTACATTGTTTTCTTTTTTTCCCTTTGAAAGATTAATGTCTTGTAAAAATATCATGTTTACTATTGCTTTATAATTAGGTTAAGTCTCTGTGTACTCTCAGAGCGATTGCTGGTGGAGGATGTGAAGGAGGATGTGCTGTCACGATGAGAGCAAAAACTATTGTTTTGTTACTGATAGCAAGAAAAAATGAATTGAAGCCTCTTTCAGGCTCTGTCTCTTCAATCTCCCAACATCTGGTAGAAACTGGTCAGGTCTCAATGACTGTAATTACTAACGTATACTGTCCCAGAATTTATTAATTTAATTTTTCAGAGTTTGTGATTTACATTTAACAATTGGAAAAATTAGACAGAGATTTTGTCGACAAGTATTTTGAATGCTTCGGCCTGTGGTAGAGAAACAGTGCAGGAAAAACCACCTCTGGTGTTAAATGTAAATACAAAGAAAGTATTTACTTACCTGAAATGTCCTGTTGGTACAGGTCATCTGTTGGAGCCTAAAATTAGTTCTTTAGGTATTTTTAGTAATAATAATTCCGCTTCTCTAATTATCTCCTTCCTTGTATGAAAATGCTGCAGTGCGTGTGTTTATCTTTCCATTGCTCTGTTGCTCCTCACTGATGCCCAGTGGAATTGAAACCTGAGGGGCATCTGAGTCAGCATTAGAAGTCCAGCTCTTAGTTATTGTTGTAGGGTTTCTTGCAAGACAAATGGAAAAAACCTTAATATATATTGAGAAGAAAAATCTGCTATCACCACTGAAAGCAAAATACTAATCCCGTAGTGGGATATTGTGTTTGTATTTTGGAGTGCAGTACAGCTCCCAAACAACTTGCACAAAAAAAAGGGAGTGCCTGGTCTTGCATGACAGTTCATTCAATCAAATTCAGCTTTGCAAGGCATTTTCTTTCAAACAAAAATTAGTTTAGTTCAGCATCTGACATATCATGATGCTGTTTCATATGTCTCCGTCTCTCTCTCCTCAATGCAGTGATTACTGCTGGTTTTGTTTTTACAAATTCCCAATTTGCTTAATCCTTTTCCTATTCCATACCATGCTAAATAAGCCTTAACCACTTTTTCCTGATTTTTTTTTCAGAAGACATATGGTAGAGCTGATACTACTTTTCCATTTCTTCTAAAGCACTAAATGAACCGATCTGTTCAATTTCTTTATCTTTCTGGAAATTCCTGCAGAGATGTATAAAGATCAGAGGAGCAGGATGAATGCTGCTTTCTAATCTAAGGTAGTTCCCTATAGGGAGATTTATTGGAATAAAACTTTGCGCCTCTAACTTGTCACTTGCAGTGGCTTCAGTTTTGAATTGTCGTGTTTCCTGGAAAAATTCAGACTTCAAGTTTGGGAGTTTTATTTTTTGGTCTGAGAAGCTATCCATGTGGTTCAGGAGCCTAAGAATATTTAAAACAATTTTAAAAGTTCCTAAATGATCTTGTTTTAAAATACAATTTTATTTAATGTTATTAATTTTTGTGTATTATAAAACCATTACTAATAATGAATAACGAAGAAATTTTGAGATTGATAAATTAATGTGTCTAGAGGGAGTTAGGGCTGTACTAGAAACAACTATAGGCAATTCAGCTGCTTCTGACCCACATGTTTGTATATCTAAAATTAATCTATTAATTCAATCTAAATTCATGAGGTTTTCCCCTTTTCACTTGAAAGTTTCCTAGGTGCCTGCTTTTTGGTACTACATGTGCCCAGAAGTAATTTCTTCTGAAAAATGTGGTTTTAGTTCCTTACTTATGCTGCATGAAATTTGTAGAGGTTTCTAGACCCTCCAGAGATGTTCATCTAGTAGTATGCATAGATCTTGAATGTGAATTAGCTCATGTAAAAAATTTGAAATAGCTGCTTTCTTTTTAAAAGGCGTGAGGAAACTGGGAGGGTGCTCACATCCTTGACTGTACTTGACTTGTTAGAGTCATTGCTGAGAAATGAGAGATACGGGTTTGCTCCCCTCCTCCTCAGCTTAAGGGATTCAAACCTCAATCCCTTGTGTCTTAAGACAGTGTTCGAACTACTCACCTGTGAGTTTAGTTGGTATGGGCTACACACCTAGATTCCTATTGCACTGCAAGAGTTAATTAACCATGCCCTCTTTGCTTCATAAACATCCAGTTTTGGCAAGCCGATAGCCCACCACCTTGGAGGCTGTCCTGCGTGTTGAAGAACACGGGCTTGAAACGCCTCTGTGAAGAGGGAACTGAATCTCCATCACCCAGTTTCTGGCTGTCATAGTTGGTACATAGTATTATGGAAGAGCAGGGCAGCAGATGATCTGTCCACGGCTTCTAAAAGGTTATTCCTCCTCATTTCTCCTAACTCGGGAGAGGATTTTAGTTTCTGAATCCCAAGGGAATAGCAGAACTTTACCGATCCCAGTCAGCCCCTAAATCCCTGGAGAGATAGGGTTTGGGGGCACATCCTTTTGATGTGTGTACTGATGTACTGTGTACTGATACTGCTTGAGTGACTTTCATTTTGGCCTGTGAGACTTTTTAGAGTGACTTAGTATCATCTGTCTAGCTCTCCACTTCCCGAGGCACCTAACTCTGGATTCTGTGTTCTGCTCTGGAGCACTGGCATCTACAGCATAGGAGCTGCAGAGCCTATACAGATCTTTGAGGTATAGAATGTGATTTTTAATTAAGATGTAGGGAGAGCAGAAAGCAAACATGGTAGTAGGTGGTAGATTTCCAGAAAAACTTTATGATGAGTAAAAAGAAATGGGTAACTCATTCCAAGAACAAACTGATAATGCCGCTGAGAAAAAGAGGTAATGACCTGGAAGTACAAATAAAATAATACCAATAATAAATAAACTGTTTGTTCAGACCCAATTACTATGTTTAATATGGGGAGAAGAAGGTGCTAGTTTCATAATAATGGTACCACTTTTGTTCCCTTAAATACAGAAGGCTGAAGTTCAGATATTTATGGTGGAAGATTAGTTTTAATGTGTCCTGTGGAGGCTGATATCATAGACCTAGTGGAATTCCTACCAAAATAGCATCAGTGTGAATGCAGGAAGAATTGAGCTATGCACTGGTGGAGACACTGGTGAAACTTTGGTTCCTGCAAAAATAAACTTCCCTTTGAAGTAAGCCTGACAGAGTAGGTAGAAAAGCTGTCAATAACTGTTCCTATTTGCTTTCTTGGGGAGGAAGGGGGAGTGGAGGGGGATGTTGCCCCTAAATGCTTACCTCTGACTTTAATTCTTACTACTTTTGGGGAAGAAGATGACTGTTGAATGTTGGACAGGTTTTCGTGAATTGTGGTGCTTGCTATTCTCAAGAAAAATAGTTAACCAATTTACATTTCTCAGGTATTACTTGGGAAGCATGAGAAACTAAGGGATTCCCCAGCCTAACTCTTCTTCTGAACTTTAGGTCACCATCTGAGTCTGGGTCAGAGATCAGATAATCTCGGGAATGTACGGCTTTCATCATGCTGATGATTTTTTTCTCACCCCGGACAGTGAAAAATTTAGTCACTGGAAGAGAGCCCCAAGGACAGTTCCAGCTCTCCACTGACAGAGACATGGAACTGCTGTCTCTTCACAACTTCTCTTTAATTATCGTCACAGTTTTCTTAATGGTATATTGCTCCTTCCTTGGAGCTCTACTATTGCATACTTGTGAAATTGCATCATTTCAAGAAGGTGCTTAGCTCCTAGCCAATTAAACAAATGTATATTTCTGCTTTTGTATTTAGATAAATTAGGATGTGACTGACTGCTGGGACTAGAAATCAGTGAAGATATGTAGTTGTTAAGGAACCAGTGTCACAGGTCAGTGTTGGTGTGGCACTGTGAATGCCCTGACTGGGGTCACTGGGAGTTCCCCAGCAAGAACAGAATGATGGCGTTTGTGATGGTACATCTTCCCTTTGAGAGCTCAGCTCTGCTCCGCTGCAGAACCAGGGCCTTCTTGCTCTTCTTGAAGTGCATTGTTCTCAAAACGCTGGCAGTATGTATGTACATGTAGATGTACATATGTTTGTATAGACATAATTGATAAAAAGATAATCCAGGTATTTTTCAAATAGGATCTGATACCATGCATGTCAAAGACCAACTGGGAGCTATATGTTTCAGGGATGATCTAGTGTTTTTCGTGCAACTTGACCAGTATCTCCAAAAGGGAAATGACTCCACTCAAACTGGTTAAAAAGAAAATATTTTCAGTATAAAAAAAAGAATTTTTATTCCTGGTGTTTTGGGTTGGTTTTTTTTTAATTCAGAAAAATGTTAGATGGTGTTCAGTTCTGAATCTAAGAAGGCTCTGAGTCGTCATTTGTTTGCTCGTGTTTCAGTAAGTAGCCATTCCCGGCATCCCTGCAGAACTGCCTAGATCTCACTCTCCAGGCTGTTTCTGCTCGTATCTTTATTCAGTCAGTTCATTGGGAAAAGTAAGATTTACAGTGTGAACATCTGTTACCAGCACAAGCTCTGGCTGCTAGATTTTATACAGTGTCATACAGCGAGGGTGGTGAGGCACAGGAACAGGTTGCCCAGGGAAGCTGTGGATGTCCCATCCCTGGAGGTGTTCAAGGCCAGGTTGGATGAGGCTTTGAGCAACGAGGTCTAGTGGGAGGTGTCCTTGCCCATGGCAAAGGGGCTGGAACTAGATGATCTTTAAGGTTCCTTTCAACCCAAACCATTTTATGATTCTATGAAAAAGAAAAAGAGAAGGGGACCGCAGTTCTAACCCCTAGCAGTTCCCTCATAGCTGACCGGGCCAGCAGATGGAAGGGAACTGGTGGGGCAGGAATGAAAGTCTTGGAGGAGGTGGTGGACCGCCTTGTTTTGGTACCTGATTTCCATTTAATGCCAGTGTGAAGTGATCATGGAATTGCGGGCTCCAGCTCTTATTTTAGCATGGTATGAATCACCTCCTGGAGACACTCACCTCCTTCATGGCCCTTGTGTTTATTTTTCTGCTAATCCCAAACAATACAGGAGCTCTCTGAAATGTCTGGCAGCGTCTCTCTGCCATGATCCTTACAAAACTGGCACCAACTCAGCAGATGGTGAGCTAGGACTGCCCTGTATTGCGTGAGCTTTTTGATCATTTACATCATCTCCCTATGCCCTTTGTAATAGTGTTTAGTGTTTTCTGCTTCTAGAATAACGGTACTTACTGAGGGGTATGTAATCTGGGGAAGGCGAGTTTCACGTGCTCCTACGGTGCACAGGACAACAGACGGCCAGGAGCGGGGCGGGATTTCCATGGGCGGTTTATTGCACAAATTATAATAAGCTCCTGTTGTATTAACATGATAGCTTGACAAGTTATTTTCCTTATGAGGTAGATTATATGTACAAAATATCAGTTCCTCAGTGATCTCTAATGTTGACAGATACTCTTTCTAGGATATTGTACATGTACTTGTGCAAGCATTGTCTTCTGGTTTTTAGCTAAAGCTACACGGGCTACCTTTTCATGTAGCTGGGATGCATGTTTCATTTCACGTATTTCAATTCTGTTGTGTTTTTCTTGTTGTGTGGCACTGCGGCTTTTCCTTTGTCTTTCCTCATTCAACCTGGCAAAATTGCCGTGAAAATTCAGCAACCCAGACACAAAACGTACTTACCTGTTCTTACATAACTGGTAACAATCAAAGAGATGACGATGTTTTACTTGCCCACCACAAATTTTCTTCTGAAGAAGTCTTGTATAGCATTTTGTGGGGTCATAAACATGGTACTTTTGTTGGTACCTTTAAAACAAACTCCGTTTCAAATGATAGATTTGCCAAGTAAAAACTGAGTTGAGCATGGAACAAGAAACTTAGAAATATAAGCAAAGAACTCATGACTTTTCCACCATAACCCTTTCTTCCACTTTCTTCCTTACAGTTGCTGATATGTGTTCAAGATGAGTGGGATGGGAGAAAATACCTCTGACCCATCAAGGGCAGAGTCAAGAAAGCGCAAGGATCCCGATCAGCTTGGACCCAGGTTAGACCATTTGTCTGAAGATGTTGAAAGAGAAAGACTTAGAAAAAATGTTATGTGTGCACATATTTTTCATAATCGTTAGAAAATGACAAATTTGCCATTCTTGCAAAGAGAAGTCAGCACCAAACTACTCTGATTCAGTAATTCTGTGTTGTTGTGGGTTTGGGGATGGGGAGTGGGGAGGTGTTGTCTTTTGTTATTATTTTCTTGTTTGTTTTAAATCCAGTCTAGTGCCAAAATGTACAATTGGGTGACAATACAGGAGCTATGTAAAAATATTTTTTGGCTAATCACTACAGAGAGTCTTCAGTCGTTCATCTGGCAATCTAAGATGTTTTTACCACCTCTCTTGTATATCACAATCAGGGACTTGAAAACTATTTTGCAGTGTTACAGTATTTGCCTTACCAACACAAATGATTTTTAAAGCATAAGCACTCATTCAGCATTTTTTCTTGTGACTGTCTTTTGTAATTTCACAAGGAGGTAGGGAGTATGGATTGTTTGGTTTAACTTTCTAAGCTGTTTTATTTATTTATACACTGTCATTATTTGATACTCCGTGGATTCTCGACATGATGAGGAAGGATACTTGTAAATGTTCAAATCCCACCCCCCACCAGTTAATCCTCTGTTTTGAACTTCGTATCCCAAACCTCTTTTGAAACAAAAACATGACTACTGGGAAAAAATAAGTAATGTCTTTTTAAATGCTCCATTGCTTGTTTCAGAGGAAACCTTCCTGCATGAAAAACTTGTAAGTTACATTTTTTGTAGTGAGAGAGGGCAATTCCCTCTGTTTTTGTTAAACTACTCTCAAACCATTTGAAATTATTGTTGAGCTGGCCAGAAGGCAACCTACCTTGCATTAAATACACCATTTTTATAAACTTCTCTTTCAGCCCTAAAAGAAGCACTGAGAAACGCAATCGTGAGCAAGAGAATAAATACATAGAAGAACTTGCAGAGCTGATTTTTGCAAATTTTAATGATATTGACAACTTTAACTTTAAACCTGACAAATGTGCAATCTTGAAAGAAACTGTGAAGCAAATTCGTCAGATAAAAGAACAAGGTAAGAAGACTAATTAATTGACTTTGAATATTTTCTGTGTTGATTATTACTTTATTTTTGGCAAACCTGATAGTCTCTTCAGCTTTTCTTTAGCAAATTCCCAGGTTTTTTTAATCAGTAATGAAAAATGCTGTAATGTCATGTAAACGGAGTGTGTTAAATATCACATTCAGTATTTCAAAAATAAGCTTCACAGAAAATTCAGAAATTGCCTAGAGAGAGGGAAAGTCGGTCAGTCTGATGTGTGCATCTAATGGAATTGAAATCAATTGTGCTTTTACAAAAGTTACACTAGCAGATGGCTTTGGGAGAAAAATAAAAAGACTGCTTATATACTCTTACATGGATGATGAATCCATGTAAAATAGGAATAATTCAGGAGAGTGGGGTATGAAAGTATTCTGCATCCCCCTTTTGCTTTCTTTTGTTGGTATGAATAGATATTGTGGACTAAATTATCTGCGTCCCTTAAATGATGACATCATATCCTCAACTACAATAGATTTGAAACTATTCTAATCTCTAGATAGGGTCCTGTTATAAATGTAAACCAGAGAACGTGACAGTTTTCTTCCTGTTCTTTGTCTAGAAGATTAGTTTTGTATTTCTTTTCTTTTGATATATTTCCTATTCAAAGGAAAAAACCCAAATCTTTTAGAAACTCTACATTTTTGGTAGTGGGTTTTGTGGCACAGGTCTGTCTGGGCAGGCATGAATAGCACTGCAGGTGTTTGGGGCAGATTCAGATTCTTAAAGTAGGTGTGTATCTTTTTTCTTTCAATGTAGAAGATTGCAATCTCTTTATAAACTGTGTTTAGAGTGATTCCTTTGGTTTTCAAACACTTTAATTAACATCTTTCACTTTTTCAGTATTCTGTGATTTCTGTGGGAAAATAATGCTGCTTTTTCCATACTGTATGTGTGAAGTTATAAAAGTGGAGATTACGTATTGCATAATTTAGATACAGATTTATTTCTAAAACAAGGAGATAAGTAGATCTGCAGTTTTAGACATCAATCTATTCAAAGCGAAATGGAAAGTGGGAAGTGTCAAATTGTGTCAACTGCCTCCAAAGTGGCTTTAATTGATTAATCTTCAGGAGGGTTCCTCTTTCTCAGCTTGTTCTCTTCTTACTGCTGTTAGGTTGCCATAATTTTTAAAATGGATATTCTAATTAAGTTGCCGTGCCCCATATTAGAAGCATATCTCTTAACCTGGCACAGTGTCCATCATCATTTTGCACCTAATAGGCTTTTGAGATTTTTTTTTCCTCCTTATTTTCTTTTCTTTCTTTTCTTGCTTTCAGTTTTGGATTTTTGTTTTGCCGTCACCAAGAGACACATTCTTCTTATCCTTACCTGAGACTGAATAAGGACAAAAAAATTGTGTTTTCCTGGGAAGCAGGTGCACAGAGAAAAATCTGTTAGTCCACTTGGTAATTCTCTCAGCAGTTCTAGAACATCTAGTCTGAAAATCTGGCTCTAACTAATGGCAACTTTGGCAAATCCAGGATTTTGTTGTTCAGGACCAGTATCAACAAAACAAGTTTCATATTGTTGTAAAATGTTCACACTCATCAGACCAGGTTACATGTAAATTATTTAAGCCATCATGGGCCAGAATGGTACACCACAGCTGAATGTGCACCTCATTTTCTAAGCTCATGAAGTTTTGTTGTGAAACCAACTGAAAATACAGTTCTAAAGGCAGACTAAAATGCTATGAATACTGTTTATTTTGATGACTAAAAGTAGTTTGCAACCCTTGAGCAATAAAGATCCTAAATTACTCTTTATGATGTTGATTTGTTGCACAAGGTTCTTCAGCTGAGAACAATTACAGTGTCTGATAACTATTTGGGTCTTTACATAAAACTCATGTCTGGTACAGACTAGACTTTAAGCCTCTCTAAGGGGCACTGCAAAACACGGAGACCTTCAAGGTGGTCATTAATAGCATCTCAGTATCTAGAAGCAAAGATTAGAATATTTGAAATTATTCCTTTAAACTAGTTAAAAACATCTATACCAATTTCTACATAAAAGCTACATGTTTGTTCTTACAGCAAATTTAAAAGGCTTTTCCTTTTAAGAAAAAATTCAAATGACAGCATATTCTGAAACACAACATTGTTTTGGAACAGGTATTTCATTAACAAAGAGCACTCATATAGTAAACATTCAAACTGTGCAAACAGTGCAGTACACCTATACTTCTGTCAAGTGCCACAAAAAAAACTGACCTAAGCAAGGAAAACAGATTGAAGACCTAATAAGGCTATTACTGTTGCTGTCTAATGTTTTTTAGGTCGTTTATCACCTTGCATTGGGAATCCTGCGCTTATATATATATATTCGTCATTTAAATGCATTAACTTTTACATTGTTCCAGATCTTTCTGATTGCTTTTCCACTGCCAAGATGTGTTAGAAGACCTTTACAATGGTTGAACACTTGCATTACCTTAGCAATATTTATTTCTAAAACAAAGTCATGAAAATAATACTATCCTTGCATAAAGTGCCATGAGATTCAGGTTAAAAATAATTTTCTTACAATTAAGATGTTTTGTTGATTTTTAGTGTTACACTAAATACCTGTAGGAGAAAACTAAATGAACATCCTGAAATTCCTGCATGATTCTACGCGAACATGGACAAATTAAGATGGCTCAGGTTTTGCACAGTGGGTCTGCTCTGCGTTTCTTCAAAACCAGATTAGATTAAATTAGTGAAAACTTCTTTTACAGTTTTATTACTTAGAAGTTTTAGTAAAGACTTTGGGTTTTTGAAATAAATACTAAAAATTCTTCACAAATTTTCTTCCTCAGTAAATAGAATTGCACAGTAAGGTCTAATTACTTACAAAAGTGCAGTCAGTTATAAATACCTTGTAAAGCCACTGAAAGCAACAGGTTTTATAGCTGCTACTGAGATTTGACAAGGAGACTTTATTGTAGGTTCTAGGAATGAAAACGAGGATGGAAGAAATACAGATTGATATTCATTTCCCATGTCAAGCTTGCTGGGCTGGTAGCTGAAAAAAGTAATAGATTTTTTGCCATAGTAATACTATGTAATTTAGTACCATGTTGTCCTGGTCTATTTTATATGCAAATACTTATTTGCAATACTCTGTTATCTTTATATCATTTCTCACAGTATATACTTCAAAGATTCTTTAGTTGTGGTATGCTAGAGATTCGGTTTATTACAATTTGAAAGGAAGTTATAAATATAGGTGTGTAACTGAATTCATTAGAAAAATTAAAGATATTTGGAAGATGTAACCATTGTGTGTAGCTTTAAATGGGTTTTGAAATGTTTTTAGTACTTGGGAAAATGAAGACAAGTTTCTTTACAAAAGCTTAATTTTCTACTGAGGACTTTTACTATATTATCTTACAGTGACTGGATAGAGATTTGTGGGTGTCCAGAGGAGATGAAAAATTGTGATTTTAGCATGAAGATGAAACAGAAATTGTATTCGTGTAAATCTAAAGTGCATATTTCTGCTGGGGATTTGAGACTTGTGTTTCATGCACTTGGTGAAATAATTCATTCAGTTTTTTATTTATAGCACAGAAGTGATATGAAATGGTGGGTTTATGGTTGTGTTACATGGTACTGAAAGTGTAAGCTCGCCTGTTACCTGCAGTCTATGTTAAGTTACTGTGAAAGAATAATAGTTGCATATGTTGCAGATGTGTTCATAGTGTACACAGGTATGTACAAGCACAGTAAGTTCCGATTTGCACGTGCTGTAATTTAAAAAGCTTGTTTTAGACAAGTGTAAAGACCACTGGGGATAAATGTTCCATTATATGCCAGACAGCCAAGAAAGCTATAAAGCCACTTGATTGTACTTAAGAAATATATTTAGTAAAATAGTGTCTGATTTTAGGATCCTACCTTATTTTTAAGAAACAACTTTAGCACTTAAGACAGATTCATTTCGGTTGTATAAGTACTGCTGAAGACAACAAAGTTCTGACAGCAAATAAAAGAAGTCTGGATTCTCCCTTAGTTTACAATCAGTTGAACTGTTTCATACCAGTCTCATTTGATTTCACGCCAACAGTATTCCTTTTCCTTGAATCTTGTCGTCTGCCTGACTCCTCTCATTATGTTAGCATTTTTCTTCTTACTGTTTTTGGTTGCCGTGTCCCCCTTCAGCTGTTTGTTTGTTTTTTTTTTTCCTTCTAGGTATTAAGCAGGATATAAAAATGAAACCTTTGTCCTTAGTTTAAAGCTCTTTTTATCCCTCATGCCAACCTCAGTCTCAGCAGGTAAATAGCTCACATTTTGAAGCAGAGACTATTTGTTACATTTCAGTGCTTGAACATCTCCTGGTTCAGGCTTTGAAACCTTTTCTTCATTACCTAGTTGTGCTTTTACCCTCTTCTCTGGATATCAGCAATGCAGTAGGTACAGAGGATACTGAAGATCACCTTAAGCTTCTCCAGCAGTTTCTCTAGCTAAGCAGTCTCCTCTGACCCCTTCAGTAGGAGTGCTGAAGAATCTGTCCTGGCTTCAAGTACAAGACGTGCGGTTTTTTCTGAAGTCCCCTGAGTACCTTTTATTAAACTCCAGGTCTGTATCTCTTCTTTTTCTCCTTCTACTCTCTATGCCTTTCTGTTTTCTGGAGCCTTTTTTTAGGATGGCATCCACCTGTCTTACTTAGGTTCACATACAATGGCATACAACCCAGTGTGCCAAAGTACTCCCAAATGTGATTTTATGTCCCAGTTCCATTTTCCTGCAGAGTCCAGCTTTCATGTGTCACCAGTTTCTGTGGTGACAGAGGTTTTGTGTCCTATAGATGAGCTTTTCAGTAGTACAGGGAAGGGATATCAGGGTGGTGATTAGCAGTCTAATTGTTCCTGTACACTTTTGAGTTGTCAGATCTTGTTTTCAGAATAGCCTTACAAGACAGACCTTGGACAGCATGAATCACCTTGTGAAAGCTAAACAGCGTTGGGAGAAGGAGAAGCTACTTGGTGCAGAGAGATATGCAAGAGCTGTGGAACCTGTATGAATTAAAAAAGAAGGCTTGTTGTTAATCATATATATCTTCTTTTTCTGGTTTCACATTTGATAGCAAAACCAGTTTTTGCTTTCCTGTAGTAGGACTGCTTTGTAATCACAGGGTCACTCCAGCAGATAGTCTACTGTTGCCTCCAGCACCAGTATGCAAGTAAAATTGCTTGCTAAAGGAAAACAGCATGGTCTTAAAGCTGTAATGAGGTGTTACTTTGGCTGCTGCTACTTTGAATTTATCAGATCTGAATTTAGATTCATATTTCACAAGGTATTTAAGCAACTGCCTAACTTTAAGCAGATGAGTAATCCCTGTTAAGTCAGTGGAACTACTTAAAGGTTTAAAGTTATGTGCATAAATATCTTACCAAATCAGGATATTAAGACAAGAGAGCGTACGCAGACTTGATTTTTTGTTTGGTTTTTGTTTTGCAAATATGTCAGTTGGTCTGTTTTGCTGTAATTATATTTTTTATATTAATCATATTTGAGATGGCAGGAGATTTAAAATTGATGACAATTTTTGAATTTTTTTTGAAGGAGTTCTGCATGGCTATTATTATTTATATGTACTGTACTTTCAGCCTGATAGGATTTTAAGACTGAATTAAGTGTCAGAGGAATTTGTGCTGTGAAGTCAAGCAATTTATGCAAAACATTTACAAAAAAATCTATTACTGAATTTGCTTTGCTGTCTCCTCTACCTACAGCGGAGAGTGATGCACTGAAAATAACTTTCATCTTCCTCTGTACATTGTAAAGCTTTTTGGCTAAATATCCAGTTATATTGACTTTACTACTTGCATGCCTCCAGAGAACTACTGATCACTGAAGAATTTAAACTGGTTTTAGGTAATGCAGACCATCAGTTTCTTTTCTGGTTCTGATGAAAAGTAGTCATTAGCCAGCAGACCCACCAAGTGGGAAATTTCCTGGGGTTTGCTTATTTTACTGGAATTGGGTATCATGCAGACTAGTCGGCTTAGGCCTTATCTACACGTTAAGTTATGGCATTTTAGCTGTCATAATAGTTTTCTGTGGAAGCAGTGTTATAATTTAATTAGTATGACTTACGAGAGGAGTAGCTGAAGATGCCTTTATGACATATAGCTTTGTCCACACTGGGCTCAAACTGTTTGAGAGAGCTGGCATTGTTCAGTCTGGAGAGGAGAAGGCTCTGGGGAGACCTTATTTTGCAGCCTTTCAATACTTAAAGGAGGCTTATAAGAAAGACAGAGACTTTATACTGAGGCCTGTAGTGACAGAACAAGGGGCAATGGTTTTTAGCTGAAAGAGGGTAGATTTAGATTGGACATGAGGAAGAAATTTTTTTACAATGAGGGTGATGAGACACTGGAACAGGCTGCCCAGAGAAGCTGTGGATGCCCCATGATTGGAAGTGATCAAGGTCAGGTTGGACGGGGCTTTGAGCAACTTGATCTCATGGAAGATGGCCTTGCCCATGGCAGAGGGTGGACTAAATGATCTTTGAAGCTCCCTTCCAACCGAAACCAGCCTGTGATTCTGTGATTCTCTTGCCTCAAGAAAACAGACAAAAATAACCATCAAACTGGTAATCAAAATTGTAAAACCAGTGTAAAATCTATGCACTTAAGATTTAGTGGATTGGTTTTTGTTTTTTGCTTCCTAATCATGGTTAAAGTCCTATCTGCTGTTTTAGAACAAATATAGCCTTGTTCCCCAAAGTTAATAAAACTGTTTACTTGTCATCTGATGAGGAGATTTATGTCAATTTTGGGTTTCTTTATTTTGACTAAAAGCAATAATATAGTGGTCCTAAAGACACTGATGTGCAGGCTGCAGACTAACCTGCAGGAAATGAGGCAGCTGTTGTGAAAGCCCTGGTTCTACCATCCCTGCCCTCCTCTTGGCCAGCAGTTTCCCTTCCCTCCCTTGCCCTGGCAGTAGCAGTTGTGCGGCTGTGCAGTGAGCCTGAGCAGGATTTTTGCTTTGGCTGGTCTGGTGAGGGAGGAGAACATTTGTCTCCCCACAGGTCCTTGGTGGGGCCCCCTCCAACATGGGTCCAAGCGTGCCAGCAATGACTGAGCTGTGGGCTAACACCCGCAGCTGTCTTGGCGCCTGTTGGGCATTGCAGGGTGTCAGACGATGACTGTCACTTAACAAGACATGTCTCTTGTCTGGGGACTTCAGCTTTGTTGATGATGGATGACTTCAGTTCTAGGGGTAATTTGCTTGAAGTTTTAGACTGGAAATCTAAGCTTTGCCTCCCAGTTGTGGGTCAAAGTTGAAGAGAAACTAAGTGTTCACTCCTAATTGTTGAGAAAGTGGTCTTTTTCAGGTAGAAATAATAACTATTGGCAGATGTTGCAGGAAACCTTGCTTGTTTGTATTGCATCCTACTTGTATTTTGCTTTTCTTTAATTTTTGTTTTATTTTCTTTCATAACTTCTAAATGACCAAGAGAGAAAATAATTCAAATTAGTGGACCATCGTTGTTTATTTTATGTTCTGTAGCTGCAAAGATGGTTGCGATCTAAAAGGTCTATAATACCAGTGTTGGGGAACGCTACAAAGGATTGAGCTTCTTCTGGTATGTTTAACATGCCTTGGGGGATACGTCTCAAGTATTCCCTCTTTGTTCTTTGCAGTAATATTTTCATTAAAGTTTTGGGTTTGTTACTTTAATATTTAGTAATCATAGAACGGTCTGTGTATTTTACTTCTGGGAGTGTAGTAAAAATGTCTTATACAAGAAAGATGGAGACATCTCTTCCTGAAATTTAGGATTTTGGAGGCTACCTCCTTGCAGATAGTGTTTCAATGTAGGCTGCATTTAAACTGTCACTTAGCACTTTAAACTTCAACACTTTATAGTTTTTCTTTTGCAGTTTATCATTTAATCTCTTATGAACTGTAAACATAATAAATGCATTTAGCATTTTAAATTTGGGGAAAAAAATAAAATACAGAAATATAGGCTGACATTCAGCCCTCCACAGTGTAAACTAAACACTTGAGTCTAGTCCTTCTCACCAGCTGCTCTGTCTTCAGAGGTATCTGGTCAATAAGAAATACCGAATTTAGGTGCTAAAGAAGAATTGGGGACTGCTGATTCGAGTCTTAATGTTTGTATTTGTAGTGTCTTATTGCTGGAAGGTATGCAGTGTAAAAGGTGCTGACTGTAGAACACCAGGGCTTGCTGTGTGCTTTAGATTAGTGAATGCAGTGTACTAATCTCAGCAGCATGTAAAGCAAGTAAATGAAGAAGGAGACTTCATGTTACCTTGACTGTCTCTGTGGCACTTAATTTATGGAACAGCAAATTAATTTACTGAGAATAGTGATGATACTTCAGTCAAAATAAGATCATCTATTGTAAGGAACCTAGCTTTTGTTACACAGCTTTTATCTTTTCTTTTTAAAGACTGCAGCCTGAAAAGTGATAATATAATATTTACTCACAATAGGGTGCAATGCCTTTCATACCATGTTTGAATCCTGAAAACCTGTGGATTCACAGCACATTAAAGAGGTGTTGATCAAAGGCTCCTCTGTGTTCAAACTAGAACCAAGTTAATTGCATCTGTTCTAAGTCATGCATTTTGTTATTTCTGTAAAAGATTCTACGTATGGGCAACTGCACAGTTAGTTAGAAATAGGGATCCTTGAATGTGAAATGACTGAGGATATGAAAAACAATTACTACTTCAGCTTTCAGTTTCTTTTATAAAAACCCACAGTGTGCAACTGGGGAAAGAAATGTAGACTCAAGTTTGAAGGATGACATCGTAAATCATCAGTTACTTGCTCAGTCATCTACACTATTGAGCTCCTAGTGAATGTCCTCAGACAGATGGTTAGAAAGCCAAGACACATACGCCTTCTGTTTCCTTCCATCATTGAAGTGTGTTGGCACATCTATATGTATTTTACAAGACAAAGGGTACTCTTGTGTGTGTACCACACACACACACACACACTCCCTCTTCCCTCTGAAAGCAAACCACTCTTCTTTAGGTTGCACGAGATCAGAGCGGATGTCAGAAGATGGAAACAGAAAAGTACATAAATTTAATTTCTGCTAAAGTGGAAAACTTTCAAAGTAGATGCTCCATAACTGGAGATGCTCCACATATTGCCAAGTTATCTGAAAGAGTATTCACGTGCCCCTTGGGAAGAAGCAGCAGTGTGGTACCTCTTGTGACTGAGGCTGTATTCATCTTGAATCAGAAAGACGTGTCCCTGCAAACCTTGCTTTGCTTACCGATGCAAAGCGAAATGGAGATACGCAGTGTGTCTGTCACAGAGGACTCTTTAATGGGCAAAGGCAGGATATGGCCTGACACCTGGAATCTGTGGCCAAATCCAACTCATACGTAAGGGATTCTTAGTGGAAAGTTAATTGAAATTTGAAGCAACTCAAGGAAGAAATTGGTAGGTTCTATCAGCCCTCCTGAACAGATCTGAATGTCCTTCAAAATATATATCATAGTTCAGTGGAGGTTCTTGGCATGATGCAGGAGTCACTTGGTGAAACATTCTGGGATGCATCTAGACAGTCAGAGTGGTCCCTTGTCATCTTAAGATGTGTAAGCGTGAAGAGCACTAGCCTTTTACTGGTACTTTTTCTTCTGAGGCACAATTTCCTAGAAAGACTTGGAACAACCTGCAGTTCCCATGATCCTTCTGAGGGAGATGTCTTCCAGAGACAGGTTATTCTATGTCAAATTAGGTCTGGGCCTATGTTCAACATTGAAGAGGAAGTGTGCTTAAATATAACAACTGATTCACTTGGAAATGAAAAAAATAGAGGAGGAAGAGATGTCAAGGTTGTAAATTCTAAATATAGTTCGGAAAACTCAGAGGGACCCTCATTTAGATTTTTCTTGGTTTGTTTTGGTGTCGGGTGGAAAAATATCGAGGTATTTTGTGCCAATAATGCAAAATTCTTCCTGTCTTCCTTCTTTTCTACAAAACCTTTTTACCTCCTTAGCTTAGGAGGAAATACTTGAACGTTTGAGTTTATTTTTCTATCTTTAGTTATTTCTTAATATCCTTCTTGACTTTTCTGAATGTAATACTCCCTGTCACTAGCTGTCAAAAGTGATATTTTATGTAGAATGGATTTTCTTTGTATTTCAGCCTTTGCTGTATTCTTTTCTCTCCTTTTTAATAATTGTCCTGTGTTTTGTTTTCCACTTCTTCCCTAGTTATGCTCCCTCTTGCCTTCAGTGCAGCTTCAGCCATAGTTTTGGGAACCAGCATTTCTGTACCTGTGACAGTTTTATTCCATTCACTGTTGTCTCTCTGATACTACTTTTCCCTCTTACTGCTGCAATAAGAAATCATCAAATCGTTTTAGGGAATGTGACCAAACTTACTAATAAATCATTGAGTGTTATACTGATCAATATCAAGGATTATTCTAATTACCATTAAGCTTGGAAGTTGAGTCACCATCTAACTGCTAGAGATGCTGATTGTAATGGGACCTTATAATACAGCTTGTCAGGTCATTGTACTTAATGTTCAAAATATAATTATGTGTTTGCAGTTGGCAATCTAAAATGTAAAGATGCCCAGTAAGCTTTTTTTGTTGTTGTTGCATTTTTGTAACAGTGGTACAGGCAGAGAAGCCAGTCTATAAAGCCTTTATTAAATATAACTGAGGGAGGATATTGGCTTTCTCAGGATCATTGTGAGTTACTGTGTAAGAACACTCTTCCTTTCCCTGAACTTTGTCATGGTTGTGGGCATTGTCATTCTTTCTTTCTGTGAAGTTCAAACAAGGAGCATATATCCTTTATCTCAACAGCTTAAACCCCTTCCAAACGTGGGGGTTTAGTTTCTTTTGTTGGGTTTTTTGTTTGGTTTTTGTTTTTGTGGGGTTTTTTGTTGTTGTTTTTTTTGGGTTGGTTTTTTTTTTTTAAAAAAATAAGTACTTTGGCCCAGGTCTACAAATGGCTTAGGATTTAGATACTTAGCTCAAAACTCTTATCCTTAAATGTTTAGGCTGAGGCAGTCTCATAATCCTGTGGAAATAACAACTATTATTTAAAAGGTTTCAGCTGTTGATGCTCTAATGGGTGAAGTGAGGAGCAGGCACCCATGTTCCTTTTTGCAAGCGAGTAAGTAAATTGCAGACTGGAGGAAAAGGTTCTGGATTATCACTTCTGATCTGATGCACACGGGCTTGGCGGCAGACCTGCATTACCAACCTTCGTGCCAAGGAGGAACATGACTGGAATCACACCTTAATCTTCAACATTTCCTGGTTAAAGCCACATTTGTTTGGCATACTCAGTGTGACAATTGCCAAATGGAGGCACCTCGCTTCCACCCTACGCCGCGTCAGGACCTTGGGGCTGGGGAATAGCAGCAAGGCTACAGAGCCGGCTATGGCAGTGCCTACCGCCACAACTTGCAGCGTCTTGGGCATAAGCTGGAACACAGGAAATTCCGTCTCAACATGAGGAAAAACTTCTTTACTTTGAGGGTGGCAGAGCACTGAAACAGGCTGCCCAGAGAGGTTGTGGAGTCTCCTTCTCTGGAGATATTCAAAACCCGCCTGCACGCATTCCTGTCCAACCTGCTCCAGTTGACCCTGCTTTGGCAGGGGGGTTGGACTAGATGATCTCCAGAGGTCCTTTCCAACCCCTACCATTCTGTGATCCTTTCCAATGAGCTGCTAGTTGCCAGCGGTTAAGGGAACTGTTTTTAAGGCAGGTCAAATTTCCTCCTCAGAGGAGAACCGATAAAGTTCACTAAGGAAATAGAGAAAGCAATATTGTTTGTGTTTAATTATTTTTCTGTTTATGGATGATACTGACTTATTTAAGACTACGTGCTGATCCCTCCTTCGTGACTCTGAAATACTGAACAAGAAACGCTAACGCCTAATTAATTAAGTTGTAAGTATGGTTCAGCCTATTGAAGGGAGCCTATTTGTACCTATCAGCTTTATTAGCAGGCATTTTAAAATGTGACAGAACAAATTAATGTAAGTGAGATTAAAAGCGA
This sequence comes from Burhinus oedicnemus, assembly GCA_008921705.1. Lineage (NCBI taxonomy): Eukaryota > Metazoa > Chordata > Aves > Charadriiformes > Burhinidae > Burhinus > Burhinus oedicnemus. The sequence continues at coordinate 290,239 of VFFE01007126.1, read as the reverse complement.
CTTTGTCTGGATGTAAATCTTAGCAACAAGATAAGCCAAACTTTTCTAGGGTAACAAAAAAAAGACCTTTTAATTTTAGAGAATATCTTAAAGTATACGTGTCAATGGTCATTACCATCGTTCCAGCAGCCATGCTGTATTCATAGTGTACCTGAAATAATGTAGCCAATGTTGAAATATATGAAATGAATCTTAAACACAGTTTCATAAAGGATTTGTATTAAAAAAATTCCTTCCTTAAAAAGCAAGAAAAGGAGCCTCAGCTTCTATTTCTGAACACTGGGCTATTATAGGAAGAAAACTTTACTTGTCCTTAATGATTTAGAGCTTTTTCCTAAAAGATTTATCTACTATAATCTGGACTGTTAGAAGCAGTAGGAGCCCTGTTATCCATGTTAGCATGGACACATTAAATTAAACTTGTTTCTGTTCTTCCTTAGCTGTCTTCAATTATCTGTGCTCCATTTTGGCCTACACTTTATTATGGAAACTTTTTTCTTTCATGGGCTCATAGGGAGCCCATGATCCATCATATTTCTTTTTGGTGCCCCATATTAGGTCTCCTGAAAACTTCTGCAGTCATCGATGGCAATTTATAAAAGCAAAAAGATTTTTGCCTGTTGTTGTGAATGATCTGGTGTGTCACAAAGATTTATCATCAGCAGCCTAAAATAAAGAAGATATTTTGTAATCATGGCGATGTGGCATTCGAAGAAAGGGAGTCATCTGTTTCCTTTTAACAGTTGGTTGAGTACATAAGAGTGAGGCTTCAAGAAATGGGGCCTGGCTAGATTAATGTTCCTTTGCAGTATGTTATTTTGGCCTAAGTTTTGGAAACCTATAAGTTTAATTAGCTTGGCAATTGCATCTACAGAGTCTAGTCTAAAGAGTGTTAACCCTGTATCTTTATTTTCAAAATCTTGCCTGTGTTTTTACGCATCAGAGAACTAACTGGAGAGCTGTTAACTTTTGTGAAAGCAATATATTATTTCTGAGACAGTGATGGAGCCCGGTTTTGAACAAAATTATCAGATCCTGCCATATTTCTTGTCTTTGAAAACATCAGCTCAGCCAAAATGTTAAAGAACATCAGGCTCCCACCATTTAGACATTCATATTAATGCTGTTTTTAGAGATGAATTATCAAAACAAGATGAGGTTACTCATTAAGCAAATATCTAACACTTATAAAATTGTAAGTGCCAAAAAATACAGTAAAATTTTCTGTCCTAATTCAGTACATACCAAAGAAAATAATTACTTTGTTAAACTGAGTGATGCCAAATATTTGTATCTAATATTTCAGTGCAGAGGTCAGTTAGCTTGGCTCTTTCTTTTGAAATTCAGCCATATTAATGTAACAGATTTTAAGTCAATGCTGATGGATGTGTGGCGTTTGTTACCATGTACAGTTGAGTAGTTTACATGAGTATTTTGAAGTCATCTAAATACCAACAGAGGCAAAACTATTTCCTGGATATGTGAGTGTGTGTGTATATAGCTACAGATACATATATTTGAATCTGTTTATCTGATTCCAGAATAGAATAATAAGTGACTGATAAATTGGGCGTATTTTGGGGTAAGGCACTGATAGCCAATGTACTTGATCTACCATGTGTACTCCTTTGTTGTCTAGGGTACTGTATTTTAGGCACTTATAAAATACTCTAAATTACACCCCAACCAGTCAAGAGATTTGAGATTATACCAGTTACTACACATTCCTAGGAAGTGTAAATACAAAAAAAAAAAAAAACCAACACCCAAACCCAAAAACCCCAGCATTTAAAAAAGTATTTTAAACCAGTGAAAATTATAAATTCCTAGCACCATGCTGGATTTTGGCCTTTTGGTAGGGAAGTCTCCTGGGCAGGCAGCACCTTTCATGATTAATTCATTCATGCTATTTCTCTAGCCAGTCAGTATACACTGGGAAGGCAGTGTTAGTGGTCTGTTTGGAGAATATAACTTAAAAACATAGGAATATATACACACACACACGCATTTGATTTATCAGTTTGCAAGCTAAGCACACACTTTCATTTTATATAAAAGTGTGTGTTGAACGTAATCAAACATTTTAATAAGCTAAGACCTGTGTAAAAATTCTGCAGGAGTAAAACTACACGCGGTTATATTCCTTTCCACTTTTTTTTGAAAACTTAGTGGAAAAGGTCAATGTTGCAGCGAGTCAACAAGTGAAGGTTGTGATGGAAGCTTAATTCCACATTCAAGAGATCTTTATGAAAAACAACTTTCCACTCGCCATGTGGTAGTTTGTCGTATCCTCACAGTTTAAAATGAGGCACGGGGTGAGAAATAGTTTCTGCGTCCAGGGTTGCTTTTAGTCTTAGTTTAGATTTCACTTAAATGGTAGGATGACAGCTGTCCTTCTGTGTCTTTACTGATAAATAAAAATACTAGAAATAATCTCAGCAGGGAAATTATTTTACTTGCCGTGTTGTTTAGTATTTTTATTGCATGCTGGGGATGGATCAAGCCATTGTGGATTTGGGGTCCCAGATAGGACACTTTATTCTTCAGTTAAGCAGCAGCAAGTGGGTTGTAATTCTGGGTTTTACTTCAGTCCCCAGCCCTTAACTTACCAGAAACTAGTGACCTCCTGAGGTCATTTCAGGTGTGAATAATCTCTGCCACTGCATTAAGTAGATAAGTCTGGGAATAGTAGGTACATATTTCTGCAAATAATGCTATTTCTGTAACCAACGTTGTCACTTTTAGTTGCTGATGTTAAATCCAAGAGTTAGCAATCTTTAGAGAAGCTGTTTAAGTGTATTTGTAGAGGATGAGACTCAGCCTCAGAGCTCTGAATGGAGCCGTGTGCTGGGATACCCCAGCTCATGGGCCTTGGAGCCCACCGGCTCCTGGGGCGAGGGGAGGAAGGAAGGGGGCACTTCCATCGCTGCCCCCTGTCCTCTTCCTCACTTCCTAGAAGTAAACCATTGAGTTTTGTAATCATGAGAGAAAAAAGGGATTGTAGATGCGGTGACAGAAAAGACAGGCAAAATGAGCATGGGGAAGAGAAGAAACCAAGGAAAAGGTAGTAAAATGCATATTAAAATATTAAGCAAAAATAACATACAGAGATACTAGGTTTCTTTCCATCCAGCAGTGAAATATTATTCTTGGTGAGTTGAATTTCATGATTTTTGTCCTTGTTCCAGTTTAACTTAGCTGGGGGCAATTATTTCTCAGGCAGTACTTCTTACAGAAGTTGTATCGGGAGACAAAAATGCTGACTTGCACAAAAAAAGAATGATGGAGAAATGTCAGAATTATTAAGAGAAATGAAACTAGTATTAATTTGATGTGTTATTACTTCCGTTTGTTGCTGTTCCTAAATCCATCATGGCTTTTCAGTGCTTGTTTTACTTCCACCGTCCATGAAAATTTTATATGCTGGCTACTGTTAATGAATTTTCTAAGAGCAGACATCACTCAAAGCTTGAAAAGCTCCACGAATGCTTGCCTGTATTTGGTGTTCTTAGGAGAATGCAAAGCTTTTCGTAGAGCCGGTGTCTTACTGATGCTGCTTTACAGCGGGAAGGTGGGGCAGGTACGTGTGGGACGGGAGAGCCGCTGTGCCAATTAGAAGTTGAAAACACGGCAAAGAAGACATGGCGGCGCCGGAAGTGCTGTTGCTCCTGAGCGAGTAATTGAGTTCACAGCTTTCCGAGGGCTTTTAGCTTAAGCCCTGGGGTCATTTACCATTTACGCGTGCTTCCAGCAGCAGTGGTAAATATGAAGCTGAACCATGGGGGTGTGATGAGTGGAGCGGGGGGCGTAGGGAGGCATGGGGCTGGGCTGGGCCGGGCCGGGCCGGGCCGGGGAGCGGGCACGCAGCCCTTTGCCAGGCCAAGGGGAGGCGAGGCCTGCTAACAAGAGGGCTGTGTGTCGGGGAGGTGGGCAAAGCTGTGCTCTTAGATGGCTCGCGGTGAATAAACGTGCTGAGAAAAAGTGCAGCTGTGCTTTTTTTAATATGCACTGCAGGAGATTTCAGCAGCCCGATGATATATCGTGCATTAATGTTGAAAAGATAAACACATTTGGAGAGCACAGGAAGGCCTTGTGTTTTTATGTTAGCAGAATGCTTCCTAATGAATAAGAACGTGCTGCTGGCTTCACAGAGCCATATGGCAGCTTTTCTAATTTTAGTTCGGTGCAGATGCATAATTCTCCCTTGTTTTACCTCCGAAAACCTTCCTGAGATGTTGCATAGTTTTTCCTGTAAGACTTGATCTATAGTTTCTGAGGGAAAAAATGTATTCAGGAGTCTAATAGCTTCTTTGCTCTGGACAGATGTATGCTGTAGGATGAAAGAGCAACCTCACTACATAATCACTTCCCTAAAATAGTAGCTAACTATTCACAGGCATGGGATAAGCTGGTCTTAAAATTGATTGCTGAAATACTTGCTGTTTCTTAGGCACTGGTCTTTTGAAAAATTACTTGCTTTCAGAGAGTAAAAACGACTTATGTCGAGGCAAATGGGAACTGGGTAAGAAACACGCACGTGGGTATCAAGTTCCATGTGAGCCATGGATCGTAGTGCTTTGAATTATGCAGCTACAAGGCAGAGCTGCTTTCCTGTGGTTAACCAAGCATCAAAATAACTTACACGTTCTTCACTGCTTTGCTTCATCATGTGTAGTGATCCCAAACTACTCATGTTACAAATACAAGTTTGCTTTTTTTGTCTTTTTTTTCTGGGTTTTTATTCAAGTTGATATGTCTGAAGGTACTTTTTGTATAGCCCTATTCACGTTAAAAACCTCCTGTTCATTGCCTCAGTCAATATCATTACTTAGAAACAGTCATGCACAGATGTTATTAAATCTAGTATTTCAAATGTTATTAAATCTAATACTTAAAACTGTAATGTCAGCTAAAATTTAACAATTTGCTAAGTGTACTTTCTATTATATGTTAACATTGTTTTTTAATAGTACATCTACCCTTATCTTTGGCCAGTTACATACTTTTACCGTTTCCTTGATTGATTGTTTGGATTTTATTTTTGCACCGCAATTCAGGAGAGATCAGGACCACCTAAGGTAAACTTACTCACAAACATAAATGAGGCAAGATAAAAGTAGTTGGCTAATGCATACAAAAAATGAAGAAGATAAGTTGTTTTCAAGACAGTTGCAGTGTAAAATTTAACTGCGTGTTTAAACATTATATGGCATTTACAATCACTTTCAAGTGATATTGCTGTTACTGTTACAAGGATCTTTCTTGATTCCTGTGATTTTTCTAGCATGTAGAGTTGAACTTTCCAGTATCCTTCATAATAAATCTCTTTGCTTACATTTTTTACCTATACCATATGCCCTATAAATGAGGGTATGTGATTTGAGATGGGTGTGACATTTCAATAGCAATTCCAGAAAATTCTGAAGAACAGGAATTATATAGGGCACCTGAGAAAACCTGTTTTAAGCAGTGTTGCATAATAAATTTGACTCTGCCTGTTACAGTTTTTTTTTTTTTCTCTTGACCTTTTTGCTCAGCAGTTTGTAGAGCATGGGTGCTGCCCTGTCCAGGGTTTCGCCAGCGTCTCTTTTTTGCTCCTCTTGTTCTATGAAGAACCTTAAGTGTTTCTCCTATGAAAAACAAACTAAATGTGTGTTGATGCAAATTTTCTCTTTCAGATTACGCTTCAACTTTTTGCAATCCCTACAGAGGCTACAGTTTCGTTCTTTACTTCAAAAATGGATTTTGGTTTTGCAGAGAGCATCAAGGGGGAAATATTTCTGTAGCTGGTTTCATTAAGGAAGTTGGAGTAGAGCTTGAATACAGACAAAGAGAGCTTTTCAGGTGGTTCAGCTGGTCCTGCCTGCCCACCTGTAGGAAGGGAGGGTTTGAAACACAACCAAGAGAAGGCGATGCCTGTCAGTAGCACTTCTGAGTCTGCTGTCAGAAATCCAGAGAGAGCTGACAGTTGGGAGGATGGAAAACCAGGAAGGCTTCCTAAGTTAAAATGTAGCAGGAGACTCCAAACTATTGCTTTTGGCTTCTCCTTCTCTGACTTGCGAATTTCTGTTGAACTAATGTGATTTCACAAAGGTGTGCTTTCAGAATCTGGAATGAGCTTCAAATAAAGCTTGAAGCTTTCCCACTGATAAATTTGTCAGAAAATATTTGCGAGGGCTTTTTTTTCCTTCTTTCTTCTGCATATTAATGTAGAAAAATAAATACAGTTTATGATCACAAGGAAGATGCCCAATTGAAAATATTAATATGTATTTTAGTATATTACTGCTTATACAATTGTAAACATATCCACAGTTTAAAGTCTAAATTACACACATCACTAAAATGCTACGTAATTGGATGTAAATATTCTTTGTAGTATCCCTCTCAGGAATACTTCTATTTTATTTAAATTTTTTTCTCTCTCTAGGCTAAACTCTTAATTGAGCGGAGCTAATAATTATTTCATGTGCGTGAAGTTTATTCCGCTGTAATTTAGATAAAATATGCTTGATCCCTGGTAGCCATATTCATAAGGATGGAGCCGGTTTCTAATTTAACGCTCCCTCTCTGTTGAAACACCCGGGGCCAATGCTGAAGCTTAACCTCCAGCAGAGAATTTGCATGGGGAGGTGAAGCCATGGGAAGCCTCTTCCCACCCTGCTCACTTCCTCCACCGGCACAAGGCTGTATTTCTTTTCCATACTAAACTTCCACTCTTTTTTTGCCGCCATGCCCATAGGATGCCTGGTAATGCTTTTTACATTTGAACAGAGGCATCGCTGTTCCAGGAGGCAGCATCACCGGAAGGTGCGAGATCAGGGAACCGGCTCCCGCTCTCCGTGTTAGTGGCCGCAGTGGAAAAATCTAGTGGCTGTGGTTAGTCACAGGGTAATACCCGCAATTCCCATGGGGCTGGAAAAAAGGCTTCTGAGAGGCTTTGCAAGGTTGGGCCTCTGCAGCTATTTTCCTAACCCCTGGCATTCAAAAATCATTAATCTAGTGTAGAAATAATAAACACTCTGTGCTTTTGATTTGTTTGTAGGGCCCCCAGTGAAGCTAAAAAAGATAGAAGAAGTAAAAAAAGGAAAAGTCAACTCTACATTTTTGCACCACTGCTTAACAGCAGAAGCTGGAACTGTTAAGAAAAACGAAAAATACTGACTCGTGATAAATGCACGGGTGTTGTCAGCACTAGAAATTCGTGTATGAGTTGTTTTTTTCCAACCTTCCTGCAACAAATTTTTGTTCGCAATTAGCTCCATGTGCGGTATCACTGAAGAGAAGATTTTCGTTTCAAGACGTTCCCCATGCCCGTCTGTCAGGACGACCCTGCTGACAGGGTTCGCACTTACTTTTCCTCTATGTGCTGATAGAGTCTTCATGAGGGGCTTTGTAGTTCAGTCAAAAATGGATAATTTACTGCGCAGCTTGACGTTATCAGTAGCTGCAGTTTATAGCATCGACCTAAGTTACTGCTGGTCCTACTCAGAGGCTGTCTGAGGCCATGGTTTCCTATACAATGCCGCTTAAACAAACGTATAGGGACCTGTGGCCTGAATGTGTAGCCTCTGCTAAGCTCTCTGGCCACTTAACTTCTTACACAATTAAGTTACAGATCCAATTATGAAGTCCATAATGTTGGAGCACTTATGTTTTACAAAGCTTTTTGGAATGCCTAACCAAACATCATGAGTAGCGTAGTGTACATTGTCACCATCACTGGGAGAGGCAGGTAGGCAACATTTGTGTCTAAACAGTGTTTGCGTATTTTCTCCGTTTGTTACACTTCTTCCATGAGCAAGCACTGTGTTTATTGATCCCACAAAGGTGTTGAGACCTCTGTGGAAAAGTGTATCTTAAGGAAAAGAAAATGGAGAGGTCGAGTGGTTGTGAGGGACAGCTGATGAAGGAATGGAAGTGGTCAGAGATCAAAGGGTCGAAATGGAGAAACATCGAACCAGAGGGGAAAGCAGCCGCTGTCAGGGACTGGATGTGAGGCTCAAGAGATCCTTGGTCTGTCCTGGTATTGCAGCTTCTATGTTGATTACCATTATAGTAATTAAAAACTTCCTGCTTTTTCTTTGTATAAAACCTTGCCTGCATGCATGAAAGAGAATAGTTGTTTTTGTAGGTATCTTATTGGTGGTTTGTATGAAGTCTGGGGTTGTAAGAGTGAAAAAAATCTTCAGCAAATGTTTTATGTTAGGTGAAAAATAATCAGTAAAAGTAGTCTTTGTAAATCGGTGAAACCTGGAAATACTGGGTAGTGAATGTGCTTGCACACCGTTGCTGTGCCATATTGCAGCCCCTCCATTTCTGGCACATGGAGCATAATTCCATGTTCTTAAATACTCACGATGGTATCAGTGGCTGAAGCAGTGAGGGGATGAAAGCAGGAAGCTCGTATCCGTATCCATTATAATATCTTGCAGTGTGAAACCAGGGATCACTTTATGCTACCAGGAACAGATGGGAAACAAATATCATCACCGACTTTATTAAAAGCTCAACCCTATTTTTAGAATCTTTTAGAGTTCTTTCACGATTTTTAGAATTGTTTTCAGTATTGTATCATCATATGGTGCCAACTCTGCTATATTGTAGTATGGGAAGGATTGTTCATTTTTTTTTTTCTGTTATACCTAATCTCTGCTTTTTGCCAGAAGAAGATGAAAGAAAAGAAAGGCGGGGGGGGGGGGGGGGGGGGA
>VFFE01007126.1:224401-278499 GCA_008921705.1 Burhinus oedicnemus | reverse complement strand
CCCCCCCCCCCCCCCCCCAGCTTACCTTGTATGATTGGCTATTGCAGCAAATATGATATGTAAAATCACCCGTCTGTTCCATTATTCCATTTAATTTAGCTTTCCTTCACAGTAAAACCATTGCATATTAACAATGAAAGATTGTGGGACTAAATTAATAAACCGTGGTCCTTTTGCACCGAGAAACTTAAAAGGACTCAAAGTTGCTATACATTTACTGTGAAAAGACTAGAGATACTTTCTTTGTATCTTTATCTACATAAGGAAATGCAATTAAGTTATTTCATCTTTACAGAACCCTTTTATACAACCTCTTCAAAAACCTACCCTTTTCCATTGCCAAATAATAATAAAAATGGCAATGCTGATGAACAGTTTATTAGTTGATTTGCTTTAGAAATGTAATTGTCTGTTTTTATTAAAGAATAAAACTGAAGAATCCTCAAAATAGTGAGTGTTTCCAGCTGAAGAGAGAGTAAAATTCATCATGCAGCTGCCTCTGAGGAATATTTTAACATATTTCTTGGTTAACGCAGAAAGTAGATAGAGAGGGTGAAAAAATGGTCGAGAGAGCTCACAACATCTCAAAGAACACAAATGTATTTTCCACTCCAGTATATCATCTAAAATAGTATCTGTTCTCTTGTTTTCTCTTCCAGCACGTTGTGCATTATTTGTTCCCCCATTGTACCGATAGCTCTGAAGAAAAGTTGTTTATTGTGGTCGCATACATCTGGGGACAGAATTAAGAAATTATTGCAAAAGTGGAAGCTTCTAAAAGTTTTAAGTGGCTTGGTGCATTAACTTCCTCAAAAGCCTGCTGCTGCTTACCTACAAGATTATTTTATTAATAGAATAGAAAGAAATGGGAGACTGGCATGTAAGGCCCTGTGTTACTCTAGGCTCAGATGACCATTTCTGTGGTCAACCCAAGAAGCAGCTGTGAGGAAACGGCACAGAGCACTTCCTCCCCAAAGAAGTTGCTGCAGTAGGAAAATAGTAGGGAAAACTGAAGATTATTGTGGGATGCCAGTAACTTTCATAATCTCTTGCTTCCCATCTCTGTCTTTGAAAGTTTTCTCCTTAGGACTCCACTGAACATCTGCTATGGCTTTGGTTTTGCAATCCCTTTGAATTGATGTAAGCGTGGACCGCTGCCAAGCAGAATGGTTCAGCCAAACCCACACCCTTCTGCCAGCTCTGAACACCATGTGGTTTCATGGTGGGTCAGTTCAGGGGACAGATGTGGCTAGCATCTTTTTTTTTTTTTTTTTTTTTTTTCCTTGCATTAGTTTTCAGCCAACTCAGTTCTCTGGTCCAGCTCTCCATATCCTCAGACAGTACAGGGAGCTGTCGTGATGTAGAAAGGACTAAATCAAAGAGGTCATGCTTACATTGGCTTCAAGCAGTGGCAAAATGCAGTTTAAGACACTAATCCATAGCAGAGATGCTGATAGAAAATTGTATTAGAGCCTCAATTCATTAAATCTTGTAAATCATTGGTAGTTAAACTAAATACCAGTCAGCAGGAAAATGTCATGAAAGCACATGGAAAGGAGGGACTTCTCCAAAGAAAGTGAATTAACAGGAGGAACCAAGAACGATCAGACACAACAACAAGGCAATGATAAAAACAAAGTCAGAGATTAGCATTTGTGATAATTAACAGGAGAATAAAAGACCTAGTTGATCTTAATTTAGAGGCAGTCAGGAAAAGTATATACTTGTACATTTTTTTGTGGGGTTTATTATTTTTTAATGTAAGAACAGAACAAACAAAGCATTTGGCAACCATTGGCTCAGCCACTCTGCTTGTGTGTTGTGCTTTCACTGTCCCTCCCTTTAGCAGAATCATCAACTAACTTAGTTTGGAAAGGATCTCTGGAGCTTGTGTAGTCCCACCTCCCACTGCGAGCAGGTCAGACTAGAGCAGGTGGCTGAGATCTGAGTCCAGCCAAGGTTTGAATACCTCTGGGGAAGGAGATTTCACAGCCTCTCTGGGCAGCTTTTTCCCATATCTGACCACCTTCATGGTGAATTGGGTTTTTTTCGTGTATCTCCATGAAGTTCCCTGTCTTGCAACCTGCGTCTTGTCCTTCCCTTGTGAACCTCTGAATAGAGCCTGGCTCTGTCTTCTCTTTGGTCTTCTGCTGGGTGACTGAAGACAGAAATAAGATCCCTCTTTAGCCTTCTCTTTTGTACTGTCTGGATTTGCTAACTGCTCAGTTGGGCACAATATTGTTAATATATACCTGTAGCCTGAGGACTTGAGACCTGCCTGCTAAGACCAACACACAAGCTGTACAGCATACAGGTTTGGTCATATCAAAAATGCCATGTGCCTGTATAGGCTAGCTATGGCAGCTCCACCTTGTTAGACTGTTTTGCAGTAAGCTGAGTTCAGGTTTAGTACAGATCCACTCGCTTTTAATTAACCCATAATGAGTCTTGCCTTGCCTGTTTCTCTGACTTGTTTCTGTCCCTGGAGATGCAATAACTAACAACTGTTCCAGTGATTTCCTACCAATAAATCAGGCAAAGCTACAGAAGTCTATAATGGGTTCATTGTTAATTGAATGCTTAGGCCAAAAGCTTTGATGCTTTAAGTTTAAATGTATCCCCCTTTATCTGCTCATATGACATAAAGTTAGAGGGATGTATTCTGAAATATTTCTACCATCCACAATCATGGTTGCATCTTAAGGAAAAGACAGTTTGCATGAGAAGTTCTTACTGATACTCAAGTTTTACTTTATCCTCATCAGGTAGAAGTGATGTAGTATTTGGCTTAAGCCTGAGATAACATACAGCAGATATCTTGGAAAGAATGCTGCAGCTAGGTTGTCACGGTCACAAGAGATAAGGGGGGAAACCAATCAGCAGAAATGACTAATTTAGACACTTCCTCACAGAAACTTTGGAATACCATGGAGCTGAGTTGAAGAGGGGAAAGTCTGGTTCCTGTTCCCTATGTCTTCTGAAGGGAATATTTATTTTCTGGGTATCTTGTTGTTAATCTGATTGTTTGGTATTGTGTTTCTCTCTCTCTCATTTTCTCACGCTCTCTCTCTGCCTTTTTTTTTTCCCCTCCTTTAGGCCCTAGATGGGTTCTTCTTTGTAGTGAACCCAGAAGGTAATGTCGTCTTTGTTTCTGAGAATGTGACACAGTACCTAAGGTACAACCAAGAAGAGCTGATGAACACAAGCATATATAGCATCCTGCATGTAGGGGACCACAATGAATTCGTCAAAATCCTGCTGCCAAAATCTTTAGGTATATATCTTTTCCTTATAGCATACCATTATTTATTTAATTTTGGTTTCATAAATCAGTGTTTCAGTAACTTAAGTTAATGTCCTTCACTACTTACAGTTTCATCATATATACTCTATTTATTTTTAATGTCTATATGGGCTGTATGAATGATTAATATTATTCTCAAAAGCATCCTCCACTCTTTTCAGAGTCGTCTTTGTTAAAATTACTCTTAGTAACTCATGTTAGCTGATCTTTTTAATGGATCTCCAGAGTGAATCACTAAAACACAGCATTAGCTATGTGAACTCTCTGTTAGTTCTCTGTCTAGGCTGGTTATTCTAAGAATGGCCCAAGAAAGGGGGAATATAAAAGAAAAATCAGAAAACTCCTTGTGTTAGAATTTTTATTTCAATGGCTTTAGTCTCACCAATATTTATCCTTATCTTTCAAAAAATGTTTTTTGTTAGTTGCAGCCATTTTTGGATTCATATTAATATTGGTTTTAATGTCATTGGTTTTTGGAGGAGGTGAAAAAGAAAGTCAATACTGGGCACCTCATTTACTCACAGCCATTTAAAAAGTATTATGCAATTCACTTTACCATTTTATGACTTCACTTATAAACCCCTGAACAATCAAAAATGTAAATGGCTAAACCCCATAAATTACTGCCTTTATTGCATTTTGTGACTGAAGAGGGCAAGCGAAGAGTGTTTTAAATATGGCCCTGCTATTTCCTTATGTGGTGTTACATTAATTCGCTCTGACTGATGTCCCGTACCTATATTTGTGCATCTCAGGATTTTGTTTCCTTTTTTACTTGTCTTAAGCACTGTGTTAGGTTTTAGTTTTATCCATCACTGCACCCAGGTCATTCTCATCCCTTCAGTTTTTCCCGTTGTAGCTGAGACTATGTGTTTCAATATATTCCCGATTTAATTTCTTCCTATTTTTATAAATGCATATTAGTTTCCTTCCTTTCTATTTCTAATCTGGACACAGTTTTTTATACAATGCTGCCATCTCTTTTGTATTAATCACTTTTAAATTCACTGGACAGATCCCACATACTGTCTTATTTCTTCCAGGCACGTAAATTAACTTGATCTACCCAGTAAGCTTTTCACTATGCTGTATAACTTTTACACGCACCAATATTTAGACTTTTCTCCTGCTTTTCTACTATGTCTTTAAAAGACACTCGGAAAAAACATGATAGCTGAACAAATTAGCGGTGCTCTTAAAATCTGAGAATTTTATAAATTACCTTGTTATGTGCTGGTTTGGCCTCTAATATTAAAAAATAGATTGTTGTTGTTGAATGAGCTTGTTTCCCAACCAGTCTGCAAAGCACCTTGATTAATTTCCTATGGATAAGCAGCAGAAATGACTGCTACCAAATTTATCTCACTATATGATCTTTGCCTTGCTCAGTGAACGGGGGATCTTGGTCTGGTGACACTCCTAGGCGTAATAGCCATACCTTTAATTGTCGGATGCTGGTAAAACCTCTTGCTGATTCTGAAGAAGGCCATGATAACCAGGAAGCACATCAGAAATATGAAACTATGCAGTGCTTTGCTGTTTCTCAACCAAATTCCTTCAAGGAGGACGGTGAAGGTAATTACCACTTCTAATTTCTGTTAATATTTTCTCTTCCTGCGCTGTTGCGGGTCAGCAGTTTTGGTGCAGATGATAAAGTGAGGTAAAGTTGATAAAGGGGCTTCTAAATCCTGAAGAATGGAAAAATTGCAAGTTTTTTTCCTGTTTCATTTAGCTGTAGAAGTGTACTTTTGTCTTGGATTATGAATGTATACACTTGTATACACCTATTTGTTAATTGAAATTGAGAGAAACTGTTTACCTTGAAGAGATATCCTAGTTTTGTATCACTGCAATTGTAAGAAGAATGTAGCTGACTGGGAGGAAAGTTTCAATGGGCAATTTTTTGAGTTCTTAGAATTTGCAGACAACGGTGGTTCACCATTTCCTTTCCCATTTACTACTTCAGCAGGTAAATTTCCTCAGATTGTATTTTAACTATTCAGATAAGTAAAAATGGCTTATTATGAAGCTGCTTTCTCAGGGACAGCAAGCATTTGGGGCATGTTTGAGAAACGTGGCTTAGTACAAAATGGTGAGTGTTGAAGAAACGTGCTCTCTGTACATGCAGTATATTCTTTTTTAGTACGTATCTCCTGAGTGGCTGAGCTGCTACAGGTATATGCATAAACACGTGCCAATAATTTTGGGCTGTGGTGGAGTCCTTGATAATTTTTCTTCTAAAAAAGAAAACAAACTTATGTCTCCTCTGTTGTTTAATGTTGTGGGAAATAACGAAGATGTAAAACCACTGAGTTATAGCTATCCTTTTATTGGTACAAAATCAGTCCAAAAAGATTTAAAGAACTTTTTAAAAGTATTTCTGAATTCTTTGCGGAAACAAAATCTTCCTCTTCTGTACAAATTACTGAAGTAACATTTTTCTTTAAGATTTGCAGTCTTGCTTGATTTGTGTTGCAAGAAGAGCTCCAATGAAGGAAAGACCACTTCTCCCTTCATCAGAGAGCTTTACTACTCGCCAGGATCTACAAGGTATTGTGAAATAGGAGTTTTTAATTTTTTATTTCCCCATCCCACCCTGCCCCCAAAGAGGAAATTGCTGTAACAAATGTTTTATATGATATCAGGCAAAATAACTTCACTGGACACAAGTACCATGCGAGCAGCTATGAAACCTGGCTGGGAGGATTTGGTGAGAAGATGCATTCAAAGGTTCCATTCACAGCACGAGGGAGAAATATCTTTTGCCAAGAGGCATCACCAGGAAGGTTAGGTTTCATATTTTTAGCACTTGCTATATTTAAACTGTTTGTCATTTGTATCTCTTGGTTGTGTTCTCTTTGTTATGTTTACATGGAACAATCAAGGGCTACTGACAGTCCCTTTCCCAAGCTGATTTGCCTGACACTGATGGCTCTCTCTAGAGAGGTTTTGCTCCTTTCTCCCTGTTTGTTTTAGTCTACTGTTAGAACTGTATATTGGAGGGTGCTTTAAATCTTGACATTGTTGCAATTATTTTAGATGGAAAGACACTTGCCAGTTGCCCACCAAAACATTTGCTACCCATTAGTCTTCAGAACCTCAGCTCACACATTGCAGTTTGCTGACCTGTATCCCCTTTTGCTACAAAAATGGACTTTCACTGTCACATTTCCTCTGAGAAACACTCTATTTGAATTATCAAAGACTCAGCACTCGTGCTATCTGGAAACCTATACTGTTCTACTGTATCTGTCTGGTAAGTGTTATAGAATACACCACAAGCACATCTACTCAGTCAAGATTATGGTAGGTATGATCTAGAAGAGTACTGCACTGTGAAAGGTTTACCATGAGGTTTCTTAGGTAGTGACTGAGTGGGGATTCTTCTTTTCATAAAACCCTGATACTGCTAATTCTAGTAACACAAATCCAGATTACTGGACAAATAACCCTTTGTAGTCCACAGGAAAATCCTTTCAAAACCAGCAGGGAATAACTCAAACATTTCCAGTGCAGAAGCATCATTCTTTGGGTTCATGTTTGTAGAAGAGGGTTTACAGCTGGCCTGTAACAAATAGTTGCCATGGTCATTAAACAACTGGCATGCGGTCTTGGAAACTAAACTGTAACTGGAATCTCAAATTATTCCATCAAATACACACAAACAAACAAAAAAAAAGGTTTAGTCAGTGGTGTTGGTTAAATATTCTTTAATATGTTCTGCTTTCATGAAACCTTCAGGTTTCGTTTTGGGAATGGGGGGCACAGAAATACTGTGATATTTTAGATAACAGCTTTTGGGTTATATACAGTAGGAGTGCTAAAAGTCCACAGCCTTATGCTGTGATTTCGGACAGAACTGAAGAAGGTAGTCTGCAATTAAAGTTACAGCAGGGGTTTAGAGAGCAGTGTCAGGTAAGGACCCGTCTGTGCCAAAGGTGATTTAGGAGTTTTTGTTATGGCATCCAGCCACTTATTGCTTCACTCGTCTTCAAATGACTCCTCAGCAAATTAGCAGCTCCTACATCCTGTGCCGAGATCTGAGTGGGTCCTCTCTAAGCTATCTGTTAAGTGATAAAAATATACGTGTTTTGGAGTTATACTGTATCATTTTGCAGGAGAGGTTTAGGATCCTCGTATAAGCTATAGAATTAGTCTAAATGAGGGGGCTCCTTACTTCTTGTGGAAGTGCAGAGAGGAGGAGGAAAAACCTCTGCAATTGCTTTTCTGCGAAGGATCCAGTACTAGAGAGGAATAATGGCTGAAATGTTTCCTTCCCCTGCCCTGCAGCATGGAGAAGAAAAACAAGGCATATCTTGCACAGTAGCATCTTTGCACTTGACTGAGGAACCCCTTGCATTTTTTAAGTCATTATGTTTTGAGAATAGAAGCAAAGAAAGTAATGCAGTGATACAGCGTGGAAAAAAAAAATCAGCATTAGCTTAATAAACAATAAAAGCCACAAAGCTTCAAATTAACTCTCAGTATAAAGTGCAAAATATATGGTAAGTTTTTATTGGCCACAGTCAGAAAAATAGCATTTCCTCAAGAGGAATACGGAAACATTCTTGTTTGCTTAAAGAATTAGTTTGGAAAATGATTTAAGTAGAGATTTCACTTGTATCCTGTTGGCATTGAGTACTGGAATTTCCTGATGTGGTATATGCTAAAGTTAAGAGCTTTGGACCTTCTGGTGCCCAAAGGTTAAACTGAAACAATGACATACCTAACAGTGAAATTTTGCTTTGTATTGTTTCACAGTTGTAGGTTTTTGTTTTTCTTTACATTTTTACCCTGAAAAACCCCTTCTGGTTGTTTAAATTGTGCTTCCTGTTTTCTCACTGCCTAAATAATACTTTTAAAACCTTGCAGAACAATATATAACGGTGGGGGGGACAGGGAAGGAAAGCAATCGTAACCAGTCCTGCAAGGCTGAAAATCTGGTCGCTCTGTAGAGGAGACTATTTAATAAAGCCACACTTGGAAAACTGTGTCATTTCATTACAACAGGAAATATTAAAAGACAAACAATGCAATGAAGATCAGATGATATTATTAATTTTAAAAATAAAAAATAAAAACCAAAACCACAGAAAATGTGTATGTATGAAAAAAGAGGAAATTAAAAGTATTTGTAGTACTTCATTCCTATTTTTTCTCTAAACGATTATATGAAAATTCTGAAGTGAAGTATTTCCCTCCTGCCATATCTGCAATCCTAATGCAATAGCTTTTGGACTAGGAATTGAAAATTATCGGATTTTTTTCATTGATGGCAAAGAGCGAACAGTAGAACAAATGTTTGGAGATTTGCTTTTCCATAACATGGTTTTCATTTTTAATTAAAGAAATGTCACAGGGAGCTACAGAAGTTAGAGAACTGAATTTGTTGAAGTTCAGATTTACACTGAAAACTTAAGGGCTGCAGAATACGTGCAGGGAAGTCAACCCCAAACCTGAAATGCAGTCATATCTAACACTGGGGAAGGATAGCACAGCCCCAATTTTGGTTTAGGTAACTGTATTTGTAATTTGTTTGAGCTGTGTATTTTCATGTTTGTTCTTTAAAAAATAATAATTTCTTTTTCCAGTTCTTCTTATTTCTAGGTGTTCCCGTGTAAGAGATTTATGTACTTTTTAAATTAAAGTAGTAGTGAGAGTAACTGCTACAAGATAATTTAAGCAGGCAATAAGGAGGAAAAGATACAGGCTAATGGAAACAGATGATCTAGAAACTCAAGGCATTTATATTAATCATTGTGATGTAGATGGTGCAGATGAAAAAATGTATGAGGAACAAAAGGAGTTAGACACGTATTTGATGCAAAGTGAAACGGATATCGAGGACTTCTTGGTCTACTCCTGAAATGTTCTGTATTTCGTAGTATCTGTCCTGTGATTGCTGTCACTCCTTATACCTTTTCTTTTGATCATTTTACAGTACGTGGGATCCTTTATTTTATATGCATCCCATCTACTTATTCTCAAAATTTTTCTTTCTTTTTTTTTTTTTTTAAATTAACGCAGTGTCTGTGGTATCGGTGCTGATGGATTTAGAACATCAGATGTTGAACAACTAAGCTAACTGTACTATAGTTTCTCATTAATTCTGTTATTTTGCTTGCTTGCAGTACTAAGGCAGGGACTAGCATTTAGTCCTGTTTATCGGTTTTCCTTGTCTGACGGCACTATCGTTTCTGCCCAAACGAAGAGCAAGCTCATCCGTTCTCAGACAACTAGTGAACCTCAGCTTGTAATCTCCTTGCATATGCTTCACAGGTAACCCTCATCGGTTTATTACATTCACACTCTGCAGAGAGACAGGGAAAGTAGAAAGTTGCCAAAGCAAATTGATTGTTTAAGGCTAATAGACGTTCAGTTGACCTAGAACTGACAACGTGAGAACAAAGTAAGTTTTTTAATTCAGTGCTTACAGCAGGAAAAGACTGTAAGATTATTTCAGGACTTAAAAATGGCACGCTGGATTTTCACATCAAGATCTTCCATTAAACAGACAACATTTCCTTTAATCTCATGTTCTTAAATTCAGTATTTTATTTTCCTGTATTTTGCACTGTAGACAGAAGAAACTTTCCACATGTACTTAAATTTAGAAAACTTTGAATGATTTAACTCCTGTAGTTCACAGTCAGTCACATGTTGGGCCTGGGTCTTCTTTAAAGAATATGTTATGATTATTAGGACTACATTTTAGACAAACTGTATATTGTAACTCCTTGACTGTCTTCGTTCTTTGTCTTTCCTGGTGCTTGGAGTCGTGGCTTTCACATGTCCAATCCTGAGAAATGCCACCACTATTAGTTTAAAAAAAAAAAAAAAAGGCACAGGCAATAATATGTTAAAGTCAACCATAAGTAATCACTGATCTCAGAACTTCAACGTAAAATTTGAATTAAGTCATTGCATGTCCTGGTATGTTTGTGTTAGAATTTTTTTCAGGTTTTATTTACTCATTATAATTAGAACGCTGTTTCCCTGTATCTACTGTATCACTTTTTTTGAGAGGAAGAAAACAGCTCTAAATGTAATTAAAACTGAAACCATTTTACAGAGACTGTAGATTTTTAAATTGACCTGACCAAAAGCTCTCTGAAATTTGTTTTCTTTGGATTGCTGAATATAGTTGGTATTTCATGAAGTGCTAAATTTTAAATTTAAAAAAGAACCATTAAATTAAAATGGTACTTGCAAATATTCTTGCTTTTTTTTTTAGCAGAACACTGGTACTATTATATTTGTAATAAGGTTTTAAAGTCCACCTCTCTTTTCATAGTTAATGTTCTTCACCTTGCCTTTATACATAAGGTAACAAATACAGAGTAACGGGCTTCACAACTCTGTGTGCTTCAGTTCTTTCACTTCTCATGCTTTAGCAAAATGTGAAGGTTTATCTGCACTTACCCTGTGCAAGTAGGAAGGGTTTTCATCTCATCAAAAATACATATTAGGAATGTTCCATTAGTATTTGGTTTTGGAAGTCCAGAGTTGATTTGATTTTTCTCAAAACCTCATTTTTTTTCTTCCTAATCTACTTGACTCAGTCTCTTTTATAGCTTTTAGCATTTGGGAATATGTCTGATTTTTCTGATTTAAGTTTTAGCACAGAAGTAAAAAGTATATCACATCCTCACATAAATTAATTAAAATCTACTGAGGAAAAGAGAAGTGACCTTCAGGTGCTCTCACAAGAGCTTTTTCTGTGTGTGTGTGTGTCTCCTTCTGTTTCCTCCATCTTAAAGCCTACATCTCTAAAATACGAGTTTCAGCTCTTATGTGTGGGGGTTTTTTTCTTTCTTCTTCTCTTTTCCTAAACACTCATGCAGGACTGGATCGCTAACAGACTTCCCATTCTGAAGCAGTATCCAGTAGTTCTCTTGGCTCACATGCTGTTTCGGAGCAGTACTTCAATACTCTGGCAGTGTAGAAATGCAACTTTTTCAACTTTCTTTTTGCTGTGAACTTTGTGGGCAAATAGCCCACTCCAGCCTTGTGGTGGGGCTAACTCATAGAAATTCAGAACTCCAGCAAACAGCTGTCCACAGCTGTCTTGTGAAACATGTGTTTGTTTGGGTCGTGTGTTTCAGATGAGACTTCTGTTGATTCTAGAAGTTAGCTTTTGCTGAATTGTAGAGGAGAGATATACATTAAAGGGAGAGAGTCTGAAATTGTAACCTATCTGCATTTCTAATGACTGTCATTTAAATGAGGTGTAATTTTGTTTTTCCTCTCTTCCACTGATTTGTTAATAAGGTACTGAAAAACCATACGGTTAATGTGCAGCCATTTTGAGAGTTGCAAATCACTTTTGTCAAATTGTCAATTTGTTTTTAATTGTAGGTTTGTTGTGTTATTCTAAAGCGAGGTTTGGGGTTTTGCTTCTTTTTCTGTAATGTAATTGCAAGTTGGCCACTATGATTTTCGCTAATGGATTGTTTTTCTTCCCCTTGCCACATAGAGAGCAGAACGTCTGTGGAATGAATCAGGATTTGACTGGACAAGGAATGGGGAAGATATTGAACCCGATTAGTTCCAGCAGCCCTGCCCATCAGGCCATGTGCAGTGGGAACCCAGGTCAGGATATGACCATCAGTAGCAATATAAATTTTGCCATAAATGGCCCAAAGGAACAAATGGGCATGCCAGCAGGCAGGTTTGGTGGTTCAGGGGGAATGAACCATGTGTCGAGCATACAAGCATCCACTCCTCAGGGTAGTAACTATGCACTAAAAATGAATAGCCCCTCACAAAGCAGCCCCGGCATGAACCCAGGGCAGCCAAACTCTATGCTTTCCCCAAGGCATCGTGTGAGCCCTGGAGTGGCAGGAAGTCCTCGCATCCCACCCAGTCAGTTCTCCCCTGCAGGAAGCTTGCATTCACCCGTGGGAGTCTGCAGCAGCACAGGAAATAGCCATAACTACACCAACAGTTCCCTGAACGCACTTCAGGCCCTCAGCGAGGGCCATGGCGTTTCTCTAGGATCGTCGTTGGCTTCACCTGACCTAAAAATGGGAAATTTACAAAATTCCCCTGTGAATATGAATCCTCCCCAGCTAAGCAAGATGGGAAGTCTGGACTCTAAAGACTGCTTTGGACTATATGGGGAGCAATCAGAAGGTACAACTGGACAAGCAGAGAGCAGCTGCCATTCAGGAGAACAGAAAGATAATAGCGATAGCAACATGCCACCAGTTGTCAGTGGCGAGAGACCTGATGGACAGAATAAACTGCACGACGGAAAAAGCCAGACAAAGCTATTACAATTGCTGACCACCAAATCGGATCAGATGGAGCCTTCGCCTTTGTCCAGTACCATGGGAGACGTTAGCAAGGACTCCACAGGAGGGTTGCCTGGGTCTGGTTCAGCACATGGAACCTCACTCAAGGAGAAGCATAAGATTTTGCACAGACTATTGCAGGACAGTAGTTCTCCTGTAGATTTGGCCAAGCTCACAGCAGAGGCCACAGGCAAAGAACTGAACCAGGAGTCCAGTAGCACAGCTCCTGGTTCAGAGGTGACTGTTAAACAGGAGCCAGCGAGTCCTAAGAAGAATAATAATGCACTACTTCGCTACTTGCTAGATAAAGATGATACTAAAGATATTGGTTTACCAGACATACCCCCAAAACTGGAGCGGTTGGACAGTAAGACAGACCCTTCCGGTAGCACAAAGTTAATACCTATGAGGACAGAAAAAGAGGAGATAAGCTTTGAGCCTAACGAACAGGTAAGCAAATCTTTGCATTGCATGTGAATGAGATGATGTAGGCCTGCATCCCTGCCATCTGACTTCCTCTAAGAGTAGTTTCTTGACACTTCAAGAGGCTATTACCTGTCTTTTGAAATCCAGTCTCCACTCAGTTTTCCAGTTGGTGTTACTAAGTTGTGATCATCACTCTATCTGAAAGAACAGACTCTGCCTGGGAGGAGATGGATAACGCAGGGACTGAACGCTGGGGAACCTTTCCCAGGGTAGTCAGACAAAGAGAAAATACGTGTAACTTGGTTAATGCTAACTTATTTACAGCTTTTCCTAGGCTGTTGTTGAACTGCTGTGGGCTAGATGGGCGCTTCATCTAGCCCGACATAACAACTACACTTCTCCCATGTAAAGCAGGTTCGTGCTCAAGGACAGGCGTTGTTTGAAAGGACTGATACCACCTTTGCATTACTGGTTTTTCTGCTATACTTGATCTGCAAATTAAAATCGAGGCATACAGACTTCCCTTGTCTCTGTGCCAGTTGCTGGGGGGAGGGGAATGTTGTTTGGGCTTTTTTACTTAAAAATTTTTTATATTCAACTACAAGTTCCCATGGATGATTAATTGTTCAGTGCAGAGATCGTGTCTCCCTGTGCAAGGTTATCTGCGTTGAATTTTGCATTCAGAATTTCTTTGCGTTCTGTGCAAGATTGCTTGTTGCTCTGCTGCCCAACATACTAATAAACCATATGTTGTTAGGACCTATGCTAAAAAGTGTTATTTCACTGGCTTTCATGCAGAATTTGCTTTCAAAAATCACCAGGGTCACATCACCCAGAATGCTTCAGTTTTCAGAGCTTTGCAAAAAAAAAGGGACGCAGCAAAAGCAATTTGCTACTTCAATATTACTGTTTATTTTATTTATAAAATGGGTAATTACAATATCAATTTTAGTTTAAGGCATTTTCTGGGGAGTTTATAACTAGCTGGAGTTAATGATCCTTAGCTTTGTCCTACACTATCAACTCTCCCAGCTGGTCATTAATCCCTAGGCAGTGCCCTGTGCACGAAGCCTTAGTTTGTAAATCATGATCAGATCATACACTGTGCAAATGTTCAATGTTCATGACACTCTCATTCACAGTCATATCCTTCACTTTTAAAATATTGTGTATTTTTAATGTGTGAACTGGATTTGAGCTTGTTTATTTTTGTTAATGTATTGTATTTTTATTATTGTGTATATAAATACATCTTTTTTTTATTATTTATTTTCTGTATTGTACATTGAGGCTGAGGAGTGATAGGCAATATTTTCTTAGCCTTAAGTCACAGCATTGGAATTTTTTTTTCCTTGCCCTTTCAGCAGTCTCTGACCAGTAGACAGTTCTTTCAACAGTGGTTATAACCACAAAACGTAGAGGCCAAACATGCCACTACAGTGTGGATGCAGCATTGTTAAAATCTCAGTTATCCAGGCATCTCCTAAGGTTACTTCACTTCTTCTGTTTCAACAGAATTTGACAGCTATTGCCATTATGTAGGAGCAATTGTGGTTTGTCAATCCTTCCCATGCTTAGGGGGAAACTGAGCCAAATTACACTAATTTCTACAGGGATTTATCCTCAAGCCTGGATGTTAGTTTAATTCTGAATACAGCTGCTATTTTGTAGTGCCTGTAGAGGGAGGGCTTAGATTCTGTGTGAGAACTGATGCTTTGTTAAGCTAGAAAAACACAGGTATCAAAAAATTCACAGCTAAACTGGCAAGAATAAACTATTTTAAAAATATCTGATAGATTACAATTCCTAGTTCAGATCTTACACATTGAAGTCAATACTGGATTGAAGGCAGAGATCATTCAGTCCTCAATATTTGATACTGGACCGGAACGTAGAATTTGGTAATCACCAAAAAAAACTATGTCCATCTAAGTAGATCAAAATAATGGCCTTCAGATGGTTTAATCCCCAAGAATTAAATTTCTAAAAGAATTACAATTTCCTCTTTGATGATCTCTGTGGAGTAGACAAGAAAGAGCTTAGCTTGTGAACTCATTCACAAAGAGCAGGTTTTTTTCCCTCTAGAAGTTAGCTGTCTGGTCCAAAACAGTCATACAAGCTCCTTTTATCATTGATGGAAAAATAGAAAAATACTCCAGGATTTCTTCTATCTTATCCTAATGTGTGTCTCAAATAGGGAAGGTAAGCTGCTCTCTAGTGGTGTTCTTATTGACTAGTGGTACCCTAGACAGCTAGTTTAAACTAGCTGCCTTATTTTTTCATGACTAAAGATAGGCAAGTTGCGTCTCACCCTAAATGTAAACATGTAACTATAAAACTAACTTTAAAGAAAGAGACTTCAGTGTCTGCAAGCATTGCCAACCTCAAGCATTTGAAAATCAGGTCCCCAGTATTATGAACTTTGTAAAGTGAATAGTCTGTTCATTTTTTATTTTTAGGCTTCATGTTTCCGAGGTCGGGGGAGGGATTTGAGGGGGTTGGAGTGTGGACTATGGATGTGTATTGCCCTTTCTTAAAATTTGAAGACGGAGATTGTCTCCCAGGAGAGAGGGAACTGGAGGTACAGGAAGGTCCAGGAGTTGGGGCTGTTCAGAAAACCACGGAGCAGTGCAGGAGTCGTGATAAAGTGGTAAGAGCTGAAGTGCTCAAGCTTCCTCAGCGCTGGGGTAGGGAGAAGCCAGTCCTGCAGCTGTGATGGAAGGCTGCTGGATAATGACAGAAGGGCTTTTGTTGCTCCCGTTGGTTGTAAATAGAGTTTTAAAACCTACTTAAGATGCAGTGAAACCTGGAGCTGAATAAACAGGAGAAGTCCAACGTGGAGTAGGAGAGGAAATGGTGGGGAATATAAAATAATGTAAGCGTTTATCTAGCTGAAGGCCAGGCCTTTAAACAAATAACCACTTTACCCCAATTATAAAATCACTGAAAATATTTAGCATCAAAAACTCTTCAGCTTTGGAAGACGGTCTCCCACAGGAAGTGCTCATTGCCTAAATTTAGATCAAAGCTGGAACTATTTAGTACAAGACTAGAACACAGATTCTTGTGCTAAATTCTTCCATCCTCCTGCGTCCTTCCCCCCACCCCCCTTTCTTCCTCCTGTATGTAAAAATTAGCCGTGTGCTTGTGTTACCTATTTTACAGGTTTATTTAAAACTTCTCCTCCCTGAGGAATGCTGTGTTTTTAAGTAATTAGTCATGGGAGTGTGCAGTTTCTCTGGAAACTCCAGCAGAACGGCAGTGGGATGGCCTCTGCGAGGGGGATCGGGGTGCTGGGAGGCAGCAGAGCCATTACGTTTTCTCCTTTTACTTTTGGTGTGACTTTCTGAGCAGGAAATGCTTTGAAGTGCACCACTGCACTAAAAATAGCAGTCTTCTAGGTAGTGTGTTTAAACATATACTTCTGCAGAGAGCAACAACTGACAGGAAGCCTTTCTCAAATAGCAGAGAATATTTCCAGTGATGCCATACCTTTTTCCCTTCCTTGGTGGGATGATGGTTATCAAGCTCTATTAGGCTGATTGCTCTTCCAGTTAAGGCAGCTGTGGGGGAGAGGATGAAAGAGAGACCTGCCGGGGAGGATCAGCGGAGCTTTTCCTACAGCATCAACAGTAGTAGGACTGTTGCTATCAAGCAACGCGAGCGCTCGTATCGTTCTCCACTATTAAAAAGGGAAGGCAGTGGAAACACGAGTCCTGATTTGCTACAGCGTTGTTTCGTAGGGCATCCCTCAGCAGTAAGTCTGTGTCCCTGCTGGCCCACCAGGTACCGTGGAGCTGCCATGGTGGGACTTCATCCCACACCCTCCTTCCCTGTGCCCCACCGCTTCTGCTGTCTCTCAAAAAACCCCTCATGCTGCCGGCTGCAGCCAGCACACGCTGTGGCTGGTCGGGAGCAGCCTGTGTAGTGGTCAGCAGATGGTCACATCTGACAAGGACCAGCTAACAGCTTGGGGGAAGGAGAATGAAAGTGTTCAGGTTACGTCAGAGAAACGTCATGCCCTGACAGTGTCAGGTATTGCCTTGCTAAAGAGACATTTTGTTTAGCTGTATTGTTTTGTGCTGCAAAACTCTTCTGTAGAATTGGCTATGGATTATTATATTCGTATACGGATGAAGAAATTTGATGTAGCTTATTCTCTGAGAAAGTACTTGACATAGCGTGTAATAAAATCCTTATCTCCTCTTTTTTAGCCAGTAGATAATGCTGTTCCAGAAATCATCTTAAGCGTGTACCTTTTTGTCCTAAAATTCAGAAACTGTTCTGGTGTTCCTCACATGCTTTATCAATTCTGCTGTCTTCTTGCTTTATGTGGAAACCAGTATCTTCCCAATACTAAAATATTTTCTTTACACATGCCCCTCATCTTCCAAAAACCTATTTCTTGATGTCCAGAGTCCATTAAATTAATGAAGGACACTAGTTTCCGCTTGAAATTCTATCAAAACTTTAGAATGGGGATTCCATTTTCTGAATGTCTTTCAATTAGAGTTTTGTTTCCAGAAGTTACTAGTAGATTAGCTTGACAAGATAACGGGATTTCTAGCCAATTGTATGTTTATTGCCATTATCAGGGAGAAAAAGACTATATTGATTCCACTTCTGATTTACTTTTTCCTGCTTTTTTACAATCCTTTAATTTATGGCCAGTTTGGAGCAGGAATGTGGTTTTGTTTACCTTTTATGGCCAAATGTTTTGCCCATGCTAGGGAGGTAGCTAATGAGCTAACTTGGGGTTTATATGAGAGAGATACAGTTTCAAGTTGTGTCCCCACCAAAAGACATCCTGTTGTAAGGAAAAAGTCCTATAGATGCCTCTGTCATACGTGGTCGTAATGGAAATGTATACATGTATGAAGTTTGGAATACAGGGTCTCAGTGCAAGCCACGGGCATCTTATCCAGTCCTTCACAATCCATGGAAGCTAGACTTTGACATAGTAACTTCTGTAAACCAAACTTCATGTTGAGGTGTAACTGCCTTTCAGTAGAGCTGAAAACAGTCTGTAAGCAATTAACACTTAATCTGCCTTTCTCTACATAACCGTGATAAGTACTTTGAAAGTAGGTACTTTTT
The DNA here is from genome assembly GCA_008921705.1 of Burhinus oedicnemus. Classification (NCBI taxonomy): domain Eukaryota; kingdom Metazoa; phylum Chordata; class Aves; order Charadriiformes; family Burhinidae; genus Burhinus; species Burhinus oedicnemus. The sequence goes on along the minus strand of VFFE01007126.1, from coordinate 260,376 downwards.
CAAATGCAAAAATATTTCTAAGCACAATTTGTCTTATGTTTTCTGGCACTTAGTGTCCAAGCTCTATGGAGATTGTTGTAATTGCATTGCTTAAAGATAGTGAAAATATGTGCACGAGAACTTTCTTGTGATGCTTAGCACTTTATCAGGCATATATTTTTTTTTAATTCATGACGAATAATTGTTTTACAGGGAGGTTAGGGTGTGCCTTCTATTTACATAAAGTTCAATTTAGACCATTAACAAAATAAATATAGAATATAAATAAAAGAAAATTCCCATTAAACTAACCAAGTAAATATTTTAATGCTAGTTTCTGGGCATATGGTGCCATTTGAGGGTGGGTCTGGAAAGACTTAGGCTTGCATCATAGCTTGGTGTTAATTCTGCATCTATCTTGGAGCTTTTGCAGCAGTTGAGAACACTCATCAAAAAGTAAAGATGAAATATTTAATATTTACTATGTTAAGCAAAAAAAAAGGAAGGTTATGTATTTGTGTTGTTATAATACATCTGTTATATTTGGCCTTTATTTGCCACTTCCTGAGAGGAATTAAAAGCATCTTGAGGAGGGCAGTTTTCTGACACATTTGGATCAATATGTTCTTCTCTGGCTTTGTTTTGGGTTTGTGTTTGGTTTTTTTTTACATCTGATGTTTAAACAAAGAATTGCAGTAGCCAGAATTAAAAAAAAAAAGGGAAGAAAAAAAGACACAAAGTCCTGCACAAAACCAAACAAAAAAACCCCTGCAACATATAAAACTCCCCTTTACTGTTGTCTCAAATATGTTTAATGAAGGCCATATGTCTTAATTCCCCCAAAGAGTACTGAATCATCCTTTTATAATTTATGATTCCCTACATCAGTCTCTGCTACTGGCTCTCGCAGTCGTCCTGTACCAGATCTCCCAGTGCTCAAAATGTGGCTCCTATAAACATCGTTCACAGCTGTCTCTCAGAGCACCCTTTTGAATCTGCTTATCACCTGCCCGCACAGTGATTTAGGCTTCTTATCATCGCATTTAATTCTGCCCAGCTCTACCTTTTCTGTTGGTGTGCCGTGTCCACCCAGCTGCTCTTAAGCGCTTGGAAGGCAGCGAGTCAGCAGGGGGATTTGTAAAGAACAGGGAATGTCGGACCAACCTGTTTTCCTTCTGCAATAGGGTAGTGGGCTTTTTGGCATGAGGAGGGGCGTATGCCATGTGTCTTGGTAAGGCTGTCTGGCCCTCTTACGCGTGGCATTCTCATAAGCAGATTAGAGATGCATGGTCAAGACGAAACTGCTGTGGGTGGGTAGGAAGCTGTTTGGAAATCCTTACACACAAAATAGTTATTTAAGGATTCACTGTCAAAATGGAGGTGCTGTAGGAGTCTGTGCAGCATCTAGAACTGCTCAGTGTTTTAGTTAAATGATATGGTGAGGGAGTAGAGTGTATGCTGCGTGTGACACTTCGATGTCTGCAAATACACTGAAGGACAGAATTCAAATTCAGCTCCAACCAGGAGATATGGAGGAAGAATCTTAGAACATTCAGGATGAACAAATGCTATTTATTATAATTAGTCAAGTTTAATGTCACAGATTTTTTTTTTTTTTTTTTTTAAAGAGGGGACAACTAGCTAGATAGGACTTTTTCAGAGCTGTATCTAGGGATCATAGTGAGCACAAGATGAGTGAGAGTCAGTAATGTCATGTAATTAAAAAAATCACAGGCTTTTTGGGAATATGCTATCAGAGTGTACTATGTGTAGAGCAGATTTTCTGCTTCACTCAGCAGTTGTAAGTCTTCATCATAAGTCCTGTTCTGGACATGGCACCTCAGCAAAAGGGTGGATCAGCTGAAGACAGTCCACAGGAGCAACAAGAGTAACGAGAGGTCTAGAAAATGGGTTATATGCTGAAGAAAATTCAACAAGTTGAGATTGCTTATTAACTTCAGTTTAAAACCCCAAAAGGCACATGTTTTCAAATACAGAAAAGGTTAGAAAAAGAAAGGGGAACACCATTTGTTCTCCAGATTCAAAATACAACAGGAAGGAAGGGCCTAAATTTCAGTGAGGGGGATTTCGCATTGACACTGAGGAAAAAAACATGAAGAGTAAGGATGGCAGAGTGCTGAAACCGATTCCCCAGGGAAGCTGTGTATTTTCTGTCACTGGATGTCTTTAACAAGAGGCTATATGAACTTCTGTAGGGAATGGCATACGCTGATTTTGCCTTGAGGCTTTAAGTTTCTTCCAGTCCTCTGATTCTGTGATTTCCTACCATTTTGCCAATAACACCAGCCTCCAGATCACCCACATGCTGCTTTTTAACAGAGTAAAATCCTTCCTCGTTTGCACCTTATATTCTGATCTGTAAGACTAGGAGGTGATGTGGAAGGAGTAAAGAGTAATACCATGTTTATCTGCAGCCAGTCATCCAAAAAAGGTATGTAGAGATGTAACCTTGAGGCATCTTAGCTACCTTTGAATAAAATAGCTGGGCTTCCGAGCAGCAGGAATTTAGTACAGACTAACGTGCACAGCTTCCTAGCTAGGCTGAGAGTGCCTCGGTAGGCAGTTTAAAGCCATCTCAGGTATTTCTATATTATGCTGTGATCTGCGGCGTAAGCTTGCTCTCAAGAATAACAAGTTCATGATATGGCAGTAGGACAAAAAAGAACAGGAAGAATTGTATTTCAGTTGTGTGCATGGTTGTGGTGGTCTTTCTCGGTTCCCCATCCTTCACGGCTGGCTGCTCACTCTCTGCCTCTCTTCCGTCATTGCACGTTTCCTAATGAAGGCGCTGATTTTGAGTAGGTTTTTGTTATAAATGCTGTCACAAAATGTTTCCTGTGCAACTTGGTGGTAGCTGAGACTGGAGCCTGTTGGTAATTATTACCCACAAGAGTTTTACCCTATTTAAAGGTTTAGGATTGGAGAATATACTTGTAGTGATTTCCAAATTTCAGTCAGAAAAAGGTTTCATTTCTGAAGGTTTACAGACAGAGAAGCTGACCAAAAAAAAAAAAACCCCAAACCTGGTGAGAATCAACATTTTTAAGAAAAACATGCAGGTCAGTATGTATGTTAGTATAGGATGAACTTAAGTTTTTTCCCATCTTTATTTTATGATAATTTTCTACTGAATTGAATGTAACTAGATGTCTCTTTTTTTTTTTTCTTACTGTAGAGAAGTTACTTTCAGTGATTTGTAAAGTTGTAGGCAAAAGAAATTCCTAAATCTAGTAATTAGTTGACAGGTTTTAATTTATTGAACTTCATTGAAATGTGTATTTCTTGCCAGTTAACTTACATAGAGTTATTCCGTGTTAAGGTTTTGAATGTAACAAAGACAACGTGTATGGGGAATTGTTTTAGCCATGAAGCAACTTTTCCATCGTATGCTTTTAATCAAGTCATAAAGAGACTAGAAATATGACTGTGCTGAAAGGAATATTGGTTATACCTATATAAACCCCCACCTTCATCACTGTTGGATCTCTTCCACTGCCAAATTATCCCTGCTGTCTGCACGGATCACAGAGTTCACAGGGAGAATCTCCCCTTTGCCCGACGCATGGATTGTGTGGATTCGTATGTTCCAATGCCGGGGTTTTGAAGGAGTGCCAAGTGCCACACTGGGCTCCCCAAATGCAAGGCAGACGAGCCCTGGGAAGCCTGCACAGTCCCCTTTCAACAACTTTGTGAGCTTCCTGCACATCGGGCTTCTTGCAGGAAGCATCCGAAGCCGGTGCAGGCGTAACACTTGTGGGGTGCCTGGCTCGGCGCGAGCAGGACGCCAACAGCAGGCGAGCAGCGACGTGTACTGTGGTTTTGTGTTGTTTTTTTTTTTTTATTGCAGCCAGGCAGTGAATTGGATAACTTGGAGGAGATTCTGGATGACCTGCAGAACAGCCAGTTACCGCAGCTTTTCCCAGATAGCCGCCCAGGCGCGCCAGCGGGCTCGGTCGACAAGCAAGCCATCATCAATGACCTCATGCAGCTCACCAGTGACAGCAGCCCTGGCGCGGCTGTGGCCACCCAGAAACCAGCAATGAGGATTTCACAGAGCAGTGAGTCTGCCTTCCGCGCGCGTGTGTCGGCAAAGCTTGCGAACCGCCAAAGCGGCAGTGGTGGTACCCCTGGGTCACTGGGGAGGAACCGGGCAGCTACTCGTCCTGCTCTGGTCTTGTGTGATGACATAGCGCCATCTGCGGTCGTCCGGTTTTGAAACACACGTGGAGGTTATGTCTAATTCACTCAGCGCCCTGGAAGTCTGTGCCCTTTGAGGAGTTTTAAGGGGTACTGTCAAAATAAATGAAACTGTCCCCTGCTGTGGTTGGTTATAGGCGATGCTGCTGTTGCAGGGGCTTTGGCATGGAGAGCACGTGCGTGTTGTTGTGATGCAGATCGCTCCTTTCCAGCAGCTTATTCAGTAAAAGGGACGAGAGAGGCTTTTCTAGGCGTGAAGGAGAGTCGTCTTCTAAAACCACAAGATTAATAGAAAGACATATGATTAAGAGGAATGGCCAAGTTTAATTTGAAATTGTGGCTTTTAATTGAGTCACTTCCAGCTGACAGTGTTCCTTAACTTTATTAATTAACTCACAAATCAGCGTTGAAATGTTGGTCTATCACCATAGAATAATGGAAAGCGAGCAAGACAGGAGTCTCATCAGCTGTGAATGTTGAAGAAAATAGCATAAAAAGCCACTGCTTTATTTTTTATTCCTGTTGGCAAGGATGGCAGCATCTGTTTACTTCCTTGAATGTACACTGGTGTTTTTTTAATAGAACGTAGGGCTTACGTAATATTTTTAGCCATTCTAATGATATTAAAGTAACGCCTTTTTTCTGAAGAAATAACCAGGTTTTGTTTTACATGAAAATACATAAAGTATTGTTATCTGTTTAAAAAAAAAAAAATTCATGTAAGACTTGAAAGCTGCTAGATTTGCCAAATTACTGGAGTTTGTTGTGTGGGGTACAGGGAGCCTCCCTCAGTCCCATCCTGACCAGGAGCAGAGCATGTGATCTGAGCACCAGCACATCTCATCAGCTGTGTTGCTATTTTGTGCTGCATTTCCAGCTTTCCTTTTTGTAGGATCAGTGGGTGCTGGCAAAGCTACCCATATAATAACTTATTCATGTATGTGATTTTTCAAACTTCTGGGGCAAACTGTTCTGAAACTGTCACTGAAGTTTGGTTTTGGTTCAATCCTTAGACTTTATGATGCCCCTAAGATTGGGGAGGTCATTTTTGTCTCATAAGTAAGTTTTGTTTGCTTGTTTGAATAGATAATCAAGACAAAAATTTGATCTCATGGTTAGGAATTAGGTGTATGTGATGTGATGTATTTTCTGTGCACACATATGAGCAAATTCACCTGGCAGAGAATTTCTATTTAAATAAATAAATAAATACAATTAGTTCCTGTAGTCTGGTTTTATAAAATAAGAAAAGTCAGAGAAAAAGGTGGTTTTGTGCTTTTTAACAAGCTTAATACACTTCATCTAAGTTCTAAAATTCAGAAGTATCACTGCTTTGATCTAAAATAAGAAAGTTCTTTAACTTCTTAGTAATTTGGTGAATATAAAAATGCAGAAGTTGCTTTAAGGATGTCATTATATCAGAGACTCTCCTAGGGTAAGCTATCCGGAAGTATTGCAAATAACAATTTCACAAAAATGCTTAATTTATTTGTATGTATTTTATTGGTATGGTTGGCAATGGAATCACAGTCCCAAGGTCAGTGTTTGATTCATGTTTGAGGACTAGTTGTGCGCATAGGGGATGCTTTCATGCATTGGAACATTGCCCAAAGAAGACCAGCTGAGCCAGATGCTTGCCAGTCACGATCTGAAGCTCGCTTTTCTGAGACTGTCTGCAGTTTTCTTTGTAGAGGCTGATTTTAAGAGCACAAAACACCTCAATGGCAGAAAATAGTTATGTAAAGGTGACAGTAACCATCGAGGATGGTTCTGTTTATCAGAATATTATGGTGGCACAGCTCTAATTCTGGACTGCTTATTTGTTGTTGCTGAGTCATGGAAGTACTTTTTTCTTATTAATGACAAAAAAATGTAAAACAAAATTTAAGAGGTAGATCTAGAAATGGAGCTACAGGATCCAATGTAGACTCAGTCTGTCCTTAATTTTGGTAACTTCTTCAGGGGCACAGCTTATGCTGGAAAACTTAACTTTCAAAACTGAGATAATTACTAACAGTCTGCCTCAGGATGACATCTGCATGCAATTACAGCCCTACTGGGTATAAGATTAATTGGCAGTAGTGTGCACATCACATAGTGGTATATTTTGCTGTAGTGGCTCTTCTGTCAGTTAAATTGCATCATTTAAAGTTTTAAAAATATACGTCATATCTGTTTTAGTGTCAGAATGTTCCATTTTGAAATTTACATAAAAATGTCAAGAAGGGATGTTTCTCAGACAGATACGGAGTGGGTAAATTATGCAGCATTAAATAGCTCAGCCCAAGAGCTTAAAGTATGTTTGGGTTCTTTTTCTTTTTTTTTTTTTTTAAACAAGTAAAGTTTCCATTCTTGTAACTTTGCTTTTTTCTTTGCTCCTCCTGTCTAGCTTTTAATAACCCACGAGCAGGGCAACTGGGCAGGTTATTACCAAACCAGAATTTACCACTTGACATCACACTGCAGAACCCAACAGGTGCAGGAACTTTCCCACCCATAAGAACGAGTAGCCCCTATTCAGTGATACCTCAGCCGGGACTGATGGGCAGGAATGAAGGGATGATAGGAAGTCAAGGAACTTTAGGCACCAGTAGCACAGGTAAGACGACTTTCCTTTTTTTCTTTTTTTTTTTTTTAAATATACTTGAGTAACAGACTATAGCATGTGTAACTTAATGTTGAGCTTATTACAAGTACAGGTTATTATAAGTACTTTCTAAAAAGTCTGGAAAGAAGTGTGTTTCATGGGCTGTTATGTATTGGCATATTTATTTTGAATATCTGTTTCTGCATATTTTTAGTCCTGCTTGTTATGCACTGCTTTTCACTTAGCTGAACACTTCTAGATGAACACAGTGTATTGGCAATTAGGGTCTGTTCACATCAATGTTCCAGATTCAGCTGAGGCTTAGGTGGCTAAAAATCCAATCTTTCTGCCTTGAAAAAGCAAATAAATTAACTACTTGTCTGTAGAGGTAGTTATTTCAAAACAAAATTGTGGGCATTACTGTTGCCCTTACAATGTGTGTATCTCTACAGACTTTGGTTTTGCCCTCAGTTATCCTGTACTTATTAGCCTTAGTTCTCATTTTACATTAAAGAAATATTTATGTCTTCATCATTTTCTGAAACATAAGTTTTTTGGGAACCATCAGGTGTTGCTGTGGTATTACTTCTTGTCATGGATTATGCCTGATCTGTGGTGCATTGATTTCTTCGTGTTGCCCTAATATTGTACAAAGATACCATAGGGGGTTTCGCAAGAAAAGTCTGGCTGATTGACTTATTTGACTAGTACATAGTCTGAGACTGTCCGAGCATGCAACAACCGCTAAGAGCTCTGAGTGAGTAAATAAGCGGGTATTGTAAGTCCTTTCAGCTGGCTATTCACTGTCAAAATTTTATGTTTAGTTTGCATCAGTATTAAAAAAGACATGCTGCCAGACACTGAAATACCCTATTTAAGCAGTTTAGAGGTCAACTTGTAGTCTTTCAAGTGTCCTATTACTTTCATGTTCTGTATACATATTAGAGGATGTTATTCATCTTATGTATACAAGTTAGAGAGTATTATCTGTGTTCCCGCTGTTTGTTGTAGCACACCACATATTTCAGCTGATAGAATATGTATACAAATAGAACAAACCTGAGGATGTAACACTGAAGCAAATTTTGTACAGCAGCTGAAACAATGATCCTCTTCAGAGGGTTTTTCTCCGTGGTTATCTATCAACAAATAATTGAACTGACAAGTAATAATTATTTATGTGGCTTTTAGTATTCATTTAAGGATGTTGCAGAATGCAACTGGAGAGACCAGTAGTCCAATCTGAAATCAGTGTTTTATCTGCTCTCTTGACTGTATAAAATTGAAACGTATAAATGTTATAAATGCACATCTTTGGGTTTTGGGGGTTTTTGTGTTGGGGTTTGGTTGGGTTTTTTTGGGTACTGTCAGAGTGTAGTAGTCTATATATTCCAAGTGTAAATAAACTGTATCAGTTGTTTACAGTAGATGTAGGAGGACTTCCCCTAAAATAACGGTAATGAACTTCAGCATCTATCGGAAAGTTCCTGTGAGTAATTTCCCTGCACTGTATATTGGTTTGAGATTATCTGGGTGAGCCTTGAAGCTAAGAAGGCTTTAGGGTCGGAATGAAAGGACTCGCCAAAAGGTGTTTGCAGAATGCGAATTTAAATTCAGTCCTCCTAATTTGTAAGCCTGTGTAGCAATAACATGTTGTTACTCAAGTCTTCATTCTCACTTAGCACTTGGAAAGTAAAGCACTGACACACACATCAGCAAACGTGATTCATTTCCTGAGGAAGGAAGTTAGGGCTATCCACACACCCTCGGCACCTGTCGCAGACTACATGTGGGAACGCTTACTCTGAACAGCGTTTCGGAAATGATAAAAGGATCTTCCTCATGTAAAATGTATAATAATCTCCAGTCCCTTGACTAAGCAGCATAAGGCATCATTCTGTAGTTCTGCACATCTGGACAGACAGTTGTGGTACAATGGGCTGTGAGTGCAACTACTGCATTTTTGTCGCTAAAAATACAGCTCATCACGCAGTTGTAATGCTAAAACTGTTCTGAAGCATGTGCCGGCACCTAAGTCTGTTTGGCTTTTGTGCAGGAATGATCGGTGGCAATGCCCCTCGGCCTGCCATGACATCTGGAGATTGGGGAAGCCAGGCTCCTGCTGTGAGGGTGACCTGCGCGCCCACAGCTAGTGCCATGAACAGGCCGGTGCAAGCAGGCATGATCCGCAACCCCACGGCCAGCATCCCCTTGAGACCCAGCAACCAGCCTGGCCCAAGGCAGATGCTTCCATCTCAGGTCATGAATATGGGTAAGTCAGGGCGTGTGTGAAGTTGTGGCTTTTGGCATGCACTGGATTGTCAAAGATGAAGCAGAAAAAAAACAAAAAAAGGAAAAAAAAAAGACTCACTTCAGTTATAGATTTGATGAGAACCATATCCCACAGTGAAAGTTTCCTTTGGAAGTGGGAAGGGAGGTGTGTAAAACACTAACTTTGAATGCATACGTTGATATGAATACTTCCTGCTACTCTGTAGCTCTGCAGTGGTGTGGCCAAAGAAAGAGGATATGAAGTTGCTCTTGTTTATTAAAGACTGTGGAGTTTTTTAAGAGGAAATGCTGGGAATATTATCATTGTTCTTGGTCACTTTTAAAGAAAGTACATTAGGATATTTACTCTATATACTGTCCTTTTCTTATGCTTATCTTACTGCAGTTTTATGGTTTTGAACCACTTTTGGAGTTCGTGTATTATTTTCTCAAATTTTAAATGCAATTTTTAAGAAAAAATCATGATGCTTTTAAGTGTAACATTACTGAAGTTTTAATGGTTTTGTTTGCTTTTACTGTAAATAGATAATTCAATGGAAAGAATTAACAGGAAAGTAGCTTCTTTTCACAAAACTTACGTGGTTATTTTTCCTTTATTAGGGCCATCAGAATTGGAGATGAACATAGGAGGACCTCAGTATAGCCAACAACAGGCACCTCCAAATCAGACCGCGCCATGGCCAGACAGCATCTTGCCTATAGATCAGGCAACTTTTGGTAATCAAAACAGGTGAGTCTTACTGTAGCATCAAAACAGGGAGAGAGACATGGACCTATGTTACATCTCATGGAAACAAAGTTCTACATAAAATATTCACCAAATATACATCAATTTAATGCTTGTAGTATTTTATGGTCGTGAAATGTATGCATGTTCCAGTAATACTTAGAAATGCTCTCTTTGCCATTTAATGTGTTGGAAGAATTGGCAGTTCTGTATCACAGTGAATGCTGCCAGTGCTTTGGGTAATTGCACCATTTTCACCTCTCGAGCGTTAATATGGGCATGATTCCATCCAGTTTTGCTGGTTTTAATTGTTAACAATTATACTTAACACTAAATGTGGGAAAATGCTAGAGCCTTTGTGGTTACAGCACAGCTGTCTTTTCCTGCAATGGGGTAGTGTTTTAAGTAGTGAAGGACATCGTTAATTTCTGTTTTGTTTGGGGGTTTTCAATTGACCTAAATTCTGTAAAAGGTGAGGAAGAAAAGATGAAGTGAAACAGAGGCTGCCTTTTCCCTGAAGTTAGCTCCCTCTCTGGTATCCAGAACCACAGTTGGATCACAAGTTATTAACTCATATGTAATATATTAACTTTGTTCATTATGAAGGCTTTTAAAAAACACCATAACTATGAAAAGCAATTTACACTTCTTTAAAAAAAGGCATGTCCTCTCCAAAAAGTTTGTCACTTTAATTAGAGAAACTATATATATGCGGACTGAATAAGTGATACAAAATGGACAGATAGAGGAGAAATGTTCAAATATTTTGAATTGTGTGAGTTGGGATATTATTCAGAAGTAAATGGGAGAGTGCTGAAAAAAAAATGAAGAGGAAGCCATTGGAAAAAAGTGTGTTTGAAGAAAGATTAATCTTCTGACTACATTATCTTAATTTTCATTATGAAAGGGTGTCCAAAAATATTATCTGTAAATTTAAGTGTGTCATTTTCTCTGTTACTTTTCTAACTTTTTAATGCTTTTCAAGACATTTCCTGGTGCTAATTCTCCCCCAGTTAGGGTGACCATATGCCAAAAGCATTGTTTGCGTAACTTAATTTTTCACTTAAAAAATGATGCCATAAAATAAAATATAGGGCCATGTTTGAACAGCAAGCCAGGCAAATAATTCTTCCATTTTGTTATCTGTGCATTTCTTGCAATTTCCTTGTAGCTGAAGATGGTGAAAAAAATACCCGTTGCATTGCATCTGAAAGTAATCGTATTTTGATCATTTACACCCAGAGATGGTGGATTGTTTGGTGCTACCATTTCTTATTTCATTAATCCCTGGGATTTGTTTTTTTATATTGTCATTATCATCGTGAGTATTAAATTTGATAAAAGTTAAATCATGAGTATAAATAATTATTTTAGAGAAAAATTAACATTATCATTGTGGTATATAAACAAAATGGGGAGAAAAACGAAGTAATTATTGTTTAACATACAGGATTTGACAAATGTTGTAAACTTTTTCTTACCATATGTATTCATGCACATTTACAATTTGAGGAAAGTTTTTTTGGCTAGCCCCCTTGATTATTTTTCCAGATGATAGGTCCCTTCTTATAAGACATCTTTACATTTGACAAGCAATTGGATTCAAAGGAATTTTTTTTGCTCTTCTGTTTTACTGATGTATAATTCCATCTGTGAGAGTTATAGAAACTTCTCTATATATGAGATTGATTTGCGGTGTTTTAAAGGTACATCATATATATATGCTTATTTTTATTTTTTTACACTCCGGGATCTAATTAAAAAGAATATGTTTTCGTTAGTTTTCCTGCTTGCCATCCTTTAGTGTTTTAGGTGTGTAGCCTGACGATGCAGCTCTTTCCTGCTTAGCTTTGACACAGAGATTAGACTTCCATGGCAACCATGTATCTCATTATGGAAACTAAATATACAAACATATTTCTTTGTTTTTCCAAACAGACATGTAAAAAGGGTTCACATACAGTGCTGTTTCCTCCCTCCATGTGTGACAGATTTTGTTGTCTCTGAGTTAATTATCTGGGATGAGATTCTGCCATAATGTGTACATAGTAGCTGCCCTTGCTTGCAGAATGCCTTGCTCTTTATGTTTTCTATTGTAGTCTTGTATTGTGCGTGAAGTAGGTCTTGTGTGTGCACTGCAAAACAAAAATATGTCATTTGGCTACAGATAAGGTGTTATTTCAGATTTAGTTTGTTTCTCAGTAAGTTTTGTCCTTTGGGTTTGGAATAAACCTTTATTCTGCCTTCCTAACTGTGAGTGTGCTTTGCATACAAATTCAGGGGTGAGGTAAGGAGGATTTACAGAGCCAGCACACTCTGCCTGACAGTATCCAAATTCTTGCTGACACCCTTCCGAGGCACATAACCAAGTGCATAAACAGGCACCCAAGTGTGCAGTTCCACAAGATAGGTTGAGCTGATGCAGTGTTTTGCTGCAAATAAAAGGGGAATGTCCTTTTCTCCCTTGTTCCCTCATGCTTCTGGCCAGCTCTTCCAGATGTTTAGTTTGTCCGAGCTCAGACAATCGTCAGACCCCTTTGCAACCTCTTCCGCTTGCTTAGTCTGATAGAAAACCAGTTAAGAAGAGTGTCTATGGAAAATAGTTCTTCTAGTTGTGATAGTACACTTAATCTAACATCTGAAATTCAAAGTTACAATTAGTTTGAAAAAAAAATTATTTAACCTTCTGTGTTCAGTGACTATATTCTGTACTGACTTCTCTGTTCCTCTGTTGACCCTGTAATATGAAATCAGCGCTCGGGTGTACCTTTGGTGTGCTTGCTTAATTGTTGGATGCATCGTGCTTGTAGGGTCTTGACAGGCATTAATCACGCTATTTAGTTATTTCTGTGGGTAGCATAACTTTCACCCAGAATAGTTTTCTAAACAAAATTGGCAGTGATTAAAATAATTTGTGTCTCCACTTGTTAATTCAGTTTGAGTACTAATCCTCTGATATTATTTCTTGGTTTTCAGCAGCTGTTTACCAACGCTGTGTTCATGTTTTCACAGGCAACCGTTTGGCAGCTCACCAGATGATCTCTTGTGTAATCATCCTTCATCAGAGTCACCAAGTGATGAGGGTGCTCTCCTGGATCAGCTTTACATGGCATTAAGGAATTTTGACGGTTTAGAAGAAATCGACAGGGCTCTAGGAATACCAGAACTAGTTAGCCAGGTATACTGGACATTGCATTGCATGTATTAGGTATTGCGCTTAAAGGATATATTGTCAAGGTGGAGGTAAAATGTGCGTTGGACAAGGGGATTGTAAAACACTTCTTGCAAGCTAGGATGGAGTTACATATTTTGGTGGGAGTCCATCTAACGGCTCAGTGTCACCTGAAAAGCTTCCTTCAGCCCCAGGTTTAGTCTTCCTTCCTCTCCCCTGCCACCCACACCGAGCTCTTCTTCTGACCTGTGCTCAGCCACTTCGCTTTATGCAACTAACCTGACCAAACCCAAAAAATTAGCAGGCTTCTGCTTATCTGGTGATCAGAGGAACAACTGTGTGGGAGAAAGGTAAGATCGCGGCCAGCAACAGGGTATAGAAAAGAAGAAAACAAGGATATGAAGACAGGAGCAGAGGAGCAAGACCAAGACCTTTGTGTGATGGGGGCAGCAAGCTTTTGGATGAGCAAACCTGTAATGTGTAATTTCACCTGTAGTTTTCCCCTTAGTTGATTAATGTGTGTTAAGGGACGAGTTTCACCTGAAGCAGCTGATTTCATTCCAAGCACTTAAAACCGTATTTATTTTTTTTTCAATTACGAACATGCTTCCTAAACTCTGCAGCATGAAATTGTTCTATTCTTTTTCACCCGTTTTTTTTCCCCACAGTTATTTTTGTTAGCTTCCAGTTGGTTCTTGTCCATGTTAGTCTTATAGGGTGCAAAAAAATGTGGTAAAAATAACGGAGGTTTTGGGGAAAAGTTAGTTGTTGATGTTTTCTGGCATCAAAACTATTCCCAAAAACAGCTGTACATGTCTCTGTAATGATTTAATATTCTGAGAGGAGCCTAGAATACCCATTTCATTTCCCAGCACTCATCAGCATCCTGAGCATAACTTCTGAACTAACTCTGCATTTTAGATATGAAATAGGACCAATGAAATCCTACTTTGAACATGAGAAAACTGTCTCCAAGCCAATTCGGTACAGCAGAGAACTCAGTGAGGTGTTAAGCTGGAGATAAAATTTATTGGCGAACTTCAATTTTAGAGTGTGAAACTTTTATGTAATGTTATGTAGCTTTTGGAATACCACCACAAAAAAATATTAATGATGGTTTTTTTTATTTCAAACTAAGTGGTAAATATATTTCTATTTAATTAATATCTTAGTGGAAACAGTTAAAGAATTTTGCACATAAGAGAACTGTCACGTTTTAGAACATGTTTTTTGAAACATCCATCAAACATTTTATAGGAGCTTAAATTCTTTCTTTCATGAAGACACTGAAATTTAGATTAACTTGATTTCCAAGGTCAGTGTGGAATAAGCTATAAAATTATTCTGGCTAGAGCAAATATTAGGGGAGTATCTAGGATGGAGTTTAGAATTGTATTAACTTTTTTATGCTAATGCACAATAACTTTGTGTGAAAGTGCCCTGAAAGAATTAGGCAGTCTGTTCACATTAGCTTCTGTAATAGTTTCAGGCATCTTTATTTGAAGTCATTATTTTGTTTAGAGATACTGATAAAAATATGCTTTCTTGTCCTTATTCATTTGTAACGTCTTTGACTTTATCTCGGATTCAATGGCAAAAGTATGCTGGCATCACTTCATTTACAGACTTTGATATAGCATTTGTCATTTCAGGTTTTTATTCGTTAGCAGAATAATACAGTGGCTGTGTTAAGAACATGACAAAGATTGTGGATCTTTGTTTTAAAATAAAAAGAGAGGAGGAATTGGTCTCCATGAATATGTTTTGACACTCAAAAATACAATTCTATTTGGTTTTAAGTTTTATATTTAGGTAAAGAAAATGTATGTAATTTTCTGTTTACAAACATTCACATCCTGGCAGTTTGGTTTTGCAGGGTTGCTGTAGTAGTCTTGTATAATCCTGTGAAAAGCCATGTCCCGCCAACTGTTTCTGCTCTTCGCATTTTTCTGCAGAGCCAAGCCGTGGACCCAGAGACCTTCCCCAGTCAGGAGTCCAGCATCCTGATGGAGCAGAAGGCTCCGGTGTTCTCCCAGCAGTACGCGGCGCAGGCTCAGATGGCGCAGGGCAGCTATGCGCCCATGCAGGACCCGAGCTTCCACCCCATGGGGCAGCGCCCGGGCTACGCAGCCCTGCGCATGCAGCCCCGGCCCGGCCTCCGGCCCACCGGCATCGTGCAGAACCAGCCAAACCAGCTGCGGCTCCAGCTGCAGCACAGGCTCCAGGCGCAGCAGGTACATCCCCTTCCGTGCCCAGTTTCACGCTGGCACAGGCGCCTCTCCTAGGCAGCATGTAACTGTCAGCTTGCTCCAAATATACCAGGTCTTAAGTGTGTACCCTGTTTTATTATAGCCTAATTCCACTTTTAAACTGAAAACACTAGCCATAATGAGTTTTGCCGAGACAGTATCTTGCTCATTCTCTGTTTTTTGGTCTTTTTTGCATCTTTCTGTTACTCTTTCTATAATAGTGTGCAAGAACGTGCCTAGTATTTCAGCCTAGGTCTCACTAATTCTGTGAGCAAGGCTACAGTGGTGCTTTTTGTTAAAAAGTCTTTTTCTGTTTGTTGTATCTTGACTCTTCCAGCAATCTAAATGCTTTTATTGCTGCCTGATATCTACATCCTTTTTTTTTTCCTTGGCCTTGGCCGACTTTTGAAGGTCATTTTAAGTTGTTGTTTCTTGTTTCATTTTTAAATATATAGGTTCATAGTACTATAAATAAGATATTCATGCTTTTCTAGTGGAGGAGGAAAGATCGTTTCTGACTTCAAACATCAGGATAGGGTCTAATTCAGAGTAAACCTCAACAGTCCAGTCCCAAACTCAAAAAAGACAAGAGCTGTAAAGGCAGCATGTTTGGTAAACAGCCTAGCTGTTATTTGTATGGTGTATTATCTCCTTAAGAAACAGAATTCTGCGGATCATAACAGGACTTGAGCAGGAAAACTAGTCCCTGCTTGAGTATGTAAAACTAGGTCCTCAAACCAACTGCTCAGGAAGTTGATATATATACCTCTGCTGTATATAAAATTTCCCTGTTCTTGTTTTCCTTCTAAAACCTCTGGGTTTTGGTGTTGGTTGGTTGTTTTTTTCTTTAGAATCGGCAGCCACTGATAAATCAGATCAGCAGTGTCTCCAATATGAATCTGTCTTTGAGACCTGGAGTGCCAACGCAGGTGAGAGAAAGTTTTTTTAAAAAGATCACTTTAGTTTCTTCTTTCTCTGCCAAATTAAATACAATAGTGATGCTATGTTGTAAATACATACAGTAAATTCTAAAGCTTGAATACAAATAATGCAGTCTGTACAATAAGAAGTATTTTACTGTTTTATTTCTGAGAGTCTTTCCCATATTTACATGGGGTGGGTGGTTGTTTACTAGAGAAGTGATGTAAGTGCATTTTTAACCAAGCTTCTCATTTCCTAAAGATGTATTTTTTTAATGAGCTACTCTATTTGCAATTACAAATCGCTGCAACATTAAACACTGGTATTATTTCAGTTACTGACTCTTGCACTGTTGGAAGTCTTTCCCAGCAGAAGTATTAATAGGATTATTTTCTTGCATTTAATATTATTGTTAGTTGTGTGGTGGGGGTAAAAAAAGAGCTGGAATCTTCCAGATTGCTCCAGTGGAGATGCCTCCACTGGCCAGGTTGCTTTAGAAGGGGTTATTGATAGGTGGTGGTGGTGGTTTTCCCTGCAGGGCCCTATCAACGCGCAGATGCTGGCGCAGAGGCAGCGCGAGATCCTGAGCCAGCACCTGCGGCAGCGGCAGATGCAGCAGCAGCAACAGCAGGTGCAGCAGCGGACGCTGATGATGCGAGGGCAGGGCTTGAGCATGACCCCCAGCATGGTGGCCACTGGTGGCATACCAGCAACCATGAGCAATCCACGGATCCCGCAGGCAAATGCACAGCAGTTTCCGTTTCCTCCAAACTACGGTACTGGTTCCACCCCTCCAGTGCATTTCAGCAGTCCTTACTCCCCAGTGTCCCCCCCAGTGCTGGGTCCAAGCCCCGCTCCCACAGCCCCTTGCCTGACTCCCTGAGAATGATGGGAAATGAGGAGGTTCAGGCCCCCTGGGAGTCCTCAAATGCGACATGATACCTTCCACTTTCCTGGCTGTAGTACCATGTATTCTCCAAGCACTGCTCTTTTTTTGAGCAATAGCAGAAGTGTGATGTGTTTATTTGCATACATCTATACATATAAACACATACAAATGTGTATGCACATAGGAACACATATATGTGTATGTATTGGCGTGAAGGATTATGAATTGTGACTAAACTCAACAAACCAATATATACAGTAAAAAGTGCAAATGAAGAAAAATATATGAACTGATGCTGGCAAACAGCATGAGTTGACCAGAAGCTTCATTGGAATTCTACATAATCCTGTTCAATCGTTTCTATATTGGTGGGGGTTTTTTGCATTTTGGTAATGAGATATTGCTTAAGTAACCGCTAGATTCTTCCCCCAAAAAGAGAATTCTCTGTGTGTGCATTATAGTGTAAAATTAGCAACTAACTATTGAGTTTAAATAATAAAAATTCATTTCAGATTAGGTATTCCCTTCCCTGTCCTTAAACTGAGAATCATAGGATAGTTTGGGTTGGAAGGGACCTTTAAAGGTCATCTAGTCCAGCCCCCCTGCAATGAGCAGGGACATCCTCAACTAGATGAGGTTGCTCAGAGCCCCGTCCAACCTGACCATGAATGTTTCTGGGGATGGGGCATCTACCACCTCTCTGGGCAACTTGTGCTAGTGTTTCACCACCCTCATTCTAAAAAATGTCTTCCTTCTATCTAGTCTAAATCTACCCTCTTTTAGTTTGAAACAATTACCCCTTGTCCTGTTGACAACTTGTTTTTAATATGATAGCTAATACCATTTTGTTTGTATGTTGTACAAAGCTGTATACTGCTTTGCTCTGGGGGTGCCTGGGGCAGTTACCTCCATATGGTTATTGTTTTCCAGCTTCTTTATTTATAAGTATTGTATAACTTATATTACAATTATATTAAATAATATGCAACGTGTAAGTTCTGCTAATATAACAAATTATGCCTATCCAAGTCTAAATTTGCTGTCTACTCTGATTGATCTGTTATCCTTTACACCAACAAGAAGTTAAGTCATGCAGACAGTGAATATAGGAATATATTTCATACGACCTGATTCTTATGCCAGCATTAAGGGTGGCTTGTTTCTGTTGAGTAAGCTGTTCAAGATGAACTTAAACAAGACCAAAGTGACTTGGTTTAAAACAAAATTTCTGCACACAATTGGCATATAACAGCTTAAATTAGGTTTTCTTTGCATCAGATTTAATTTTACAAAGTCGTTAAATGTTTGCACAAAAAAATGTCATTGCCTGCTTTTGCAGGGACACGGAAATAGAGATACTAAGTTTCTAGGAACTTTAGAAAAAGTTGAAAATTGTAGTCTAAATGTTAAAAGGTATTAAAAAAAAATGTTAAAAAGTTTAAAAAAAATGTTTAAAAAAAATGTTAAAAGGTAGGCCATGCTGTAAATGGGCCATGCATAACTTTCACCAAAATGGATTTATAGGCAGAAACAAAATGTTTTCTTTGTTGTTTTGAATGCAGCTTCTGAAAAAAGTAATTTACCAGTGGTTGGGGTTTTTTTTGGTCTGTAGAGAGGAGAGGCTGTTTGTGTGATGAGGACACACAGGTAGCCAACATACTTAGGCAAAATGATTTTGTTAAGGTTATACATAAGTATTAGTTGATGATGTCTTGCTTTTAATCTAGATCCCACATTAAGACACAAGGTTATAGGTTCCACATGACATAAGTAGGACTGTGTAAAAACATGTCTCCAGGTTTGAGCTCATGGCGTGTTTTAACTTTGAATGTACAGTGGCTAAACTTCTTGTTTTCTTCAGGTATTAGTCAGCAGCCCGATCCAGGCTTCACAGGGGCCACCACTCCTCAGAGTCCACTGATGTCCCCAAGACTGGCTCATACTCAAAGCCCCATGATTCAGCAGTCTCAGGCTAATCCTGCCTATCAGTCCTCTACGGAGATGAATGGGTGGGCACAAGGGAATATGGGTGGAAACAGGTAAATCCAGAACAAAACCAAAATGAACACACAGAGTAATGGGGTCATTTATGGTCTACACTTACTTATGGGGTTGTTTGTAAGTGTTTGCTTGTTTGTTTGTTGTTAACTATCTATCCTAAAAGATATTTCTTTTCAATTTGGCTTGACGAGTTGGTTTAAATTCTGTCTTCATATGAGGCAAAGTGAGTGCATAGCTAAAAGACCTGCATCCACACAATGCACTGCTTTGTGATAACTGATAGAACACTGTGTGTCCTTACGAAGCACCTCTGCTGCACAGTGAGCTCCAGCCCCTGCTGTTTGTGTGGATGCATTTCTTCTGCATACTATTTTCATGTGCTCCCACACTGCTTTCCACACGGCCGGACCAGCTGAGCCAGAGCCTTTGCATTCCCTACTGCTCTGGAATTGCGGTGACTGGATATCACATCCCACTTTTAAACGCTGGAGCGCAACAAGGTTCAGTCCATTAGTGCTTGCACATACTGGGGGTCGGCATATAACTATCATTCTCCAAGAGCATTGTAGCATGCCTCATGCATGCAGTCACCTTTTCGGTTGAGGCCCATGCCCCAGTCAGTATAGCTCTAATAATCAGACTGTCCACATTGAGTGGGTTGGATGTTGAATGCTATCAGTAGGCAGCAACGAGCTTCCAGATGGCAGTGATCTGTGCTTTTCACTGGAAAACAGGAGAAGCTATAAGGTGGATGTATCACTTGACACTGGAGTGCACACAGTTGTCTCTAGCACAGTGCTTTTGTCATCCTGAAGTTCTTGGGCTGCTATCCCAGCCCAGCAACAAACAGTTTTCCCGCTGGTTGATGAAGGTTTAATAAACCCAGAAAAACAGTATTTCCAAGTTCCCCTTAAAGCAACTGGTTTATCTCTCATCCTCGTCCTTCTCCATGCCTCTTCCTCACTGTCTTCCTGAAGCATCTGCAGGAGGCATAGCTACTGCTGTTGTGATTTCTGCTGAAACCGCAGCAGGAGCAGCTCGATAAGGCTAATGGTTGGCTTGCTAAACTGCAGCTCTACGGCAGAGACATGTCAAATGCGTTTACACAAGCCACTGAGTATTCACAATGATCTGTAGTGTACTGTTTCAGCCATCCAGATAACAACTTAAAAATGGGGTTAGGTGGCCTGAAAAGACATGGAATTGGAAGGAAGAGAATGGTGGGATTTTCCGAGTTTGGTCCTGTGCCCAGAATGCCGTTGCACTCCACCAGGTCTCACAGTGCGCAGCAATAGCCTAATGGAGTACCCAAGCGCAAGGCTGAGCGTTAACCCTGAAAGATTTCCTCAGCTATGGGAGCAGTGCTTCACAGGGAAGTAAAAGTCAGCCATTGATACAGAGTTGGTTACTGTGTGCCATCCGACACGCAGCAGCCCTTCCACAGCATTTCAGTCTAATGCAGATCCGCTAAACAGACACATCATTAGTAGTAAATCCTTCATTGACTGTTGGATTATGCTCAAAGAGTAGAAAAGACTGATGTGTAAATAGTGAAGTGCTTTTTAGGAAATATAAAAAAAGTCTCTCATGTGACTTTCAACATAACGGGAAGGAAGATACTACCCGGAAAGCACTTGACTTCGAATAAAATCTTGGATGAGAACTTCCATAGTTACTCCTCCTTAAGCTGTTCTGAAAGGACCTTAAAGGAACATAGAGGGTAATTGTCTTAGAATTCGTGTTGTTTCTTACAGTGCTACATTTTCAAAACTTGATAGTAAGATTTAGTAAATTAATTTCTGCACAATTGCATGTCTATATTTGTGAGCCCACTTGCCATAATTTATATGTGCAAATCTGGTATTCCTATGTGCAAGTCGCCTCTTTTGCAAAAAGAAAGCTTATTGGACCAGATCCAATTTCAGCTCAACAGCCCTGTGCCGTGCTAACACAGGAAGGAGAAAAAGGTGTTTTCCTTCCCCTCCAAAAATTACTTTCCCAAACATATTTAAAATACATACAAAGCCCATTTAGACACCTAATTGGCTGTTACTGCATACGCATAACAGATTTGTACTCTGCCATAGTTTCACAAGCAAAGGCATGCATTTTTGTGCACAGACATGGGACCTTAAATTTTGAAAATCTATTCCTTAGACATTAATGTAGCTGAAAACTAGTTTTTCCTTTGAAGTTGGAATAAATAACAGTATATACAAATTCTAGCTTAAGATGTATTAAAAAGAGAGTAGTTTCTTAGTGGCTTCAGCATTCTAAGTCTGACACATTGCTTTTTCCATTCCTTGCTGTAGCATGTTTTCACAACAGTCCCCACCACATTTTGGGCAGCAAGCAAGCACCAGCATGTACAATAATAACATGAACATCAGTGTATCCATGGCAACCAACACAAGTGGTATGAACAACATGAACCAGATGACAGGGCAGATCAGCATGACCTCAGCGACCTCTGTGCCTACATCAGGGTTGTCCTCCATGGGTCCTGAGCAGGTGAGAATTTAAGGACTTGAGATGACAGCTAGAGGATTTTCTTTGACTTTCAGTAGTTTTTCAGGTCCACTGCATTGGGCTATAACTGCTGTAAGCCATTACATTTCTTTTACTAGTTTTCTTGAGAAATGATGGTGTTGAAAAGGCTTTGTTTTTAGCTCTGCACTCAGATAACCAAGGTGACTGATGAGGTAGAGAGCGCTTTTTGCATCTAAATTTCCCATTTTGACCTAGCACCACTGTATCTAGCACATGTAGTTGCTCCTGGACTTCTGTGGAAAGTGCGTGCTGATCTAGCTCCTATTGTCAGTAGGTAAGTTTCCGTAGCACAGTTGCCAGGTCACCAGTGTCCTTGCTAATTTTCTCAGCAGTGGAGGCTAGGACTGAATGGCAGGCAGCTCCTTCCTAGAGATGAGAGTGAAGGACTGGCATGGGCAGTGTGTGGAAAATGCTTCTACTGCCACTATGTGTGTAGTACCAGACAATAGGCAGTCAATTTCAAGAACTATCAATTTGGCACCTTCACGAGCACAAAATCCACACTTTTTGTAATGTGATGCATATAAAAGACACTGAATCAATAGGTAAGTGATCTCTTCTTTTCTGCTGAGAGAAGGTTTACACACTCAGTTTTATCTGAGAGTACTAGTTAGGGTATCTGAAATAAGGAAAATAACATTTCTGTTTTTCGACCTGCAATTAAACTCACACACTACATTAATAAGTATTTGACAAACAAGTCCTCTTAATTAACAGGTTTCGTACGTTTCAGAGCTGAACTCCCATTTGTTCAACACACAGACTTGAAATTATGGACTTTTCTTAGAAACATTGGCAGGAAAGTACCTCTTGTGTCTTCAGGCAGCATCTCCTGCTATGGTGGACAATATCATAAACCTTTTTTCTGAGACCACAATGTACCAGTTTAAAGCTGGTTATGTTATTGGTTTATTAATGTATGTCCTTTTTCCAGCCTAAATTTGGTAACAAAGTATTTACTTTTCCAATATTGTCCTTTAGCTTAAATAGCTCTTTTCTCTTCTTGTATTTTAGAAAAAAACATTCTATCAACATGATTTTTTTCTTCTTTTGAGGTTGTTGGATTGTTTTGTTTTGGGTTTCTTGGGGATTTTCTTGAAAGTTAAACAAGCCACAATGTTTCAGTCTCTCCTTGTAGGCTTTAAATTCCTTTTCCTTTTCTGCACCTGTTCCAGTTTGAATCAGTATTTCCTAAGCACCAGAGCCATGTGCCTAACACTAGTTCTTCCCCATTTCTCTTGGAATACTCTGACAGATATAGCCCCAGATCACATTTGTCTCTTACAGCTGCCGCATACTGGTGACCTGAAGTAATTTTGATACTCCCAAATCTGTCACCTTCTCCGATATTCCCAGTTGCTACGCCCAACTACAGCAGACTTTTTATTATTATTATTATTAGTTCCCAAATGCATACTGTTGACACATTTAATGTAGTAAAACAATAGTAAAACCAAAAAAGAAGAGTAGGGATTTGAAGGTGACAGTCCAGTCTGATTTCTCAGCATGGCCATGCTACATAATTTTCCCCAGGAACCTGAACTGAGAAACATGCATTATAGAAAGAGATCTGGTTTTATTTCAAAGATTTCCATGCAGACTACTCTTTCCACTAGCACAGTTGTCGCACTGCTTTTCCTTCCTGTTAGACTACAAGATCTTGTTTCAAGATAGCATTTATCTAACTTCCAGTAAGCTGAATAGGCTGAGGGTCTTTATCCATCTCAGCATTTGTTTTTTATCCCATCAGTCCCTTTCATGGATCTACTTTAAACTCCATTGTTGTAACCTCCTTCTAGAAGTATGCACAGAGTAACCGGAGACTGTGATTTAACAGTGACTGCACCAAAGTTGCGTAGAGTCAAATTCTGCTTGTAATTTCTCTTTCAGTCCATGGCTTGCCTTGGCTCTGTTGGTGACAATGTCACACTGGAGAGCAAATACTAAAACTCTTACAATGATCCCCAAATCCTCCTCAGCACGTTCTACATAGATGAAACCTGTGTTCTTTGTTCCCAAATGTATTACCTTCCTTAAGTGCTGTGCTCGTTCTGTAACAGTAACCTATTACCTCCTGATTTACCACCTCAGCACTGTGTCATCTGCAAACTCTGCAAGCAAATGTTTTATGTTTCATCTAGGTCAGAGGTGGCCAACTGGCAGCTGAGGGGGCCATTTCTGGGCCACAGGACAGTACTTTTTAGTCCTTAGGAATGTTTGCTGTGCTGCTTCACATTTTCTTTTCTGAGAGATGGGAATAAATAAAAATGTTTCTATTAATACTAATTTTTTTTTTCCTGTGTTCAGGGCATAGTGTTTTACAATTTGGTGTCTTTATTTAGCAATTGACCTAGGCTGTGCTAAACTTTTTCTTGTAACGGGTGGTTTTCAAAATTGCTGTATTTTCTTTAATTCTGCTGACTGTTGCCATTTCGTTCATTCTTTTGGCTTTTTTTATACTGTCACCTACACTTTTACCTACTTATTCATTGCCATTTTTTTGTTCCATAATACGTAATTTTAACTTCACACGCTCATCTCTTTCTAACCACAGTGGGTAACAGTGGTTATACTATGAATGTGTTCCAGCTTTTGAAAAAAAACCTTAAGACTTCATATGTTATTGGATGGTTTTGGAATTAATATCTATTACTTGTTAGTAAAAAGCTGTGCCTGGGCTTATTTACCTGGCGAGAAGCAAGTGTATTACCTTTGGTACCAAACAGGTTTGTTTGGCTCTGTCTCCCGTCTCTCTTTGTGGCACTATACTGTATCATAGAGACATATCCAGAGCTCAAAAATTTTGCTGTTTATCTGCTCATACTGGTTTATCTCCAACTTCTCGTGTTTACTACCTAGGCTCCCAGCATCACCAAGTAGAAAATGGAGATTTTGCCCAAAATCTTGTGTTTTCCCTGGGCTTGCTATTTATGATGCTTAGAGACTCTTTTATGTACTTGAGGGATCAGATCTTGTCCCATTATTATCATCATCTTCTCCTTTAAAATTACGTTAAAGCCCTCTAGGCTCCTCCTACTGGTGTGTCTTCTCGGAGGATGATATCAGGAATGCTGAAATGCTAGCTGCCAGGTCTGCAGGTTCCTTCTGTCCAGAACATATTTTCCCAGGCATCAAGAAAGTCTAAACCTTCCCAGTGTTGCACCATTCACACAACTTACTGTGTCCTTGTCATCATCGTCTTCTTGTTTGCATAATGGACTGTTGCCATATTTTTGCCTCTTAATTATTTTGCATCGCAGATCCATGTTACTTACTGAGTTGTCAAAGAAGCAATTTGAAACCTATGCAAGAGAAGAGACTTTTCAGTATATGAAATAAAGCACTATCTAGATGTCTGCTCAGAGTAAATGTTTATTAATCTGCACAGGTGCAGTACTCACCGAGCCAAAATTACCATGGCATCTACAAAGAAGTTATCTTGAAACAGTGTTTTGATTTTGTCCAGCATACTGGATGAAACGAGCTCTGGAGTGGTAGGAATCTTCTCATTAGACACCTTGTATATATAATTCTGCTTTATTAGCAGAAGACTGTATTAATGTGCTTAATAGCAGAGGAATTGTAAAACATCTTATGTCGTGTTTTAGTTGGATTTCATAGCTGGTAACGCAACTTGACCTGTGTTCAGAAAATGATAAAACCCCTTCCATTTCTTTGTCCTTCTCCATGCTTTCCTGACTGAATTGTTGTTGCTGTCACAAAAGTTAATGTGGAATGTGGAGTGTTTTGTTTCAAGGACTTAAGAAGCAAACGTATTCAGATAACAAAACAGTAGATTATTTTTTTTAACTGTTACTGTGCCAGCCAGGATTCTTGCAGACTGGCAAAGAGATTCTGTGATAGAAACTTCACTGGTGCTTTTGCTGCTTTTGTGGCATGCAGCCTGGAACAGTCTTCCTTTTCTATACCTTTCCTAACTGCAAATCATGCACTCATCTTTTTGCTCCAAGACTCCTGTTGATTCAGTATACCGTTTCTTATTTCTGCTTTTTATTTTTTCTTTCCTTTGTCTACTGAACAAACAGAAAAGGTATTTGTGCCTGTGCATTCTGATGAATGTTGATCAATAGCAGAAAACACTTTTCAAAGATGGATTCTGTTGCTTAGTCAAATGCATGTAGATAAAGCTGTGAAGCTGTCTGCTTTCTTTCTGAACAAAATAGTGTGGTTCTCTTCCCTTCTGATTTAAATTTTCAGATTCAGGTTTAAAAATCTGCCCATTTGTATTAAGAAGCAGAAAGCATCACTAGAAGGCTTGCAGCACTAAAAAATCCGTTTCTTCAGAGCTGAAATTCCTACGGCAAAAGTTTTTGAGTTTTTAACCTTTCCTGTTGAACTGCAGTCTTGTCTCTGGCAGCATTTGAAACCACCTCTTTAGGTGGTTGCACGTGATTGCATTTAGCTTTGCGATGTTTTGCAAAAATGGTGAATAGCAGCAGAAGCAACAGTCAGGAGGACCTGAAAGGAGAAGGCTTTGGTGTGATAAATTCAAGGCAGTCTTCCCCCCATGCTGCAGCAGGTTGCTGTAGCTGAAGTGAGGTAGTGCAGCAGCAGAATCTCCTCTCCTTGGCAACACGAGCCTCCTAAAGGGCAGGTGACACAGAAAACATCCTTTTCCTTCCAGCAAAATCTGGAGGGGCATATCTTCACTATTAGCACATCCATCTAGTCTGAGGGAAATAACAGAGAGAACCGAGTCAACAAAGACTCCCTAGGAAGAGGTTTCTTTCCCTGTAAAACTTCTAAGCAAATCTGGATTTTCTAATACTTCAGAACCGTGCTGAAGGGTTGTGTTTTGTATTTCATACCAGTTTCTACACAGTGAGATTAATCCTTTGATTTAGACAGTAATGCTGTAAATTTGGCAAGCCACTTTTTCCACATAACTAAGCATGACAGACCCTTTGGTTGTGCAGAAACACACAGCTTCAGTACTTTTCCCGTGGCTGTGTTCAGAAAATTGTTGAGACCGTCCCTTTAGGACATCATGCAGCTGCAGGTTTTCCTGTTTAATGCTATCTTTTTCCCTTTCCTTGCGAGCAGAAAAGTAAGTGTCATTAAAACTAAGTAAATAGTTGGTATAATTCAGCCTACATGTTATCTCATCAGGCTTTGAAAAAAATGTGTGGTGGTTTGCAAGCAGTGTGTTATTGAGGTTAGGAAAGCAGTTACACGGTTCTGCTTTCAGGACTTTTGTAGCAGGCATGTCCTCTTCAAATAATACTGACCTAATTTATGGAGCCTGTCTTGTAAAATATGCACAAGGGTCATAGTATCAGGAATAAAATCTTTGTTGTTGGCTGTGAAGCAGAATAATATGAGTCAAACATGCTGCACAAGAAGGGTGCTCAGTCACTTCCCTGATTGCAAGATCATATCAAAAGTCAATGCGGGTATATGCAAGTAGCAGAGTGGTTTATAATGCTGCTTTTTAATTCCCAGCCCTCTTCCCAACGTATTTTTTAATTCATTCTCCTTAATATCTTTTTACCAACAGGTTAATGATCCTGCTATGAGGGGAGGCAATCTTTTTCCAAACCAGCTGCCTGGAATGGATATGATAAAGCAGGACGGAGATGCAACACGGGTGAGAAACGACATATATAGGCATACAGAGGCAACAGAACTATGAATATACTGGGATCTAGAATGGATACAGTATCTTTTTATTTACAAAGTTAAAAGTGCCCATGGTAATAGTAATTAAGTTTTTTAATTTTTTTAATTCCGCTTTTGGTGACATCTATATTAAGTTACTTGTTTAGGTCCCACTAGCATTACTGAAGTGACTCATACAGAATACATTTACATTAGCAGAATACATTACATTATTGAATTAACGATACAGTTGTATTTATTTTTTACAGAGCAATTACATGACTATTTGCTGATGATGGGAAAGACGTACTGTTGATTTATATTTGCACTGCTGCATGTTTAACCCATTTCATGTTTCATCCTGCCTAAGTGTTTTTCCACTTCTCATTGCATTATACTTAGGGCAAAAATCTCATGAATTATTTAATTTATTACTTTCTGTACAGGGCTGCTTCTGAGAAGAGTGGTAGAACTGAACTAATTTTCACACAAATTTCCAACTGACGGGGTAATTAGCGTTTGCTTAGGTCAGAAACGATTTGTATTCCAGACAGTAACAGTACTAAAGGAAAGACATTGTGGCGTTCTTGGCGTGCGGCCAAGAGAATGAGGTGGGGTTTTTACGCGCCCCTCCTCAGCGGAGGGGCTTTGGTTTTTTTTATGGAAATAATCTTCATTTAAAATAAGTCGGTTACCACAAACCCGGTATTTCGAGACCTTGACGGGGTTTGAAAGTGCAGCGCAGTCTTTTCCCTGCGGGGTCCCAGCATGGCAGCTGTGCAGACCCACCCACACGTAAGCAGCCGACCCTTCTGCGCAGCCCAGCGGCCTCACGGAGTAACGTGTGCCTGCCCTATGACGTCACTGAGGACGCAGGGCCGGTGCCGCGCGCGGGAAGCGCCATCTAGCGGCTGCCGCCTGCCCCCTCCCGCACCGCTGCTCCTCCCCAGCTCTCCTGGTCGAGAGGATGGGATGGGATGGGAAGGCTTTAGATTGTCCTGACATGTTTCCCGAGCTGTAATCGAAATGGGCAGCTCTAACCCGTTATTCCTGCGGGAGTCATGTCCCATGCGGGACCTGCTTGGGGTCCGTCCCTTGCACCGTTGTTTGCTGTCGTCTCCTCGTCTGCGGTGTCGAAATCGGAAGGATGGAATTAAATAAACAAATTTCCCTCTTATGCGGAATCCAATAGCAAAACATAAGGTTTTCTACTGTTAGAGGAGAGAAATTGGAATCATAGGGGAAATTAAAAAAAATTGACTGCAAATGTATCAAGATTAATGAAAATGAAGAATGTGAAAGTTATGAGGAAGAAGTAACCATATGTGTATTTTATTGTGTCCTTCTTTTCTTTCCATGCATATGTGTTAAAAGCTTCCTGGAGGCCAGTTCTTTTCACACCCTCGTGGTTCGTATCAAAATACAAGCGCCTGTCTCTGGGAGTGGAGGATCTGTGCGCAGAGAGTCTCTTTTGCAACCATTTCGCGATCACTTTGATGATTAATAAAAAGACGCAGTATGTCTGCTTTAGCAGAAGCTGTTATATGCCAAGGGGTTATCTCCCTACTTAGTGCATTCCCTCACCAGTTAAATTGCATGTGCTGAGAGAAGCCAGACTCCCAGAGAACCAAATACCAGGTACCACTGAGGAAAGAAAGGGAATAAGGCTGTTGAGGGGGAAGCAGACTAAAGAAGAGGAAGGAGGAGGTAGATTTTGAAGAATGGTTGAAGAGAGAAGGAAAAGAGAGTGGATGTGACAGGGTACAAGGGAGGGTAGAGAGAAGTCAGGGAAGAGTGTGGCAGGTGGAAGGAAATGAGTGGCAGGACTTTGGACAGGGAATCTGTGGGGTTTAAAATTAAAACGATGGAGTTGGTGCCATGACAATGAGCTGGACAGTGGCCGGCCGTGCATGAGAGTAGTTTTGTCTCACCTGGAGAAAAGTAACTTGGTGAAACCTCTTGAATTACTCTGTAAGGGTACCTCGGACTGCACTCTGTGATTTTACTTTTATTCTACTTAATGTAGCTCTGACTGTCAAGGAAAATGTAGTTGGTTTATGTGCACTATTAATACCTTTTACTGAACTTTGAACTGTAATAGAGGTTAAGTAGCTACTATTTTCATGCATCTGTGCTATAAACTACTCCTACGCAACCTTTTTTTAAAGCTCAAGCTGTGTAATTAGAAAGCTGAGGAGAGGATTAATGTGCTTCATCCCTTGGCAGTTGTGGCTTTAACGTATGAAAGCTGAGATATTCATTTGACAAATGAGAAGCTGAGAAACTTATCTGACAAATTTGAAAGTGTTTTCAATATTTCATAAAGTTGATCTCAATAATTGTATGTAAAGGGATCGGTTCTGTTTAGTTCTGTTTGAGTAACCAGAAAATAACATGCTGTTGCTGAAATCAGTACAACTACAGGTGTCAGATCTCTACATCTACTGTTTTAATTCGTTTGCTTAATACTGTTTCACTTTAACACGTTAAGGATAAAACTTCTACAGCTTAAGTCTTGCAAGGATGGTACTAATGTTTAACAGAGAAGCTGTTTTTAAAGTAACTAGAGGACAGAGAATTTTCTCTCTCTTTCAAGGTACAAAGTCCCCTTCATTTGCAGAGCTGAAAATAGTTGCAACTGGAACAGCTTAATACATTATTTTGCCATTATTGGAACAAATTTGTATTAACTAATTTCACATGGTAAAAGAAAATTTTGAACCTGCTCCTATTTAAAAGTGAATATCTGAAGAATGCTGTTTGTAGCTGAAGTTTTTGAGGGATGTCCAGTTTAACTTAATACAGTATAGTGGTAATCTTATAGTCAATGATCTTTGGGTTTTTCAGATTACTCCTCTCCTCTGAAGTTGCATACATCAGCCACAGAAGTTATTCTGAGCAATTTTGCCCACGTTCACTGTCAGCCTGGAAATAATAATTTGACATACTTCTTTAAAGTCCTGTTTGCTTTGGTTGTATCTAAATAAAAAGGGGGAGGAATGTTTTTCTCAAGGTACACTTGTGCCTTCTTTGTCTTATTCCCTCCTTTATACATTTTATCACCCTGTGACTTAAATCTTTGTCAAATTATTAAAAAGAAAACTTTTGCAGTGCATGAATTTTTTTCAAGTCACTGCTATAGTGGAAGCATTTCTTTAGCATCTCTGTAGATACACTGTTTGCCAAATGTCCACTCTGAAAATAAGGACATCTTCAGATTTTCACTTCTGGTCCACGCTTTATGATCAAAAGGCACTAAACAGGGTCCCTGAACTGCCTTGCAGCGTGTCAGGGAGAAGAGCCAAACTTTAGCTTGTCCATATAAGTCAGGATTTGAGGGATGCGAGTGTGGTGTCTCTGTGCTGTGATAAAGCGAGGATGAGCAGGAGCAGGACTCTGCGTGTTGGCCTCCAGACCATGCTCATGGCTGGTCACCCCTAAAGAGCTCCAGCTGCACCAGCTGGGCTGGGAATAGCAGGTGTACAAAA
Source organism: Burhinus oedicnemus (assembly GCA_008921705.1). Classification (NCBI taxonomy): domain Eukaryota; kingdom Metazoa; phylum Chordata; class Aves; order Charadriiformes; family Burhinidae; genus Burhinus; species Burhinus oedicnemus. The sequence goes on along the minus strand of VFFE01007126.1, from coordinate 229,684 downwards.
CATAGGACCTTGCTTTCCTGAATTGCAGAATGCTTCTTGATGCTGACTTTATTTGACAACAGAGGTACATTTCTAGGCTTTCTGTGATTGCAGAGGGAAGTGTGGTAAAGTCCAAAGCATGGTGTAGACAGCTTCCAGAAGGCAGCCTAACAGCATGCACATGGACCAGCAAGAAAGCTGCCTGCTGCTGGCACCGTCTTGGAGCAAACGGGGCCTTCCTCGTGCATGGCAGGAGGCTGCGAGCAAAGAGGTGCTCCACTGCCGGAGCCACAGGATGCGAGTGAAAAGCAACCCCAGGGGAGGAGAAAAATGGGTTTTGGCTGGATTGGTTCTCTGACCTGACTGACCACAGCGCCCCGTGGGAGCAGGAATTTGCAAGGGGAGGAAGGCAGAGGGGCACAGATTGCAGTCTTAAAACAACTGTGCAAACCACATCCTGAGGTTTTTCTAAATAAGAAAGTACAAGATAAACAATTCAGCTGAAACCAGTTTGTATTCCATTTGTGTAAAGATGCTGCAAGGGTAGTAAGTATGAGGTAAAGAACATCTCTAGGAATCAGGAGCTGAAGCTTTTTTTACTTCTTTATCCCCCTTTTTATTATGATTCTTGGAGGGGAAAGTGAACCAAGGCAGTTGTTTCCTTTGAGAGTGATACAGCAGCAACAGAGGGAGATTTTGCACATGCTCCAAGTGTGAGCCTTCTGTTAAACCGTATTGCTGTGCCTTTAGCTGGAGTCTTGAGAGGCAGGCGATCCTGAGTTGTTGCAATGTCCGTGATAACTGGAGTGAATTAAGGACCTAAGAATGCAGTGAAATTAAACCTCCACTGCTATCACTGGAATTAAATATCGCAGGTCAATTGTATCAGTGTACACAAAGAAAAGTCTGGCTTTATGAATTTGAATTAATTTTCAGGTTTACAATAAATACGCCAATGTACAATCGATGCTGGGTGCTGCAGTCCAGCATCCAGCTCTCATTCACCTATCCATCTTCACTATCGCAGAAGGAAGAATTCATTTGTTTTTCTCCAATTTCCCTTTTTTTTTTTTTTTTTTTTTTTTTTTTTTTTTTGCAGAAATATTGCTGACCCTGAGGGTGGTTCGGTTGCTCCTTTCTTCAGCTGACTGGGCTTACGGCCCCAAATCCTTACCGGTTTGAAGAGCTGCGTCTGTTTGTCGTGACCCAGCTGAGGTGCCAGCGCCGCCGGCGGCTGCCTGCTGCCGACAGGACTCAGCCCTGCCTTCCCGAGGGGAGCCGGGCCGTCGTTGCCGAAGAGCAGCCTCTTCTTTGACAGTCTGAAGCTAGCGTACAGACAGTTGCTCAGTCTGTTCACTGCATTCACCTTAGTGCAACTTAGATCTCTCCTGCGAAGTAAATGTTGACAGGCAATTTTCATAAACCATGTCAGATTGAATGTATTTAAATGTATGTATTTAAGGAAAAACAACCATGCTCTTGTTCTGTTTCTGTTTAGTTCTAGACCTTGGGTTTTTTTGCTTTGTTTTCCCTGGCTTATTCAGTCTGGTGCAAAGGATTCAGTTCCGTCTGAAAACTGGTGTTTTAGACTAAGGCCTGCATTTTGGGGCGGAGAGGAGGCGTGGAGGAGGGTGTAGAAGCAACGTCTGGTACATACAGAGACCTCCAACGAGCGCGTTCCACTGACAAGTCAGAGAAGATGAACCGATGCAGAAAACTATACAGACCAATTTTGAATGGGGTTAAAGTTGTAAAACAGATGAAAATTACCCTGTGAGAGGGCTGTTTATAAGGGGCGTTTCAGTTAGGTTTTGTGGTAATGTTTATAATGCAAGTCATGAATCCAAAAATACAAGTTGGTTACATTCTTATTTAATTAAATTCCTAACAATCAGCAAATCCTGGGTTTTTTCACCTGGCTCTCCTGACCTCTGTCATCTTCCTCTTCTTTCTAATAGAATAAAAAAACAGGTTACCCCTTTATTTCCCTAGGTGTGTTTCCAGCAATCTGGAGGGCCAGTTACTGGATGCTGAACAGCAAAGTTCGATGGTAATGCATGTACTGATTATGGTAGTGGCAGAATTGGTGCATAATATCAAAGAGCTCAAGATACCTGCTTTAAAGCATGATAACTTCTGGTTCCCATCCCCCTAGCTGGGAAAAATAACAATTCCTGTAATACCTATAGCAGATATCACTACAGACTTCACCACTATCGTGTGTTTCTGATTATTTTAAAGCAGTGTGGACTACGAGGACGTTTTGTAAGGTACATAAAATCCAGTTTATATGTAAACAAGCAATAATTTAAGTTGAAAACTTAAGTGTTTTACTTGTATAATTTTTGTGAGATATACATGTTGTGAAGTTGATTCCAAATGAGGTACTTCAGTATTAAATTAGATATCTTCTTAGCCGTGTGTGTCTCCTGGAAAAGTGTTTTGTAAAGGATCACAATGCCTTGATTAGACCTAATTTGTAGGCTTGAGACTTCTCATTTTCTAAACCTTGTGATTCTGCTCATAATGTCATTTAACTAACCTATATTATATGCAGCCACTGTAGGAACCAATTCTTGATTTTTGTATATTTATATCCTTTCGTAACAAATCTTAGAAAAACTAACTGTTACTAAGCAGGCCACTGTCAGGGGGTGGGTTTTTTTCTTGCCCACTGTGGTTGGAATAATCTTTTACTAAACTGACATCAATTTCTGAGGACTTGAAATATTAAGAAATTGATGTTTTTGACCTCTGTTTTCTTTCCACTGACCCCAAATCCACAAACTTTCTAACCTGAATGCAAATTTTTTGATGTCATGTAAAATGCAATGCATTTTATAATATCTTATCAGCCATGCCTTTTGGGAGTGAAAGGTTTATTCTGTTGCCATTTAATTTGTTTTGGTTTTCAGGTGGGAGTTCAAATAAAGTAGCAGCTATTCTATGTTAAGGATGAGGAAAATACCATAAAGGTGGTTTGAAATAGGCTGGTTTTGTAGAAGGCTTTTGATGAAAGGCCAGGAAACATACAGTTGTGTTTGTCCCTAAGGAGGGCAGTGCCACCATTCTGGAGAAGCAACCTTTTTCAGCTGTCACTGTTCTGTTACCAAACTCAAACAGCATATTTAGTCAGCTGAGCCTTCCTCTTACCTGCTGATGGAAAACCAAAACAGCTGTCAGCCCTGAGCTCCGCAGCCTCATTACTACAATGCCATTTGTGTTGAACTTGCGTTATATATCTGACAAAAAATAATTTATATAAGAAATGCATAAATTTGAAGGAATTAACTTCCTGCAGCATAAAGTGTAAATGAGTTTTAAAGTAATTTTGTTTCAATTCCGTTCTTTGTCAATTAGTAACTGTAACCTCTGCAGATAGATTATTCTTTTTCACAGTGGACAAAATAGTTTAAATTTGTCCTGTTTCATGACAGACCTGCACACCCTTATCATCTGTAGTGATTATGATACTTCATCCATTGCCATTTTGACAGAAAGGAGATTGTACCTATCACTTTGGCTCCGTTTGGGTTTATCGTGACTTTAGTCGTCTTCTAACTAATGAAAGAGAAAAGTGAGTGAAGGAATCTTCTGATCATATTGATCACTATAGAAACAAAAAAGCCAAATCAATTCCCTTCATTATCAGTATTTTTCATCCTGTATACAGTAAATTTGTCGGCGAAAGTACTTGGATTTTGTTTAACAGAACAATTAATCAGTGTTCTACTTACATTACTAAATGTGAAAGGCGCATAATGTGAAAAATAAGCATATATACATGGTCGTACGACCTGTTTAAGTGTTCATGTAATGTGGTAAGTTTAAAAGTGAAGTGAGCTGTTTTGCTACAATGAATTAATTTGTACTCAATCTTTAAAATATTGTCCCACACTGGTATCCCTTTGGGCCTGTATTAATTAAAAGCAATGTTTTTGCAGTTTATACAATACATTTTTTAATCTTTGTTTAAAAGCGGAATTCATATGGGCTTAACAGATGAAATGGGTGGCACAGCTCCACTTGCAGAACCCAAAGATACACAATCAGTTTTGAAATGCAACTTAAGCCATTAATTGTTGGTGTGAATTTAAAAGTTTTCTAGTATTTGTATGGTAGTATGCTGCCTAAGAGCAAAAGCATTCTCTGCACAAAAGAAAATTTACTGTAGTGGCTTTGATTTTAATTAGAATTTTCTCCCTGGTGTTTCTTTGTAGACTAAAACAAAATCTTTTAAGTTTCTTACTACAGGTAAAAGCTATGTGCAAGAACCTCAAAATGCTAAAATCTAGCATAATGCCTTAGATCTGTTTTTAAGTCTTGTATATTCCTACATAGCTGTCTGATGTATTATATTTGTATAGTGAATTGTGTACAATTTTGGAATAAGTGCATCATCACTTAATCTTTATGTTGTTCGATAGAGATGATGGACACATTTCTTCAAACATTTACTGTCATTTAATTTTTTCCCTTTATGTCATTTGTGGGTTTTATTTGTACAGTTCATCATGAAGTTGCATCTGAGATGTGTGTATATGAAAAGATTATACAAGGGTAAAATTAAGCAATATATAAACTATGGTTCTTCAGGAGAAAGCTTACAGTGTTTCAGGTTGTGATTTATTTTCAAAACGGAGTTGACTCTGAACATCACTTTGTTCACCTGCATTGATGTTTGTATTTCTAGTGTGAGCAGTTTATGCAAAGGTAGATATATTCAGAGAAATTTTAAATACATTTATGCAAGTTAATATTGCTTTGCTGATGCTATTTGCTTATTTGATGTTAAATAATGCTATTGTAAATAAAGAATTCTGTTGTTATTGCATCATTTAATAAATTTTAATGCCTTCGGGTTTTACATGGCTTTAGAGATTTCAACGTGTTTCTGTTGTGTCTTCATTTATTCACAGGAAGGTGTAAGACGTAGTACAAAAGCACTAGAGGGTAGATGAATCAGCAGGTTTTACAAAGACAGCAGGCTTTCTGTGTTGAAGGCTTTTATAGATTCCAACTAGTTGTTACTCTCAAATCTTTTTATCTTTATAGTGCTGTATTAACTGAAAATGTTTATCGCATAGCTTAATGTGAAAACAGTTCATTATGAGTACTTTCTATCACAGTCAGAACGAAATGGGTGTCTTTCATGATGGTTTCAGCAGAGGCAGACCTCGAATGGTGTGAAGTGGGACTGAGTAAAGTTAAGGGCTGGTTCTCCTTACTGTGCCAAATGGTTAATTTAAGACAGGTGGAAATGTTTGATTGGTCAATTTTATAAAAAAAAAAAAAAAAAAAAAA
>VFFE01007126.1:0-216174 GCA_008921705.1 Burhinus oedicnemus | reverse complement strand
TCCCCGCGGTTTTCTTGCGTTACCAGCCCACACCGGGGACAAGCCGGGGGGTGATTCGGGCTGCGGCCGCTGTCGGGGGCGGCAGGACCCGCTCCCTCTGCCCTGCTGCACCTGCACGGCCGGCGCCGGGCTGAAGAAGGGGTCCCTCTTCTGCAGGTGCTGCGGACTCCTCCGCCCCGCTGCTCGACAAGGACTCGCTGCAGCTGCCCGAAGGTAGGGGCCTGGCGCTGCCTGCGCCCCCCGCCGCCCCCAGCCGCGGCCGAGCCGAGCTCAGCCCGCCCTGTCCCCCGCAGGGCTCTCGGTGCAGCGGGTGGTGTACGGGGACGTGTCTCAGCTCGGAGTCTTCTGCACGGACCCCATCCCCAAAGGAGTCCGCTTCGGCCCTTTCCAAGGCAAAGTGGTCAACACCAGCGAGATCAAGACTTACGACGACAATTCGCTGATGTGGGAGGTAGCGGAGGCACCGCCGGGCTCCCCCTGCACCCCCTAAACGGGGCCGGGGCGAGGCTTTTGGCCGCCCCTCTCCCGTACCCTGCAAGAGGGGCTCGGCCCCGTGCGGGTGGTGGGATTTGTGCGAGCGGGACGTGTGCGGGAAGGGCCGGTCAAACTGGAACCCCGTTCTCCCTGCTCTCCAGATCTTTGAATACGGGCGCCTGAGCCACTTCATAGACGGGAAGGGCGCCTCTGGCAACTGGATGTCCCTGGTGAACTGTGCCAGGTTCCCCGAGGAGCAGAACTTGACGGCTATCCAGTGCCAGGGGCAAATCTTCTACGAGAGCTGCAAGGAAATCTTGCCGAAGCAGGAGCTGCTGGTGTGGTACGGCGATTGCTACGTGCAGTTCCTGGGCATCCCCATCAGCCTGAAGGGCATGCCGGAGGGGAAGAGACCCCCGCAGCACCCCGAAGGTGAGCCTGCCCCGAGCGACCCCTCAAAGGGGCACTGTCCCTTAATTCCCACGGACCTGCGTCTGGCGGGGATTTAGATTGGCATGAAGGGGAGGTAAAGCAAATCGGGCATCACCTTATTTCGGCTTTATTTTACTTTGAACGCTTCCCAGTCCCTGCGCTGAGCCGGTGTCGGGGAGACCGGCCCTGCCGCGGGGATGCTCTGAGGTGGCGGCGGCCCCGCAGCCCCGGTCCCGCCGGGCTGCCCGCCCTCCCGGGGCGCCCTCCCTCGCCCTCCCCTTCCCTTGCAGCCTCCAGCACCCCAAAGAGCCGCTTCCCCTCGGCACCGGAGAGCCCGGGAATTGCACCGAGGGCTGCTGCCAGCTCGGAGCGAGAGGCACCCCTTTCTGCCCCGGCACCCTGCCCCTAGCTCGCCTTTCCTCGGGGGGGTTAAAAATGTTCATCCGACGATTGTAAAACATCTGGCGGGGCTGGGCTGGGCTCGCCTCGGCTCCGCAGCGCCGTTATTCGAGGGGTGGTGGTGGTGGTGTCCCGTTTTGGGAGGAGAGGGGCTTTTTGGGGCATTCTTGTTAGGGTCTTGTGTTACCCTACGATTGTACACTCTTGACTTAATGATATTTTTCGTGCAATTAACGCTCTCGGTGAATAACGAAGGCTAAAGTCGTTCCGATCCGATAACGCTGATATTGCTTGCGAAAGAACTGCCGAATGCACTTACTCCGGGAGTAGTTCTGCTTATAATGTGCAGAAAGTATGACGTTCTTATAAGCAAAACTTATGTATGAAGAAACCAGATTTGTGCCAACGCAGGGAAAGCTGGAGCGGGTGAGGGATGGGTCAGCCGGGTGCAGCGGTAGGGGAGAGAAGCAGTTGGCAAATTGGCATGGAAATTTGGCATGGAAATTTTTATCACTGTTGTCTTAAGGTGCCTGGCTCAGATAGCTGGTAAATTGCTCATTTCATTTTAAGGCTTAAGCCAAAGTTACTTTTATTAACGGCAGAAAAAGATGTGTAAACGTTTGAAAAATTTCCTGTGTTGTTCCTAAATTCAGCTGTTAAGAACAGTTTGAAATAGAAAAGAAAACCAAATAAACGTGTTTTTGTTCGATAGCATTTTGAAAACGACAAGAAAAGAAGTGCAAATTTATTCTTTTTGGGATGGGAGGTAAAATTTACGGACAGTATTGATAATAAATACCTGGCAATGTTTCCGTGTGGGGAGACGCTTTTACGTGGGACTCTGCGTTGGTTTTTTTCACATTCGCTCGCTGTTTATGGAGATACAAGGATGAAATTCTCTCTTTGCTCAAGTCAGTGGCTAAAAACAATAATTTTATCAGGCTGTAGACTCTAGTTTGCTCCCCTCCGTTTGAAAGGCAAGTGGAGTGGTGCGAACGCTTAAAGAGATCCGACGTGGATTTTGTTAATTATATTGCCAGAATCCATGTACCATTATTACCTTCCCGGAGACTTAAAATTCCCAGTCGGGTACCGGCTCTGACAAGGAAGCAGATTTGAAATGAGCCCCTTTTGCTGTGGTGTAACGAGGAGGTGGCACTTTCCCTTCTGCTGTACAGAAGCCGGGGAGAGCTTTAAGTGTGAGCGCTGCGGCAAGGTTTTTGCCTACAAGTACTACCGGGACAAGCACCTCAAGTACACTCGCTGCGTGGACCAGGGGGACCGCAAATTTCCTTGTCACCTTTGTAACCGATCCTTTGAAAAAAGAGACAGGCTGAGGATCCATATTCTCCACGTTCACGAAAAGCACAGACCTCACAAGGTGAGCCTGCTCCTGGGTCTCTCCGCAGTTACCGGCTCTTCGGGGGGGACTAACTAAGGAGTCTTTTTTGGTCGAGGTAAGATGCTGATGTTGTTCCCCCTCCTCCAGTTTTCTTGGCCGTTCCCTGGTGGGACCATTCTGCCTGTAAAGGAAGAGTTTGTCTTAAGCAGCTGAGCTTAGTTGGAGAAATTTAATGGATTTATAATGGGAAAATAAACCAAACAGTCTCAGTGAGAGTTTGAAAAAAAACCCAAAACAAAACCTGTTTCTCCTGGGCTTTTTTTGATGTTTGTGTGTGTGGTCTGCTGCTTTTACACGGTGTGGGGCTAAATTGTGTATGAAGGGGTCCACTTGTCCAGGATCAGGAGAGACTGTGTCTCATGGCCCTCACTTCCCCCTTCCAGTCTGAGAACTGACAGACCATCTGTGCCTGTTGGACACAAGGGAAGTTGTAAGTTTTACATTCAACGTGGAGCAGATTTGCAATTGATCCAAGCAAATCCTTGCTGAGATACTTGCCTCATCTCCACTAAACACCTGTCTGTAGCACTTTTGCCAGAAGCATAGAGGGTTGAAAATCAGACTTTTCCTAAAGGCTTGGGAAAGGCAGGTTCCAGTGCTTGAAACAGCACAGTTAAATCAGTCCTGAAAATCCTCCAGATACATCTTTTATAGATCATCCTGGAATAAGGTGAATTTTTCAGGAAAAGCTTTTATAACTAAATCAGCAATATTGCAATGACAGAATATCCCATTGATTTAGTAACAGATGAAAAATATATTTCTGTAAAATATAAGGTATTAAATATAATGTAATTTCCCTTACCTTCCCTCTTTAGAACAGCAGGAAGATAAAGTTGTTCTGAATATATTGCTTTTATATCAGAACAGATCAACTCAAAAAGCAAAGATGGAAAATGTGTCAGTAAAAAAAAAAATTACCTTCTTTCAAGATCAGTCCTAGCTTGGCTTATTTTGCATTTATGAACGATATTTTCTTTCAAATTATTGTAGACAGAAAATTATTTTGGGGCTTAAATAAAGTGCACTGAATCAGTGCAAGTCTCAAGTGACTTCCACCCCCTCTGAATTGGGTTTTGACCTGTCTCTGCCGGCCGCAGAAGATGGCAGCTCCTTGGGTTGGAGGGCAGAAGTGCTGCTTGCTCTGCTCTAAGGAGGGGCACTTCTGCCAGCTGAAGCTGTAGGCTAAGCGCTCGGACTGACTCATCAGTTCTGAAACATGGGTACTATTTTAAACGGTCCTCTTAAAAATTTTATAATTTTTTTTAGGAATTTTATCTTATTTGTTGAGTAAAAGTTCAAAATGGCAACTAGAGCTTCATTTGCATTTTGAAGAAAATAATGATTTTACAGAAATTTTTAGGTTTTGATTACTGAAGGTCGATATTTTCTGTTAATGTTCTGAAGGACTCTTTTTAGTGAAACATTTTTAACCACACACAAAAAAGCTTTGAAATTTTGCATTATTTCCCTTTCTTTAAAAAACCTTTAAAACGAGATTAAAAATCTGACTATTGTTACTGCTTAAATTATTACTGTGTGTATCCATAAATATATGTATATAGATAGATACATACATAAAAACATGTAGGAAAATACATACACACATCATCCACATACCTAATTTTTCTTTTCAGCTGTGCCGTTGTGTGCTTCCTTTTAACTTCATCCTTTTTTTTTTTTTTTCCCCAGTGCTCAGTGTGTGGGAAGAGCTTTTCTCAGTCCTCCAGCCTGAACAAACACATGAGGGTTCACTCTGGGGAGCGCCCCTACAAATGTGTCTACTGCAACAAGGTAAGGCAAAGCCCCATCCCGTCCCGTCCCGTCCCTCTGTCTGTCCTCTGCTGCGCTCAGCATCACACTGCACCGGGGGGGTGTGCGTGGCTCTTTCCATGCTCTGTCTTCTTTTTTCAATTTTTCTGTTTCTTTTCTGTTTTCTTTCAAGAAAATGCCTTCTATTTAAATTGATAAGCAGATAAGTGAGTATATGTTTTGGGCACAGTTGTGAGCTGCAGTGACAGGGCTGGCTGAGACTGAAGAAACAGGGTCTGGTCTCCATCTGATGTGGAATTTGTGTTTCATCCCAGCTCAGAGAGGTGCTGCGGGAAAAAGGTCTAGGAAAGCCTGAGAGCATTTCAACTACCATCCAAGGCACGCAGCTAGATCCAATATTCCCCTTTTTCATCAGATAGGTACTTTTTTGATATTACAGACACTGCTTCTGGAGTGTGGTGAACAGCTTTGGCCCATAAGCTGAACCTGCATGATATGACTTTGTGCATGCTTACCTTGAAGTAACAGGGCCATGGATGTGCAACTGGGCACGGAGGTTTCATCTGAAAAAGAACATGAATAGACCCATACAGCACTGATGAAAAATGTGCTCAGCTGTTAGTAGCCTTCACAGCAGGGATGATTCAGGTGAGCTCTCCCTGTGAGAGCAGTGACAAATCTCCCAGCTGATGGAAGCTGGATGCTGCTGCTGGATGAATATCGGCAGGGCTCCAGGTGCGATGGAGTGTCCCTGCAATGCAGAACCACTGTCAGCATGTGGTAAGGTGCTCCTGGGTTTGGGAAGAGAGAAGTTTTATTTATGACTGGCTGGACTAACACAGAGCTGAAGTGTCCTGTAGTAAAGAACCTCAGAAGCAGCTCCTTTTGGCCATTATACTTTTTTCTCTCCCAGACATGCTGAACACTTGTAGGCAGGGTTTAGGAAGAAATGTCATCCTTTAATCTTCGGATCACAGGAAGAGACGGCAGAGCTTTACAGGTTACTCTGAACAGATCTGAAGGGTGTAAGGGACCCTTGACCAGCCCTCAGCCGTCGCAGATTGGATCAGATGAAACCATTAGCCCTCAGGCTGCAGGTTGCAGCTATCCTGGGACACAGCCACCATTTCTGTGGCTGAGAAACCAGGGACTACTTTAAAACATCCTCACCTGCTCCTCCTACACAGTCACAATTCCCCTTTGCCTCTTCTGCCTCTAACGGTGGCTCTGCTCCGGGGCAGCTGTGCTTTCCCTGCCCCTTTGCTTGCTATCTTGGTGAGATTGTGAGATTAAAGGAAAAGCGTTGGGCCAAGATCATCATTCTGGCCCTAAAGCACGCTTTGGACCTGTTGATAAACATCTCCAGGGACTTCTTTATAGGGATCTCAGATCTGTTTGTGCTCTAAGGTTCCTAGTGAAAAGGTATCTGAAATAGATGTATTGCTCTTTGCTGTGAAAACTTACTTGTGATGGTTCAGCAACATAACTGTTCTAAAGAGGATTTTTGTGTGTGTGGTCTGCAAATGCTGAAGGGCCTGAAAGTGTCTCTTGGGACAAGAAAAAACAGGGAAAACATGGGATACTTTGCAACGTTTCTGCTCAAGTCTTGGTGGAGAATTTTCTCTCCAAATGCAGGAGGAGTCTTTACAAGGGGGACAAAGTGTGATTGTGCACATTTTGATACTTGTAAGGGGGGAAACCAGGCTGGAATGTCTGACTGAAAGAAGAGCAGAGTATGATGGAGGGGGAAAATGAAACCTGAAAAGATGGATGCTGGACTGACTGCATGGATGAATTCTGGCAGCTGAATCCCAAACCGGTGTATGTAAAAGAGTTTAACTCTGAAAATGAACCTGCATTATGTCTCCCAAACATAAAGTAGCTGCAAAGCTAATTAGGGCAGTATTGACTTCTTATCCTTTGACATGTAGAAGATATTTACTGGTGTCTCTAGTCAGAAATCTTTCACTGAGCTTCATCTAACTCCATGGACTCAGCCGTATCTGTATAGCTGAGTGCAATAGCTGTTGGCTTCTGGTTCCTCGCTGCTGGGAGTTTTTGTTTTTTCTCCCATTACCTGAGGGTGTGAGCTATTTGAGGACTTACTTTCAGGGCACAGTGCTTCTGACGGGGTCTGGGTTAGTTGAACCTGGGGATTACATCTGTGAAAGTAGATTAATTTCAACTCCTCCCCCCTTTCCGATCCCTGCCCTTTCAGGCATTTACGGCATCCAGCATCCTGCGCACTCACATCCGCCAGCACTCGGGGGAGAAGCCCTTCAAGTGCAAGCACTGTGGCAAAGCCTTCGCCTCACACGCAGCCCACGACAGCCACGTGCGCCGCACGCACAGCAAGGAGAAGGGCACCACCTGCTCGGTGTGCGGCCAGCACTTCCCGGAGCAGGAGGATTACCACTTCCACATGAAGATTCACACCAGTCATTAATCAACAGCCCCGCGGATGCGTCCTGGACCAGCTTTGTGTGTGTATTGGTCTATGTGCATGTGTTTGTGGCTGCAGGAGGTGACGTTGACCCTTGCAGCAACTCTTGGGTACGTCCAGTCTCTGGACCCTGGGCATATTTCTGAGTGCAGGGGACAGGAGTTTCTCACCTGTGTACCCTGATGCCACACTGGGATGAAGTCCAACATGCCCTACCCCACCCTTCCCTTCCTTGCCTCCCATACCCTTTCCACAAAAGGGAAACGCAGGCAGGAGGGATTTTCACCTTTTGTGCACAAATATCACTGAGGACTGTTGTCGTGCCTCTAATGCACCACATCTGTGGACTGCCTGATGTGGTCCGTACCAAAGCTTGTGTGAGGGATGTTTTTATCAAGTGCATTTCCCAAAGCCCATTTAACCTGTTTGTTTTGTTTGGGTGCATGACCAGGTGTGGGATTTACTTCCCCTTAACGTGCAAGTCTTTTAATGACTATTTAAATGTGAACTGCCTCAGAGATACTGACTGCTGGACTGGCATAGGGCTATTGAAATTACATCCTTCAGCTGCGGGGCCACAGGGAGCTCCAGGGCAGTGAGGCCAACTCTTCCAAAGGATGCTGGACCCCAGAGAGCCCAGGGGCAGAGGGGCAGGGTGTGATGAAATAGCTGCAGACCTAGCAAAGGTATTGGAGGTGGGCTCTGCCTTCTCACAGTTTAGAGGATGAAACTTTACGATCTTCCCAAGCACCAGTGAGCTCTTAGGTGGGTTGCTAACAGTCGAGTGGCCTCGTAGAGGCATTGCACTGTGGCCTCAGCACAGGCCAGGAGCAGGCATGATCCCACCACTGGGCCCTCCTGTCTTGTAACCATCTCTTGTCCAGAAATTTGCCACTACTGGGAGTTCTGGCAGTCCTGGCCAGGAGAGGCTTCGCAGTGACTCCTGAGGTGAAGGCTGGGCTCCTCTGCTTCCTCCTGCTGGCTCTATGTAGGATGGCTGCTGTAATGTCACTCCTGAATGCTTTTAAAAATGCACCATGTACTAGTTCTCAAGGCACAAAGGTTTTGAAATAAGCTCTGTGATACCTTCGTTTATGAAGGGGGAAACCCTTCTCCTATCCTAAATTTAAGATTTGAGGTGTAGTATAGACAATGCCAGGACTTCTCAGCCCCTAAAGCTCTGCACGTGAAATTCCCTCCCCAGCCTGCAGGAATGCCTAAGCCTCCATGGGAGGACTGGAGGGTTTCACCCTCCATTTCTCTGACAATGCAAGCAAGTCAGCAGTGATTTGTGTAGGCTTTCTGTTGACTCCTTTTTAGCAGAAGGGAAGTATTTGCTCATAAGAATGCTGGGTTTTTTTCTATAGAAAAAACTGCTTATTTAGCTATGGATGGGAAGATGTACTCTGGGATCCTTTTCTTGAAAGCTGGTTTTGTTTCTTTTGCAGTCTGACTTGGGGAAGGACTCAGAATAACACCTCAGACATCCCGTCCTTTCATACCAACAAACTTTGGCCCAGACCAAAACTGTCTCAAGTGTGTATTACAGCTGATAAAGGAATTTCAGTGTAAAATCCAAGGTGATTAGACCCTGATTTTTGCAAAGTATTTTCAAAATCATTAATGAACAGCATCCCCTGGCATTGTGAAACCTCATCTTGATGGAGGCTTAGCAAAAAGCCTGTGCTGAAGGACCACTGAGTATAGGGGCCACTGCTGTAATTGGTGCAGAAGCAGCTTGTCACCGAGTGTCCAGCGCTATGGGGAGGGGGCAGTGCATCTGAGAGGGGCTCCCTGTGTTGCTGGGGCTGTGTGTTGCATCCAGGAGGGATAATGGAAGCCCTTGCTGGAGCTGGTTGATTAACACGGACGATTTGATGTTACTGGGATGATGAGGTTCTCTTAATACCCTAGATGAGCTAGGATTAACAAGGAATTTGCACATAAGTATTGGAGATAAAAGTTTTTATTTTTTGCCAACCTTAACAATCTCTTCAAGTACAGCCTAGAACTAGAAAAAATGTTACCTGCACATATAATTCTGTCATTCAGATACTGTCTCTATAAATATCTATTGATTTGCACTAATTTTACATGGTTTATTGTACCTTAAGTTGCTCTGTGCTCATTGTTTTCGTGGTAAAAATATTAAAAATATCTATAGATCCACTTATTTTTTAAGTAAAATGTTGAGGCCCAGCACTAGGCAGTATCTGAAATGAGCAAGCCATTACTGCTGTACATACATGTAGGTTTTGGGGTATAACAAAGATCACACTTTGTTCTTGATTTTTCTGCTTATTTTAATATGACAGAGTCCCATAATACAGCAGTCGGAATTTTGTACATATTGAGGGCTGAACTGGTGAGCTCTAACTAGGTAGAATTCACTCCTGAGCAGAAAATTATCACAGTAGTTATGTCTACAAACCGTACTGAAGTACAGCTGGGGGAACTGAATCTTCCAGCTGCCTGCCTGTATGGAGAATTTTTTCCCAGGCATACAGAACCCTGGCCAATAGAAATGTGAACTCTGCGTATGAAGGCTTTGCTGGTTCAGTCGCATAAATAACTTGGGATTTGGTGAAATCAACCACTTAATAATGAAGTAAATGTTATGATGAGGAATGGCTTCAAAGTGCTATGAAATGCATGGTTAGCTTCCTGTGCAGGTAAATCTTGTTTCTTGTGAATGAGTGTTATTTAAGTGGTGCATCTTCTGTAGTGCATTTAGCTGTGTGCATTTCCTTCTGCTTGAAGAATCCCCAAATATATAGCACCCTTCTACAGTATTTGAGTTAGCTGTAAAAGAGTACGTGAAGGGTTTTGCTTGTACTTGTGATTGAAGGTACTGGTTGTCTTGCACATTATAAACCTGTATATGTAAATTTTGATGCTGATTATTAAGACTATTACAATGAGATTCATATAAAGAGTGAAAATAAATTATTGGAGACTGCAGTGTACGCTAATAGGCTATAGATTGTTTTCTGCCAGATCCATTGGAGTTTGTGGTACTAGCAAATGGGTGGAGGGTGTTCTCTGTGTTACTTTTAAGTCATTACAAAGTTTAACTGTCTCTTACTGGGAGTTGTAGTCCTTGTCCTGCTGGGTAGCAGCTGACTGCATTAGAAGTCAAAGGCACCCAGTGTCTTGATAGATTGGGCCTTAAGTGTCCCAATAGCTCACAGAAGCTGTGGCCATTCCGTTCTGGATTGAGTTCACTCCCACTTGCAAGCGAGATGATGGATCCGGATTGAGCACTAAAAAGAGCATTTAACTACCTACCCTATAGCGTTTAACTACCCTACAGCATCCTCCTCTCCGTTCTGAATAGCAAGTGCCAGCTGTGCTGGGGCTGGGGGCCAGTGGGGGTGGCATTTGGCCAGCAGCACACTTCCCAGCAGGGTGGGGAGGAATAAAGCGGCAGGGAGCAGGAGGGAGGGCAGACTGAGCTGCTGCCCTGCCAGCCCGCCGCAGATTTTAGCCTCCTGCAAGGGAAAAGCAGTGATTGTCAGTGCAAACATCTTGCTGTCCTTGCCGGACAGGGTTTAGGAGAGATCAGATTTAGATTAGGGAATGCCCCTGTACATCGTGTAGTGTACGTGCGCCCTGTTTACATCCAATAAACATGTTTCCCTGCCCAGGGATTTGCACGTTTACTTGCACCTTCTTGTGCCGCCAGTGAATGAGCAGCTCTGGCCAGCTCAGCGGCGTTTCAGGTATTTATACACACAGATAAGAAGGGAAGAGAGGGAGGGAAGACCGCTGCACGCTGTGTTTTTTCATCTGACAGGTTCCAGGGATGACTGCACAGCGCAGAGAGCCACTTGCATGAAGGAGGCTGCACTATAAATTCAGTCGAAGGGAGAATATTCGTGACCAAGCTCAATCCTTCCGCTGGGAAGCCCCAGCTGCTGCGTCCCTCCTGAGCAGACACCACGGCACTAGATGCTCCTGCTGGTAATTTCTGAGCTGAGGCTGCAGAAAGCGGGACATCCCTGCAGCTCTCCAGGGGACTGAGCTGTGGCTCTGCGTGCTGTACTAGAGCCATCTCTCCCGTTCCCTTCGTGCCATCATCAAATACAGGATGGCCGCGACATTTGCCATGACAGCGACTACAGTAATACACTATGTGTAATAGGTACCCGCATTTCTTACTCAGTTTGGCTTAAGCAGTGTCCGACTGGGAGCTCATTCTCACTCTATTCCCCCAGGCAAAGGATCACAGAAACTGTACCTGACGTGTGCACCCTGGCTCTTCTTTCTCCTTACTGGGATTAAAAATGCTCCTGCCAAGAGGAGCAGCGAGTCAAGTCGTTGGGACGAATCAGCCCTGTAAGACACTAGCTGATTTTAAGTGCTTTGCATTAACTGAGTCAGGGTTTTTTAAATGTTAAATGGAAAGTGATCTAAATAGAAACCAGAGGGTGAGGGCAATCTTGGCTGTTGTGTTGAGGCGGTGGGGAGAGAGATGAGCGTCTGTGAGGCTAACTCCTGAAAAGCTCCTCCTTGGTGAATAACAATGGCGAGACAAAAACAAGAAGGTGGTCCCAGAGCTCAGGCTGGCTAGTGCAGGGAACAAAAGGCCTGGCCACCGACATCTGCTGCCTCCGGCATCTCCCCGCATCTCCCCACTCTTCAAACGCCTGGTCCCCATCCCCCTGCTGCCCCAGCCCCTGTCCCGCTGTGCTCCCCGGGGGACTCGGGGGAGAGGGAGGTGGTTAACCACAGAGGGAAGGCAAAAAGCAGCAAGGAGCGTAGTGAATTGAAGATAATACCACAAACAAATATTGATTAGTGCCAAACTGTCCATTAAACGAGAGATCGTTCATCAGGGGAGCCCCGACTGGCTGTCCCCTCCTTCAGAAAGCCATTTCTCAGGATCCCCAATCTCCTACGTGCCTCTGCAGTAAGTGCTGGGGTTTGTTTCACCCCTACGGACACAGTCACCGTCACCTTCTTTTCCCTTTCTACCCTCACACATGCACATCCCCTTGCACCTTCTCCCTTCTGGGTCTCCTTGATGCACATAGTGCAGGGGCCTCGGGCACATGAGGGGTGTTGGGAGACTCTCTGCTTTCCTTCTTTTTTGACCCCATGTAAAACACATACATCCAGATGTTCAGCAGGACCAGCAACTGTTTTTAGGATGTTTGACTTGTGCTCGATCTCCCATCAGTGAATGCCTTTTCTGAAAATCGAGTCCCTTCGAGGTGCCTGGGGCTGGCTGTTGGCAGCTGGGGGTATGCAGGAGCACTGGAGGAGAAGTATCACAGCACCTCTGCCTGTCCTCCAGTGGGACCTGAGCAGCTCTACTCCATCCCTAGCCAGTCACGCTGCAGCAGCTCTTGCTGTAGGGACTGTCCTGAAAACTTCAGCTTCGCTGCATTGCATCAGTGGCAAACCAGGCTTAAATTCACAGGACTAACTCTGGCCAGCCCAGCAATTTAGTAGCGCAGAGGGCACTGTTGCATGCCTTGGCATGAGAATGTCACACAGTCCTGCAAACTATGGTATTATCAGTCTGCGAAGTAGGAGCAAAAAAATGCAGTTTCTCCCACTTTGACTGCAGGGGCTTGACCAGAGCCAGTAGAAGACACCTTGGTCATTAACAAAAAACACAGTAGCAGGGAAAACATCCTCTGTTCTATCAAGGAAGGGGAAAGAGATGAATTCTTGAGTTACACTGGCCAAAACATTGAATTCACAGATAATCCCTGAAGTGAAATCAAGCTGTGGAACCCATTCTCCCTAGGGAGAAAGGGATCGAGTCCCTGTTTTGCCTTACTCCAAGCAAAGCCGGTGGTGTTCCCTGCGGGGCCGCATGGCTCTGTGTGGTTTGGAGGACTCTGGCCCGGCACGGTGGCGGTGGGGATGTTGTGGCAGGCTGCTCCCCAGAGAAATCTCACTTTCCCACGAGTGACCCCATGGCAGTGGCCAGGGCAGCCCCACGGCTGGCGGGTGCTGATGGCCAGCTGAGGGATTACCTGTATTGATTTTCTAATAGCTGTCAAGGTGGAGGGAAAGACTACTCTGCCACAAGCTCGGAGCTCTTAGCTGAGTGGGAGCATAAACGCCCCATTAAAGGTTTCATTCAATAGCAATCTTTACTAAAGTAAATGGACAACAGCAGCCCGCCACCCCCCCCCCAGTTCCTAATGTAAGAGCCATTACAGAGCAGGAAGGCAGCACACAGGAACACATATTTCTGCAGTATCAATTTCACCAACAGTCTCAAACGACTCTTTTAATGAAAAGTGTGGGGTTTTTTCTTTTTTTTTTTTCTTTTTTTTTTTCCCAGGGATGTGAAAACTCCAAGGAAACAACCAAAGGGGAATCCATTCGCTTTCTTGAATGTACCTCCGCAGGCTGGTGTGTGGCTGTTTCCCACTGATGCACCCATCGAGTGGGACCGCAGGCTGGCAGCGTTCTGCTCTTGCTGATACTGGGACGGGCAAGACAGGAACAGGGAGTGCTGGAGATGGCAGCGCTGAAGGACGCTGGCAGGGCTGGGGGCTTTCCCCTCCCTAAACCATGTGCAGTGCTGAGAGACAGTCCTGCCCTGGAAGGCAGCAATGCTTGGATCTTGCTTTCCTGGTGTGTCTACAGCTGCCTTCTCTAAGGCTTCCTTCCCCAGGTTGGCAGTAAAAGGGTCCCACTATGGGTCTGCAGCCAGGGGAGCTGAGACAAGCCTCTCCTGGGTGTCTTTGCTCCACACAGTGTATCGAGGCTGATCCAGACCTTTGCTGGTCAAAACGAGTTTTTTCTCTCAGCTTTGATGGACCTACAGTCAAGGGTGGCATGAAACCTTGCACGGATATTACTATATTTATCACTCGACTTTATGACAGTAGGCTTCTATTTAACCCACGCCTCTTCTCCTAAGCCTTTTTTCTTTAGTTTCAGAACTAGAGGGATCCCACATACTGCTATTCTAATACACACAAAACAAAATTCAGCGTGAAAAAACACGTCAGCAAAGGGAAAATTCCTGGAAAAGAGACATTCGGTTGTTTGCCCAAGAATCTGGGTTCTTTACCAGACCCCTTCCCAAGGGTGTACTCAGCCTAATATTTTGGAGGTTTGGAAAAGGAGGGATGGAGAGCGAGCTGTTCAGGTAGTTTATGTTTTGGGGGGGTTTCTTTCGATCAAGGAGAGGGTTCAGATCTGCAGGCAGGCAGGGAGGCAGCCTCGGAGAAAACCACTCTGCGCTTAACTCCGTGTGGGGAAGGAGCCTGGATTTAGGGCTCTTCAGTTCCTTTTGTGTTTCTACCCCATTATGACACCGTTATCACCATGTTAACATAGTTTGTTTCTGTATGTTGAGGTTGTTTTTTTTTTTTACCTGTGTAATATTCAAATTCAAAAGATATGTTGATTTTGGCTAGAGTAACTGGCCAGATCTATTCAGATGGTCTATCTAATGCAGTTTAGTTGCTGTCGGTTTTGTAACTGTAAAACACGAGCAGTAGGGCCTGGCATGACAAAACCAGTCTTCTTTTATGGCTTTGATTGATTTTGTCTCATGGGAGCTGCTTTGGCCAGGATGTTGTGATGACAAAAAGGGTCTATGGGAGGGCTGAGGGAGAACAGTTGTTCTTCTGAATAAGAGAAAATCAGTTAATTTGGGGAAAATTCAGAAGGGAAGGAAAACTGAAGTGACTGGTAGCATTTAAAACATCCCCCCAATTCCGTGGAACTGTTTGCTCTGTGACACTTTTCTTTAATTATACCTGCCTGGTAGGTGGATCACTTCTTTTTTCTGGCAGCAAACAGGAAATCAAAATGATTATAAATTTTTTTAAATTTTATCTTTACTTTTTCTTCAATCTATGTGTTTGGCACTCTTCTTCCCCACAGCAGAATTTCATTAGGTTAGAACAAATGGCAGTTCTGTATAATGTATAGCGATGCCCGAAGATGATGCATATTGTGTTTATACAGGTTTGTGCTTTTGATCGTTGTCATAGGAAAAAACCCACTTATTTCCATAATACTTATGACACAAGGTATTAAACTTGCATTATAGAGTTATACTAGGTGGGTTAAATTCAAAATGAAATATTCTGGATTATGAGATTCCTCTTTGCTTCTGTCTTATGTAACTCTATGGTTGTATTGATAATCCCCTCCTCTACACTGTGTAGGTACTTTCCAAGCATATTAATCATCTTTAACAGAGCATTAGTGACTGTTTTGTATTTGTGTGTATGTATATGCACATATATGTGCCTTCATGTACATGCAGGTATGGCCATGCATATGTATAATGTCTATTAAAAATGTCCTTTTGAAAAATCAAACAATACTGAATATTCAAGTAAACTGAATATAGGACTAATAATTTTGCATTCTTAGTTTCATTACTCCTTTGGATGGTGTTACTGTTGCAAAAGATAATGAATTTGGTAGAGCTTATTTTCAAGAAATGCCGTGACTTTCAAACTAGGGACTCAACATCATCTATTTCCCAGCCCCGTCTGAATGGAGGATAAGCAGAAGACTTTACAGCAACGACAGATGGCAACCACTCTTGTCCTGCTGCTGCTGACAGTCGTGGTTCCCTTGGGCCCCACTGGGATAACAGTTCGTACCCTTTCCAGTCTTTACTTTGTGTTGATATTTGGCATCCCTTGCATTTTTTTTTTTCACATTTCCTAGGCCCTTCTGTAAGAGCTGACAGTGCCCAGCTGAAGGGGTAAGTCCTTTGAAGCAGCTTTGCTGGTAATACCTTTTAGCATTTGCTTTTGTGGAAGCTGCTTTACTTCATAGTGTTACTATATCGATATTGATCTGTGCTGTGTAGGTCCGTATTTGTCAAGCTTTCAAAGACAGGTTTTCAAAGACTTCTACATGGGAGAATAATTAAAGGTCAACCTCATAAATAGTTATAACACCAAAGGCCAAAGGGGAGCTTTTATAGTCATTAGAAACTCATCACAAGTTTAACCTGCGGGAGTTTAATCTGAGGTGCCGTAGCTGCAGCACAGTCGAGTCCCACCATGGCCAGGTGGCCCCATGAGAGCCCGGGCACCGTGGCGGGGTCAGCATGGCCCTTGACAAGACCAGGCCAACAGCTCTGCCTCTCCTTAGCCCTTCTGCATGTAAAGTCCAATGCGATGCAGTTGTCCACCTCTCCTTGCTCCTAGCCAGGTCCCTTCTTCAGCCAGCTTCAGCGGGATTCCGCGGCATTATATGTTGCTGTATACATACCAGTCCCCGGGGGGGCTGTAAGAAAGAGCTTTTAACCCGCTATTGTAATTATTCGTAATTGTAATATGCGAGTCTGCCACCCAGCAGCCCCCCTCCCACCTTCCCACCTGCCAGGGGACAGAGTTAAACTTACTTTACTTCAATGTCAGGCTCTTCACTACTTTCTTCTCATCATCACTTGCAGGATATGGAATAAAAGAAAATTAAAGAATTACACGGTTTAGTGGATTTATGTATGACAGGAGAAAAAGGGCAAACATTTTACAAATGCAATCCATCTTCCCCTTGCTAAACATGATATTTAAAAGTCAAAGCTTGAGGCAGCCAGCTCAGTTAACTACCTCCAGAAGGGTAAAAAGGTCTTGTAGTACTATTCATCACCTTAAAGACCGTGCGCTTCCCACTTAATTCCATAAGTTCGGATTATTTTACTTAAACCTGCATCTGTTTTAGAGAGTACTTCTTTTTTTTCTGAACATCTATAGGATTATTGTGAGCTTCCACACACTGCCATTCACTTGGATAGCAATATATCAAGAAGTTAATTGTTTTTTTCTACCCAGATCTTTAAAGTTTCTATGGTGATCAAGTATTTCCTTTCCCCAAAAGAAGAGTTGAGAGGGGAAGAGGGAAGTATATTTATTACTTCTGTTTGTATTTCATGCAGTTGCTGGTAAAATATTCAATTAACTTAAAATGACAAATGAAAATCTGTCAAATGCTGTCTTATGTGACTGGCCATCTAGATCAGGGCAAAACATTTCTGAATCGTCTTGAGGAATTCGACTTCTCAACTTGCTGAGGTGAGGGATGAACACTCATGGCTTTTCTAACACTTTTTTTACATCAGTAAAATACACAGACTTTTCCGACCACCGTTTTCAGATCTCTAACATACATTTACAATGGAAGCTTCTCCTTCAGGTAAAGTATTTTTCTATTATATAGGGTCCTTGTTCTTTGGAAGCATCATTTTGGGAGGGAGTGATGTACTTTCACAAATGAATGATATGTTAAATAGGAAAATGCTGACTTTCCGAACTGCAGGTGGAGAGCATGAAGGCAGATATCACAGACCCAGCCAGGACACACTAGCAGTAGTGCCTCTTGGGCACACGGTTTTCATACAGGAGCAGAAGGTTGATGCTCGGCTCTCGCCGGCCCAGCAGATGATAAGTGTTTGTGTCTGGCAAATTATTGTGTGTGGCAATAAAAAAAACTCTGGTAGGAGATTTGTCCAGCTGATTGATGGGAAAGGGTGATAAAATCTGATTTATCAATAAATGTCACTTCAGAATTAACAAAGCTGATAGGAATGTAGCCAGCAGGAACGTTAATTTATCTATGAACAGGTTTCCTCCCCTCCTTCTCAGGGCTTGCTGCCTGCACTAATAGGGTCTTGGGTCTTTTCCTGATAGATGCCTGAATGCGAGGCAGCAGATTTAAAGATAATAATGACAATGACTCTGATAATGGTCGGCTCCGTAGCCTAAAGCTGGAGATGGGGAATGTGAAAGCATCTTGGCCCAGGCGGGCACAGCACTTTCCTCCCTTCCTGCTGTGAGATTATCTCCACCCTCAGGAGTTTAACCTGCTATGAGGGTCAACCCTCTTTGACCTGCTCTGTTCTGACACTAGAATTGACATGTAAAGCTATTTTAAAACGTCCCTATTGATTTCACTACAATGACTCCTTTGCAGCACAATGCCCCAATCCTGGAGTTTCTGGCCGGGCTGGTCTGGTCTTGGCAGCACCTCTGGCTCCCAGCTGTGTAGGGCAGGCTCCAGTGCAGGTTGGTCTCTTCCAAAACACTTTCTTGCTGCCTTCTTGACTGCCACCTTCTCGAAGGCCCTGTCACAGCAGCTGGGACAAGGTGGAAGCCTGCAACGGGGGGGGGGGGTGTTGGAGCAATTTTGGTGACCTTCTGTTACTCGGTGATTTCTCTGCTGAAAAAGGGTCTTCTCAAGGCAGTAAAAGTGGGAGCAGGGCTGATGGACAGTCAGAAGTTTGGGAGACCTCGAACGGGAATATTTTAATGTCCTGATGTGATATCAGCTCACAGATTTTGTCCTTAGATCTTCAGAGGCTTTTGTAAAGACAGATGGGGATACCAATTCTTACTTTTCCAAATGTAAAAATAAGAGCCACATTTCAGCTAAATGATTTTCCTTGTGCTGCAGAGACTGATGCCAAGAATAAATCCCAAGTCCACGTTAATGGCCCTCAAAAAATTACTATACAGAAGTGAGACACAAATATGTACTTCCCACGGCCAGCTTTGCCTCCCTCTCCCATTGTGGCATATTCTCCAAGGGAGGAGCCTCAGTGCATGGCCTAGAAGGGCGCTGCAACATGTCAGCTCTGTAGGCTGCTTGGGACCAGCCTTTGCTTTGTGTGCTCTACAACACATTGCTTCTCCCGCTGTATGGGGGAAAAAAGAGCAATAAAGGAACATCATAGTAGAAATGAGCTATTGTAAATCTCAGTGCCATAAGCAGCAGATCAACACGTTTGTAACTACTGTTTACTGTTTCTTCTTTGGCTCAGTCCAAAGCAAAGAGTTTCCCGGTTGAACATGTTGGTGTGCTAGTCTCTGCCAAGTCCTTGTCTTTGTCCTGCTGCCTATGTCCTCTTAATCTTGTTCAGTACCTTTTGGCTTTCCAAGGGCAGAGCTTGCATTTATATGCCTGATGATGCCTTTTGCTGGATCACCGTACATGTATCTGTAACCGTGTTCAGGATCCCATCAAATAGTCTGCTAAGCTGATAACTCCCTCCATTGGAACTGGTCAGTGGAGGGCATCTATCCCCATTGCAGCTGGGCCTGTAGTAGCTGTTCAGAATATCCCAGGCAGGTTGCTTTCAGTTGCATTTCTCCCCCTTTTTAATTAAGTTATTTGTTATAGGCTTTTAGGTATACTTAGAATTTCCTTCGCCTGCATTGCTGAATATCCTTTTGTGCAGACTTTCTCCTTGGAGATGAAGCCCTTTTGTTATTTTAAATAGTGAACAAATTGACACAACTTTGTACCTACTTAAACTTTCAAGATTATAATTAACACATATATGGGAAAAGATCTAAGACATACATGGTCTTTAGAAGAAGGACAGATGTCTGGATTGTTTGATTAAAACCTTACTGTCTGCTACACCAATTACGCTGCTTCGAATTTGCTCCTTATTAGCTAGTTCTTAAAAAAGGACAAAAAAGGCCGTTACACCTTTTATTTCCTCAATAATATTCAGTAGCTACTTCCTTCATATGCTACTCACACTCGGGCCTGGTGGAAAGGCAGATAGGTGAACAACATCCGTTACAAAGCCACTTGCTTGAGTTAGAAGTGCTTTCTGCATCTCAGCCACTGAAAAGAGAATAGCCTGGGGTAGAGGGGCTCAGGCTTTCCTCTGAGTGTTAATAGTACAGCGTTTAGCTCCAGCACGCAGCATAATCATTGGTTGCTATTGCTTTATGCATATTGCTTTATATATTTCAGATGTAAAAACATGACAAGTAGAGTAATTAGAGATAGAGTGGGGCTTGTGGATGAACAACAAATTTAACACAAACCTGAGAACCAAAGATGAATGAAGATAGTCCAATTAATATTTGGCCTGTATTTCAACCTTCTCACTATGATATTTACTTCTGAACACATGCACTTGACAAATACTTCCCACAGGTGCGTGGAGAGGTTTCTGTAGAAGAAAAAATTGCATTAGATGATGCTCAGATTGTACCATGACGGACGTGCTGTAAGAATCCAAAGAGATTAAACAGAAGAATTAAGCAAATAATTCTCATTCCAGTGAATCATCAAATATTTTCACCTTGCTTTATGTATGAGATTGGGTTAAAATGATAACTAGGCATGGGGCAATGGGAGACAATAACCTTTCAGTACTCCTTCCCCACCTGAGAACAGTGGCGTAAGGTACAAAGATAGCATTCATTAAAATTGGAGAGCTTCATTATCTCAATGCTTTATTTCTGAATTAAATACTTGTCACACTACAGCCTAAGATCTAAAATTACTCTTCTCTTCTTTGCTGCTGACCATTTTGATTCATAATTCTCTTGTGTGTAAACGTATGTGTGTGGATTTAGAAAGGCATGCTGAGATAAGGACAGTAAAAATGTCTAAGCTAGAATGGGAATGTTATATATTTTCAGGTTTGCAGTTCACCAGAGCTGCACAAAATGCACAACATTTTGTGTTACCTGATTTAAAAGCCCAAACTTGCAACAACAGAATAACAAATCACATGCCTGAAGTCTGAAGTGAAACCCGAAGTGAAATGGACATCGTGCTTTCCTTTGTATTTTGCAGTACTCAGGATTTACTTCATTAAATAGGTATATTGATAGCTTTTAATAAATATTTTGATATATGTGAATTCACAGTACTAAAGATAATGTCAACACATTAATTTTCAGCAATTTTATATTTCTAATGAAGTAGAAAATAAAGTCTAATAAAACTGCGATACCAGTGCCTTTTTAAGCTGTTGTGACACCATTATGAGTCCGTAGTTACAAGACTAGAGAAGGGTGTGTCTATGTGTTTATATATACAATTTTTATTATTTTTTTTAAAAATCACTGTTTTGCTAGCCTTTGAGATCAAAGTCTCTTATGTTTTAGCCAGAGGTCAGACTGCCATTCTGACCTTTGTTAATCTCACCATTTTAACTGATCATTTCAGTTTCTGAATTTTTTTCTATCAGCAAGTCAAGAAAACTGTCTCTGTCCAACATTGGTCAGGACAGCGCAGATTTCTTTTGGAGAAAAACACAGCTTTGAGGGCTAAATCCTACAACTGGTCCTCCATGACCAGAATTCCCAATGTCTGTGAAGTTTTGCATTCGCAGGTTCATGGATCAGCACAGAACTGAGAAACCAGCATCTTCATATCTGAAAAACTTCACTTTTCTTATTAAAAAGTTTAGTGCTCCAAGTGCAGCAATTGAACTTTTTGGCTTCCTCTGGTCATGGCATGTTTTACCTAAGGGCTCCAGAGGATCAACTGGTTTCTTACTGATACAGTAAATCCCAACAGAAAAAAAAGGGCAAATTTTCAAAGAATTCCCATAGAATACCCCGGGAGGAGTGAACTGGAGCTTTTTGTGGTCTTTTTAAAATTCACTTCATGGTTTTGAGGTTGGGTTTGGGTTTTTTTTTTTGCCTTGGTAGTGAGTTTTCAAGACCACAGATGTCCTTGGCTGGTCCTCATCGATAAATTGTTACAAAGCCCCTGCTGTAGTTTACCACAATGTCTGTAAGCCAAAAAAAAAAAACAAAAGTGACCCAAAGAGCTGGAAAGAACATTTGCTCTTCCTCATATGAAGCCTCCTTACCAGAAATTGATTTCTTGATTTTTTTTAATGCCTTTTAACATAAATATAGCCCCATTACACTTCAGGTTTCAAAAAGTAAGAACATACATGATTGACATCTGTAAGTACGTCTGCATGGAGCATATGTGCCCTTTTCAGTGATTCTATTGAACGTATCTCATCCTAGGAAGTGTGACCTTGAGTTGTTATTGTTTTAGTAAACTCAGCCTGGTTAGGAAGCTTCCATTAATGTCCTAGAATGAAAGCTATAGTTCAGGCCCGTGGGATATCAGGAACAGGGGAATTTCACTGTCCTCTATACACTGCAATCCATTTGTTAAAATGTATGCTGAGTGAGATGGATCCTAACCTGAAATATTTCATTTGTTTTTAGGGTGATACCATGCTTACCGGGTATTTCCTTCGTTTTCGTTGTTGGGTTTGTTTTTTTTTTTAAATCTCATTATACATAATCTAGGATAACATTTTCACATACTTGAAGGAAAGAATACAGAGAAAATAAATGTAAGAATTTTTTTTCCTTTCTTTTATATATAACCAGCTGTTTTTCTACTTTTCTGGATTTTGTTGTGTTGTTTCCCTGCAGTGCCCCCCCCCCCGGCACACCTGAAGAATGAAAAAGATTTTAACACATGATGGGGCTACTATACTTGATAAGCAGGTTCACCCCGTTTAAGCTAGGAATGCTTGGCAACCACCTGATATGAGAATGTATAATTCGAGGAGGAGCTTTAGTATGAAAGGCCCAGGCAGGTTTTAACTAGCCTGTTGTTGCAGTCCCAAGGAACATGAGGAAAGAATTTCAGCAGCTTCTATTGAAGCAGGATGACGTGGATTGAAATGGGATATATAGTTTGTGATAGGTATTGAGAAAACAAATGTAATATCACATTTTTCTGAGTAACTACTAAGTAATTACTATTGGTGATTACTTAGATTGTCACACAGTCCAGGGTTGCCTAGAGGAAGGTCTGGGCTGGTAGAGTCAGCCCCATGTTGTGGTTCCTGCCATCTTGACACCTCTGGCCTGGGGAGCAACGGGCTGTCCTTGAAGCCTTCTCCTGAGCTGTTCATTCCCCCATTACACTAGATAGAAATCTTCCACGTGACCTAACATAACGACTTTTCTATGATCACTTGATGCTGGCAGGTCTGGTTGCATTGCAGGGAAATGCATACCAGATCAGATAATGCCACTCATGGTGTCAGGAGGCTATTCCCAGACAATGATTAGGAAGAACCTCACCGTATAGTCCTTGAGGGCATGGCTCCCCCGTAAGAAGCAATATGGTCCAATGTCAGAAGCAGCGGCCACCACGCTTATGGCAGTATTGGGACAAAGAGAGAATCCCTGAAAATTGCTGCCTGTGCAGAAGGGAACGAGATGATGAAACAGCCTCTCAGAGTGACTCTGGGGAAGGGATGGCAGCCTCTGTATGCCTGGCCAAACCCGTGTGGTCCTCTCCTCTTGCTGTAGCCAGTTGTGCTCAGCTCCGCAGCACTTTGTGGTGGGTGTAAGGGCTTGGCAGCGGGAGCTGATTGCTCTTTCAGCGCTGTCTGCCGGCAGGATTGCTGTCTGTGTCCTGTGATGGTTATCTGGCTTGCATGTTTCTGAGTGGGGTGAGGTGCAATGGGAAAGAGAAGAACAAGTCATGGAAAAAAAAGGACAGGTAGAAGGTATCAGTTGCTGCCTGAATACCTGTGAAAATGAGGTTTTTTAGGCATCTTATCAGAGCAAGGTAAAGGTCAAGGGAGTAATGGAGGGTGGGGAGGGAACAGAAGACAATGCAAGAAGGAGAGAAGAGGAGGAGGGAAGAGACAAAGCAAAGAGCATGCCTGAAAACAGAAGGGAGACGGGGCAGTGGGCATAATCAGGTGAGGAGGTTTGGGGACTCCATTGGTGTTGGGCCTTGGCTGCCTGAAGGCCTTGACCGACCCTGAGCGCGGTAGAAAGGCAGCAGGCGAGCAGTGCACTTCTCAATAAGCTGTGAGTGCCAAGACCCCTGCGGTCACATTGCTTCTCAACACCCCTTGGTGACAGGGGAGAAAGGACGTACATTAAGCCCGGGTGACCCGTCCAAGCACAAGCTGGCAGCCAGCCTCGTGGCTCGGTGTGCGTCCCAGGGCAGGCGGCCCGTGGGGCACAGGAAGGCCGGGGGCCGTGTTGCCTTTGTGTAAACGGTCTAGGTGCGCTTTCCTTTCTCCTTAGGTTTGACTTCATTTTGAAGACCAGGCAAATCTGCTTAGTGTGGTTTAATGAGCGAGAGGATTACTGCAAGCTGCTTAAATGCTTACCTCAACCAGTGCAGCGCGCCTCCCCCTGCCCTGTGCCGGCCCTGAGAGAGCAGCCAGGCTGCGCAATGCCTCCACCCTGGCACCCTCGGGGTCTTGTGCTGGCGGTGGCAGGGCACCAGACACCCCCCCCATTGCTACTGCTATTTGTCAGTAGCAAAACTCACTCAAAACCTTCCTACTTGGGGACACATGTTCGTGAAACTTAGCAGGAGGGAGAACCTGTTCTCAACCTGGGCTAACGTGGAATTCCACTTGCACCTTAAATCTGCAACAGTATTATTTCCTCACACTTTCTCTAGCTATGCAGAACTGCCTGCTGGTGACATCGCTCACCTCCTTCTTGGAGTTCATAGGGTTTATCAGCATTACTGCCCCTTTCCAGCTTGCAGATGGGAAGCTGAGGCGTGGTGAGGCTGTGTCCTCTCAGACGGATGCTTCCTCCTAACTCCTGGTGCTTAGCCACCAAGACTGTGATGTTAAGCTCCTCATAAGTTCCTTCCAGGACAATGTGACTCAAAATACTAACAAATGAACAGTTCTGTATCTATTTCACATATCCATTGGTCTCCCTAGCTACAGCTGGGTTTCTCCTAATATCCTAAGAAAGGCTAGGAACCCAGGATTTGTGGGATGGCATTGGAGGGCTATGTTAATGCAAGACAAGAACTACATTCTGCATCTTCAGTAAAGACCATCACCAGTAAAGATGAAACCTTCATGATTTACTTCACACTCCTAGCATGATGCTGGACTCAAAACTCACAAGCACACATG
The DNA here is from genome assembly GCA_008921705.1 of Burhinus oedicnemus. NCBI lineage: Eukaryota > Metazoa > Chordata > Aves > Charadriiformes > Burhinidae > Burhinus > Burhinus oedicnemus. Next base: position 191,610 of record VFFE01007126.1, on the reverse strand, counting down.
CAGAAGGATTTTACATAGGTATGAGAGGAGGAGTTGTTCAAAACCAGATCTGCTTGCAGTGTAGATATGCTTTTCATGGCACTGAAACTTCCTCTGCAGCTTTGTTTCAAGATAACCCTTACACAATTACTACTCTGGCCTAACTCTGCCTATTGTATAAATCTCAGCACAGACACATGAAAAACGTGACTTCGTACCTCTAAGAAATTGTAGAACGTAGCTTGAAGCCATTGATACCCAAATACTAGCTGCTAATGTAAACCTTCTATGCAGACACATGAAGGAATTTTTGGAATTTTTCTTAAATTCTGTGTTAGGAAATCTACCCTGACAGTGAAATGCCAGGTATTTATATTTAAAACTTCAGAAAAATAGTAATACTTCAGGAATGAAAATACTTTTGTAGAGTTTCCTATTGAGTACCAGGAAAAGTGTCTGATTCCTTATCAACCACATGACCAAATGTGATAAAAGCCCACTTCTGCCCATGCTTTGTTTTCCAAACACTCCACCACCGGATTTGCCTGGAAGCAGCCTCTCTAATGGAAGGTTCCCTAAGAAAGAAATGTCACTCCCCATCAGTGATACTGTACACAAAGGCAAGCAGCTGAAAGGCTCAGGAGACACTCCTGCACTATAGAGCTGAACAATTGATCCTTGCCACAGCACTATTAAGAGTCCTTGATACCCACTACGTCCGAGACAATGTATTGTACAGAGAATTGTGGTTTGTTGTCAGTGGCCTGCGGTAAGCGTAATGGAGGTACTTGGTACTATAGATTGTTTAGAAAGGCAGACGTTATTGAGAAGAAAAAAGCTGCTCTTGTGATCAGAAAATGAAAACCTAATGAAAATAAGAATAACAATGGCATTTAATTAGAAGACCTTGTGTCCTCCCACTGGCTATCCTACCTGTGCAGCTCCCCCCGTGCAAACATTCTTAGCACAATACAGTGCTTTTGAGGTTATTCAGATGCTTTTGGTCTGGAAATTGTGTGTTTCTATTTGGAGAATAAATGGTGGATAGTTAGCAGCAAGCATCAGTCTCAGGTACGGACTCTTATGCTAAATTCCAACGATGCAAACCAGAAGTAGTTTGCATTGTTGAGAAGTGTGCTGTAAGCTGTACCTTTTACTATCTTTGCTATTGCCAGGACTATCTACTACAGGTGGGAGAATGGTAAAGAGGTCTTTTTTCCCCCTCCTAGTAGCTGAAGAAAGCTAGACCGATTCAAATGAACTGAACAAAGACAAGAGTAATGCTTTTCATAACAACAGGTACTTTAATGTGCAATCTCTGCTGAATCAGACTTTTGGAGACCTTTGAATGGCACTTTTACTGTCAATGCTGCTGTGAGAAAATAAATGTAAAAAACCCAAACTACTGACTGTGAAATTTAGGCCTAACATACACTTGTAATGAAAATACGTGAAATGGTGGCAATGGTCAATCATTGAGTGCGAAAGTGGCAGCCTGAGAAACAGAGTTGCCTGACACATTTCACGGCTGTTCCACCCGTGCTGAATTTGCTGCTCGCACATTCAGATGATGCTGGGGAAGAAAAAAATATTTCCTTTTGCCAAGACTTGCGTAGAGTTTAGGCCTCCAGCTAAACCACTGCTCCTCCTCCTCACCAGTGCAGTGACAGAGTTAGGGGCAGAGATGTTGAGGGCCACGGGAGAAGTGCCACCACCTCCCAGCTCCATTTTAGCCACCCATAGTTAAACTTGCATTGACGTAGCTGGGTGCTGCTTTGGCTGTGCTGGCAATTGCTGAAAAAAACCCTTCAGCATTGAAATACCTCCACTGACACCATTAAAATAAAATAAAATACACCAACTGGCTCTCCCTGCCTCCAGACAGGCTGAGGGAGGATGCGCAGGAGAGGTCAGGGCTTTGCCATGCCTTCCCAGTGCCATTAGCATTTTGTGCAGGAGACTACAGCCCCTGCATGCTGGGTACCATCCTCCACCAGCAACAGCTAAATATTTGGAAAAAGGCACCTCAGCACACAAATGCCACCAATACGCCTCTGTCACTATGAGTTTTATTGCAAATGCATTTAAAGTGCGACAGGTGGTGACAAAATGCGTCGTTGTACAAATATATTCTTGACGTGTAGTTTTAATTTTGCAGCTATGAAGAAGCATAGGTAAAAGAACAAACCGTACGTGGCTCTGTGTCTTCAGATAAAATTGCTATCCTTAGTTTGTCCTTGCACAGTTCAGCATCAGTGCATTATTGATTGGAATTAGGAAGTTAATAAGGTTTGGGCTAATTAATCAGATGGGTAGGGACTGGAACTGCACTGCAAGGCTTAATCAAGTCATCAAAGCTCTCAAGCCGTGAAGAAGGTAATTAAAGGAAAAGGATGCCTGTTATATAGTAACAGGAATCTAGGAGAGGACAAGAGCAAGATAGAGAAGCTCCATTTTCTTTTGTACACTTTTCTGATATAAATCAGACCAAATGACCCAGGTACAGTGCTCAGCTTCCTATCAGCAAATTAAGTTGGATGAATTTATAAATCACGTCAGAGAGGAATTTAGTCCAGCTAGTCTAATTGTCAAGAAATCTATGTTTGCTTGTAGAGGCTGGTTTTTTTTGCAATATCAAGGCCTGCAGCACAACCTCTTACTGTCTGGGACTGTTATCCCAAGGTTGCTGGATATGGAATGAAGCAACATGGCTTACAAACCTAATTAAAAAAAAATATATATTTGTTAAAGCAAAATTGATTAATGTGCAAGCATTATTTTGCAGCCTATTGAGTGCTTACTATAGAAGGCTGAATCTCGAACTTTTTTACTCAATTGCTTTGCTGAAAGTAATCTATGTGCCACGAAAAACCTTAGTGGTTTCATTAAGAAGCAGGTTTTATAGCCTTTCTGATTGTATTTTGCAGCTCATTGCTGTTAGATTAACAATAATGCAGGCGAGTTTTTTTGGCAAAGAGCATACAAGAAATAACCACTAATGGCCTAAAAATAGCATTTAATATATCCTCGACATTTATAGTCACTAATAGATCTAATGTTTTGACGCAACCTAGCCACAGTGAGCTGAAGTATCAGCTTACTAACATCCAGTGTCAATCTATGTGTTATTTTGCTGGAAATTTCAGAAAAAAGTTTTCTTTCAGTAATTTATGTTTTCAAAACTAAAATTTTCACATTTGAATCTTTTTATTTTGGAGGGAAATTCAGAGAAGTATTTAAAGAAACTGACACTGAAGAAATGAGTGTAGTAAAGGAGTAGGTGAAGCATTTGAATTTTCATGAGCTGACATTCTCATCCTATGTCCTTACCTGAGGGAATTTTGATTTTGCAAGTGCCTAGCAAAAAAATCCCCAAATAATGTAGTAAAATATTTATAACAAAGAAAAATAAGGAAGATTAGTTAGCTAGAAAATAAATATAGATGAAGTGTGCTTCACTAATGCAGTAATGATCTTTAAATATACATTTTGGAATAGTATAGTTTGAGAAATTAAATTCTGTTCATATATATATGTCAACTATAACTATACCTAGGGCCTGACATATGGAATTTGGATGTTAATTTTTTTGTCTGTTTTATTCCTGCTTTAGAGAGAGAGAAAAATCAGACTATACCTAGTTCTGTAGTAGAGGATTAGATCCATATGTTTGAATGATACTTATTTATAAATTTAGCCTGCAGTGAGTATTCTGTGTGTTTAGGCAAAGTGTTCAGATAATCTTGCCTATGTTTTCTGATGGAACTGAGAGGGGAAAATGCTAGAGCTGTGGTGCCTGTGTCAAGTTTCGAATTTAATCTCTGTGTTTTGATAAGCAGTTGACAGTCATGAGCATGGGCTTGTTCATTAAAGAGAAAGCAAGCGCTCCTCTCATGCCAAAACCTGTCATATGTCCCATATCCAAGTTTGGTTGTGCCTTGCCTCATTGTTCACTGATGAGCGATGACTTCAAGATACCAGCAAAAATCATGGCTAACAGTGCACGGTGTTTCACATCTGGACTTGTAACGTAGACTAAATGTTGTTTCTTTAGGAGGGGGTTTATCAAGTGATATTGAAAGAAGCTTTTCTAATATTTGTTGCTTGTAAGATGCAAATGAGCCTGTTAATGCACAATCACTGAAATTAAGATTAAAATGTTACTGAAATCAAAAAGGAAAATCCAATTATCTTTACTGTCTGTCTGTAAAGAAGGTACTATCTTTAAAGGCTCCCTTTCTGTCCTACACATGTACACTCATATATATTTCAAATCCTATTTGCCTAGGAAAACCACAGTATGAACAAGGGAGTAATAGTGGCTTCAAAGAGCTAGATACTGAAAAATAAGACTAAAAATGAAAACATCTTTACATACATTTGCTTATGTTTGCTAACTCCTGCATACCTCTGCTGGTTAACGCTTTGGAGGAAGTCTGTAGAAAATACACCAGCTCTGCTAGTCAATGTTTTGGAAAAAGTCCATAACAAATACATCAAGTCTACTGGCTAACATTTTGGAGGAAATATATCAATACCTCTTTCAAGTGAAATGCTACATCTTTCACAGAGCATCCCTGATACCCTCCAAAGGCAGGAAAGAAAAAAGGAAAGAAAAATGTCTACATTTTTATAAGATCTTCAAGTTCAAACAAATGGAATGTCCAGAAATAATTCAGGTCCCTTTACACATAAGCAGAAAGGGGACCTAAGACCATTTTTGTCTATCTTGGGAGCTAACACAAGAATGTAAGTACTGGTTCAGATCTAAGGTTAAAGAAATTATATCTCTGAGTGGTTGTTTCTCCATGTTTAGTGAAAATATGAAAAGAAGGCAAGTATAGAAAACTACTACTCCTGATGATACACTCTTCAAGTTTCCTGCCACCTGCATTTTAGGGATTGCATGAGCTGAGTTTGCATTCAGCTCTTTTTGCTGACACAGTCCTTGGAGGAACATCTTTACTGTGAGTTTACCAAGTTGGTTTTTGGAGCAACTTTTACTGCTGTCACCTCAAAAATTTCCATGGCAATGAATGCAGTTTTACCCTATGGGAAGGATTCTTCTTTTTACTGCTTTAAACCTGCTCCCTAGCAATTTCATTTTAAAAGAAACAGAAGAATCTACTTCAGGTCACACATGACAGACACCAGGAGGTAATCCTGAGGTATATGTGGCTGACTTTACTTCACCAGGTCTCACATCAGGAAGAGACAGAGTGTGCCTGTACCTGTGTCCCCACAGCAGCAAAGGAGCAGTTTCATCAGCTATAAATGAGAGGTTAATTAACAGCACAGGTTTCCACCAGCACTGGAAAATACAAGGCTGTAACTGCAAGTAGGGCAATTCCTTTGCGGTGTGCCAGGGCCCTCCTGGTCTCGTGAAGCAATCACTTTGGGAGGTCACGGTCAGCATTCACTCAGCAGGACTCTGATGGGTTTGCTACCATCACCACTCACCTCTCCCACTTAGATGCCCGGTCCCCAAGGACTTAACATCTACTACCAGCTCATTTTTTATGGGTCACTGAACAGCTGTCACCTGGTGCCACCATATGCTGGACAGCAGTAATCCAGAACTGAAAACCTTAACAAAACATTAGTGGTCCCTGAACTTTCCAGTTATTTCACCTATTGGTGAGTAACCCTAAGGTACACAATCTTCACCCAAATACCTCTCAAGTGGGGCCAAATCATCCTTGTGTGCGCTGTCACGTTCTCATTGAGGTAAAACTCTGACAGATTTAATGAGAACTTCAATAGTATAAAAGCTGAATGGAGACTAAGTGAAGGAGTTTTGAATTTCAGTCTGCTGTTAATATATAGAGGCAGTAATGCCCATAAGTTCAATCTTCCTGGTATGTAGGATATATGGCCTTATGCAAAACTATTGCTCCAAGACCTGGGGAAAATAAAAACAGCATGAAAAAATATTAAGCTTTGAGAACAACAGCAAGCTTTTCATTAGCCAGGTTTATAATAATAAAGATGACCAATGGGTGTTTGCCTTTTGAATTGATCTAAAAGGATACAAAGCGAATGTATCAATCATGAACATAATCATTATTGTTGGAAGTGTTTAGGGGTTTATAGGTAGATGATATATGAACGTAAGCGCTGACACCATCGTACATCATTACTGCTGAGTTTATCACAGTAATCATCGATAATTATTGCAGTCTTTTGTCTCAGGCAGGCAGGGCACAGTAGCGCGAGCTAGGAAAACCGGAAACTTGGAACAACAGTGAGAAGCGGAGCTGTTTGACATCAAGCAGGCTTTTAATAGATCACATCAATTGTTCACTGCCAAAGTAGTTTGAGAGTGAGCCTTTCAAAATTATCTAGTTGCTACTGTCTCTGTTGCTTTGGAAATAGCCAGTCCTCATAGTATGGGGTTAATGTTTTTTGTCTGTTCATGCCTAGCTTAGTGATGGCATCTGCTTCTTCCTTCCAGTTTCCTGTATAGAGAGCACCATCATTTAAGTGATGTGTGAAATATCATACCCAGTTTTAAACAGGAAGTTGCAAATGCTATAATTATTTATTGCCTTGGGAAGATTTTTACATTTAAGTATGTAAGAAAATAGATCTATTATCTCCAGTACTAATTTGTATTTCAGAATCACTGGGCTCTAACAGAGTGGAAACTTAAATCTTTCAGTCACTGAGTGTTGAGTAAATGTCCCTCCTGTTTGTGAAATGAGGCCATAATCCATTTAATCACTCAGCTGAGATATGTTGGTTACCTGAGCTGATAACACCTGGCATTTCTCTGGAGGTGCCAGTAGCATAACAGCCTTGTGCTGCATCCTTGACAAGACTGTTTTCCCTCAAATAGGTCTATTAGCTCCTCCACTACCTCTTCCATTACTTCAGCAGCAGAAACAATGACTGCAGCTACAGTGGTTGCCTGAATGACCTTCAGAAAAGTAGTTATTGTTGTTGTTGTTATTAGTATTAGCATTAGTGTTAGTATTATACCCCAGGGCTGATACGGAGCTTGCAGTTTCATGAAGTAATGTTTTTTTTAATAAGAAAAATGTCCATCTCCTAAATTCTTGCTAGCTGGAGGATGTCCTTCTGTTAAAGCGCCTGATCACATGCATTTGTTACTCCTAGCACTACTTTTCCGTAAGAGAAAAATGAAATAGTCTCTTATTTATTCTCTTTATTCTAAATGCTTTAGGCAAAGACACCTTCATGGCTACAGAGAAATTCCCTTCTTAGCTATCTGATAGGTAAAAGAACATCTATGTTACTTAAGCAGTGCTATTTTCCATTGGTAAAAGAAGGTACTTGTGCTGCTAAATTCCCATGTAAATGATGCTATGCTGTACCTTATAGGCCATTCTTCCCAACTCCAATGCTTCATGTAAAAAAATTAGCTTGATACCTGCTAGACCCAGAGTGTGAGTTTGGAGGATAACACTATTGACTTACAGTAAAGCAGGGTTGTGGCAGGACCATGGAATTGGCTTTTTTGGAGTCAGCATAATGAAAACTTGTGCTTGGCTGAAGTGCTCTAAAGCATTAGAAGTAAGTTACGCTTCCACTGCCGTAGGGTTGACAAGGCGTGAAGTCAGTCCTGACTAATTACATGATTTACATCTTCATTTCTGAAAGTCTTTCCTGACATAATGTTATCATTGTCTTATAATCACGTATTAAAGTTCTGTTTCTTACCAGTCGTTATTTGTCCTATGTTGATCTCAGTTAATAAACTTGGAGATCGTCATTATCTTGTCTCTAAGACTTTTGTCCTTTAACAAAGGTAAAATAACAGTAAAACAATTAGAGTTGAAGAACTTAAAACAGTATGAAAAGCTGTGATTTGGCACAGCATTCGATTTTTGTAAAAGATGGGATTAAGAGATAGATAAGCTAATATGCTCAGGAGGAGCCAGACGTATCAGAGGGATGTTTTGCCACTCAGTACAGTTTGATCAAATAAATACTAAGAATAGAAGAGAGGAAGAGAAAAACCAAATAAACAAGGTCTAATTTAACTCACTGGTTTTGCTTTGGAAATGCTATTTTTTTCAGGTTGCTTCAGCTGCCTTGAGAAGACCTACCAGTCTAGAAGGAATAGAATTTAGTATAGTTCCTATTAGATAGCAAATTTTAAACTGCCACAGAAAGGTGTTCCCCTCTGGATTGAGAATGGGGCAACAGTGGTACACAGAGCAAAGCTAGTTATGCCTGGAAGATCCCTTCCTGAAGATTAGGATTATGTGACAGAAGGACCAACAAATGCTCTGTTTTTTTTTCCCTGTGGGTATGACTGTAAGGTTATTGCTGAGGCAGTGCAAGGGGGAGAAAAAGTGGGGGAGAAAAAGTAAGGGAGAAAAATGTTTGCAGATGTCTCTTGTAATTGCTTGTAGCATTCACTGGGTGCACTGGAACAGCATACAGTGGAGAACGTAAACAAACTCCACCATTTGAGTTTATGAAAGGTTAAGCTAGTCATCTGACTTTTACTTAGCCTTTCCTCTGTATAACCTTTTTCCTATTTTGTAATCAACTGTAATACCAAGTGAGTTTATCCATTAAGTCTGTAGTACCACATTTATTATGTGGTGGTTACTTCTAAAGAGAAATCCCTTATCCTTTGGAATTGACGCTTATTAACCTTGGCCTAATTGTGGTCTTGAGCTGTCACTCATTTATTATTTATCTTCAGACCCTTTAACCTGCTTCTCTATCCATTTTAACAAAACAAGGCTACCCTGGAGGATTTGTCTTGTCTAAAATACATGCAGCTTTCCAAGTTGCAGATGGCTTTGAGTGTTAATATCCAGCAACTTCACCTATTTTAAGGAGAGGCTGTCTTGCTGCACTAAGTGGAAGCTTTGCTGAGCCTCTTGAGAATAAGCAAGCACAAAGTTTGAACACCGACTGCATGAAACCCCTTTGTCTTGTCTTCTACAGTGTTCCGGTTAGTGATACAAGTCATGGTGCTGCTTTATGGGTGCTTTTTGAGTATTTTTTTAGAGCTTTCTTCCATGTGTTTAATTTTTAGAAAATCAGGTCAATTTTCCAGTGTGGTGCAGAGAATGTGCCCACACGCAGCTGCATTAGATTGGCTAAGAGAGCAGCATACCATTGAACAGGAATTGGAATGAATGGATAAGAGCGGGATGTCTTATACTAGCGCATCACCTACCTTTCAGTGATGTGGAGCCATGAGTGCTTGTGCCAATCACTGCTAGGTCACAACTTACTGTTGCTATTGTGAATTTACTTTATCAGCTGTATGAACCCAATAAGCTGAGTTTCAAAGCTGGCACAGAGTATATTCCATTCATATTGCCAACGTTAAACTACAGTTGTTTGGGGAAATGGCAAAATGACATTTGGAAATGAGCTCAAAAAAAGTTTACATTTAGACGCTTCAGGAATTTACTTATCACGTTGTTCAGTTCTTAGTAGCATGGGAAGATGTACAACTAACAGACATATTTCTTGAGAACCTGTGTTTAGCTCTGTCGCCACAGTTTTGCAGGAGATGACTTTAATTTTGTTAGAACACAGTGCAAAGTGCTGTAATATCCAGTGTTTCTTGTATTTAACTTATTCTGAAGTATTTTGTGCATAATTTTAAAAAATATTTTTATATGCATACATTTCACTGCTTATTTTTAAACTGAGAACTTCAGTTCTTCATATCTAAAGGATTGAACTGCTTCAACATAATTTTTACCAGTGTTCTGTTAAAGAACTAGCAAATGATGACTGGTAAGTGAACTTGTAATTGAAAATTACAATCTAAACATCTTTTTTTTTTTTCCCCTCAGCCAATTCTGCTTCTCAATTCCTTTGAACATAAGCTAAATCAAAAATGAAATTTGCTTTATGGACAGTTTAAGGTGTAGGAAATAATGCATATCTGTTTAATTTCAGAAAGGTGAGACAGACCCTCCTTGAACCTATGTTCCCTGGCTGCAGAGCTGGCTGGCTCACCACAGAGTCGAGTCAAAGGGGGAGTCAACATGTAAACAACAGTGATGGTTGGGCCTGATGGGGGGAATGAGGCAAATTCCTGAAAATTCACCCACATCTGACAGAAATGCACAGTGAAAGCAATTGCTTTTACCTGCTTCCTCTAAATTTGTGATGTTTTTAGAGTTTGCAGGTTTACCTGCTCTTTACAGGTTAGAAAATATCTCTGACACTAAACCAATGGGATCTCCATGGGAATTTGCCGCTTCACTTTCCAGCTCAGGGCTGTCTGTTATAAAGGCTGGATAAAATCCCCCAAAATCTCTTGTCTGGAAAATTGCTAGGCAATGTTTCTTCCCAGCCTTCTTTTCCTCAGTGAGGTGGAACCAAGTATTTTTAAAAGAATAAAAGAAATCATAACCCAATCCCCTTCCCACTAAAAAAGAGGCATACAAGAGCAGGAGAGATGTGAAGATGTGACTTGATCACTTAATGCACATGAACTAATGGCTACCTGCTACCAAACACAGCAGTTTTGTTCCTTCATTCCTGGTTGTGCTCTGCTTCCTTTGTGCTGCTACTGATACTTCTTGGATCTCCCACAAAAAGGCAACTTGGGGAGCAAAACCGTTTTTTTTTCCTCCTTTTTGTAGACTTAGTATTTTGCCTGTCTCATCCAGGAACGTGGAGACAGACAAATATCACTGCCGGTGCAGGCAAGAGGGAATTTGTGGAAAAGTCTGCCTAGGAGCTATAGGAATAGCAGCCAGATGTTTGATAAATTTATCTATATTTTGAAATAACAGAGGTTTTGTCACCCAGCAAGCAATGGTTTATTTGTCCAAAGTGGAAAGCCCTTGGAGGAGATTCAGGAAAATTCTCTTCCTCCTGCAGTAGCCCAGGGCTAGTAGAAAGCTGGGGCAGAGGAAGAATAGGTCTTCACCGTCCAAGCTAAGTGTCCTAATCACTGATCTATTCCCTAGTCTGGGGGGGAAATGTCTTTCCAAATTCCTGTGCTGGAGAGCCTTTCCTGGTGAGAATTTCCTGGAGGGGGGTGCATTCTCAGGTGATGTCTCCATCTCCACAAATTAGCATGAGGTTTAAAAAACAAAATAAAACAAAACAATCCAAAACTTTTGTTAGAAAATTCCTCAATAGTTCCCGCTTGAGACCAGTGCTTTTTGTAACAGTATTTGGCAGCTGCTGAAAGGCTGCAGTAATGTCACTGGCTATACCGCAGCAACGCAAGAAGCCAGGCAGAAGGAGGGTGTTACGCTGGAAAGCGCTGTGCAGAAATAACCTGGTCTCAAAACACCTTGGGTCTCCTACCCTGCACATATAAATGGCATAGTAGCAATATCGTGACTGGAAGGAGAGAACTTGCACCAATCAATTAATCCTTGACCCGTTTGCTTCTCTAGGTGGTTCTTTGGGCCAATCTGGCCCAAACCACGACAGGGACTGACAAATAATGGATCCAATATTTGGATGCAATCAACACTGACATTATGAGAGTTAATAAAATTCATTATCCTCTGGCAGTTCACTCCCCATGTCAAGGGAAAGGATGTTAATTTAACGTTTTTTTAAATTAACTAACATTCTAAGTAGCTATAAGCCTCTCTGCCTGAAGCTTATGTTTAAAAAATGAAAACAAAACTTAGACTGAAGCTTCTTGTGTAGCGAAAAGCCTCAAAATTATTCTACCAGCCAAGCAACCAAAATGAGTATGTCTCTTCATTTTTGAGAGCCTGCCTTTGGGAAGTTGTTTTAATTTCACTTTTTCTGGTCTGTTACACGGTAACTTAATGGAACATTATTTATCTTAACATAGAAACCATACAAAGTGTCATTTACCTGTTCTGTTATTGGTGAAATGTATGCATAAGCAGAGATTTGAGACATCCGACTTACGACCAGTACGGAGCAAAGTGGAACCGGCAAATGGCTCAGGAGGTTCACATGTGTGCAGGGATGTTTGTGTGTAACTGCAAAAGAACACTCCAGTCCTACTAGATCTGTAAGCAGAGGAAAGGCTTTTCAGCCTCTGTAGCTGAAGGGGCAGGATGAGGGATCTGCGTGGGTGGGATGTTCACTGGCCCTGAAGGGCAGATCCTTTCACTGAAGATGGGCACAGTGCTACTGAGCTCTGCGTTGTGCTAGACACCTTGTGCAAACATTCATCTAAACTTTAATCACTGAAAGCTAAGTGCCTGGGATGAGTTAATGTGTATGGCCTTCTTGTAGATAGTCACTGCAGACATCCTCTTGTCCCACCTGGTTTATGTACCTTCTTGAGGTGGGAGGAATATCTCTGTGAAGGTGCCTATTCTGTCTCCACTGGCTGTAGAGGAGTACGGGTGAGTGGGTCAGATCAGAAGCGTAACTGTTGGGTGGCTGAACAGAGGCCATTCCCACCCTTGTGTAGATGGGATTATTATGACTACTGATAAAACCTAGGGATCTGATTAAGAAAGCTAAACCAGCATCTTTCTTTGCTATCTGTCATAATGCAAAGTCTGCGGGTAAAGTTTCATTTTAGGTAGATTTTACCCAGAAGGTGGCTCTTGGCATATACCTACCCCACTGTGCATTCAAACTGGTAGAGGATTATTATTACCTTTGGTCATTATTTTGAATTTGTTGAAATACAGAAGTTATATTGCATATATTCTGCTGCAAAAACAGCATATCAGGCTGTGAATTTCAGCATTGCTCCCTCCTTCTAGAGCCCAAAAAGCACTGGCTGGGGTGACTGTCATGGCAGTCTGGTTGTTCCCTCCCCACACCTCTTCACAACTGCTCCAACACCCATAGTTACAGATATATTGCTACAATGGTAATAATATACTAGTATAGATCATTGTTTTTGAGAACAGATTAAGTCAGACCAATACAAGATGTCTTTATACCAACACAAAAGCATTGTATAAATAGAAATATATAAAATACAGACAAAATTTAGGTAGCATTAGAGATTCAAAAGTAACCAGGACAGCGTGCTTTAAGAAGTTATTGCCTCCTAAATGAAAGTTCTAACTTTTAAACCACTCAAGTTCTGCACTGCAACAACTTAAGAGCACGCAACTACTCTAGCCCTGTATTTCAGCTGAGAGTATGGTAATTTTGACCTGGGTGACCATAATTTAAACTGTTCCAGGTAGATGGTCTGTGTTTCTGGCCATACGCTGTCTCTACCTGGATAAGCAGGACTTTGTCATTTCAAACAGCTCTTCTACCCAGACTACTCCTCAGCATTTGGTAATTTCGGTGGGCGTCTTGCCTTAACAAATTTGGGCCCAAAGACACTATCACAGAAATAGACCCTGCCAAAGCCCCTAAGGTGTGTGTAACTGCCCTGGTGACTCAATACATTAGCTGGTTCCTAAAGCCTTGGGAAATGAAAAGTCAGCCTTATTTCAGTGACTTCAGTATGTCTGCATAGATTTAAATCAGAGTATTGCACCCATTGTAGTTTAAATGTCTCTTCTGTGTGTTATTTATAGGCACAAATCCACCGTTGTTTGAAAATGAGCCTTCACAAACTTTGGTTTTGCATGAAAAACACACTCTGCAGTCCATTCTGCTATTGGATCATCTGTCACTGTCTCCGTGCCTTCCCTGTGGCATTCCTGATCCATTCATTGACAAATACTTCATGGACATCAGGGAAGAGAGATGTATCCCTTGGCAAGTACAAACTATTTACACTGTCTACTGACAGAGCTGCGTATCACATGAAGCGTTTTAATATTTCCATGACAGAGGAAGTCTCAGGAACAATACTTTACAGCCACAGGACCAGTAAAAGATAGTTTACTCCTATGTGCATTAACCCAGTTGATATAATGCATTAGACTGAAACTGGCAATGAAGCTGAAATCCAATTGAGGTCAGTTCTTTTTATATGTTGTTTCTGTTTAAGGGCTTTAAGACACTGCCAATCACCTCTAATTGCTCTAAACAGTCTGCATTAAGTGTGATTACCCTGTTGAATTCCCACTGTTGTTAGGGTCTTTATTTTAGCAAAAAGTCTAAGCACTTATCAGATCTTCCTAACAAAACACTTTAGCTGCAGCCCAATACCTTAACCCCGCTGTGCTATTGTCTACTTTCAACTACATCCTGCGTCTAACTATGCCATCTTTGATGGATCTATGTAAATATGGACTGAAAAGCCCCAGCGAAACCTTTTGTTAAGTAAATATGGAAATTCAAATAAGGACACAACACAAATGATTTCATCATAAAGCTTGTGTACGGTCCAGCTTTACACAATATACTTATTTACATGCCTTAAAAAAATCTTTGTTATCAAAGCTATACAAATATCAGTGAGACAAATTTTTGGTCACACAAGTTTATGCAAGTCTAGCTTCTAGGAGTCAGAAGATATGGTGGAACAATATAGAAATACGATTACAAATAACAAGAATGTATTTTAAATATAAAGGGGTGTGTGTGTATACAGAGTATACAGAGATCTTGCTTCTGTCACATTTTTCTGATGAACCAAACAATGCAAAATCCTAGTATGGAATTTTGCATCCATAGGTACTAATATACCGCGCTTCACAAAGTCTTCATTGATTTATCCTAATACACTGTTCTATGATAAACGTTCACTTTACCATTCATAGGTTGGCCATAATAGGACAGGCAAGCCTGAGCTTGTTAGCTTGGTTAAGACTATAAGCACAAATAAGTCTGTAGAAGTTAAATTCATCTACAACAGCAGTCTAGTTTGGGGATCAAGATTTCCTATCCTGACTCCCACAGTAACAGAAAAGCTGATCTATTTTAAATCCTATTCATATAAATGAAACAATTCTGGTAGGAGAAATTAGACATGTGGTAGAAGTACTCTGCTTTCTCTGCTGGCAAAGCCAGTTTGGGAATTTCCCTCCTTGTGTGATTTTTGGAATTCCTCCTCATGGTGATTTTGTTTGCAGCATTGCCCCAGAGTTGCATGAGCACAGAGTAGTGGGCTCTAACCCACAGCATAGGAAGCAAACTGTGTGAAGGCAAGAGGAGTGAAAAAATGAGAACTGGGAACTTCTCAAGACCTTTTTGCCACCAGAGAAAATGGTAGTATAACTGCATTCACAATTTCACATAAATTGTGCAACTGCTCTCCCCATCATTCCTTCTCCATTGTCATCTTCTGTCTCTGGGGGCAGAAGTTCCAATATGGAGGAACCTGAAGAGTCTCTAAGATGTCATCACAGTTTGTCAAATCTCTTAGCTATAGATAACTGTGTTAGCTTAGACCACTGGGGTAACAAATGAATGGTGAACTCAGTGTTGTGTTAGGTTTGACCACTGGTGTAATGAATGAATGGTGAACTCAGTGCTGTTCTGGGTATTTGGTGGCTCCTGCTGGCCTCCGTGGACATTAACATCTGCACTTGCTAGTTTAAAGGTAAAGCTCTATGCATGCTGCAACCACAATTCTGGTTGCAGCATAGGCTTATCCTTAGAAAGGAAGGTGTCTTTGAGCCTGTATTTTTTTATTTCACGTTCTTAATGGGATGGGTTTGCTTCTTTAAAATTACTTATCTCATCTTGTGTCTCATCTATTTTATCTGTTGCTCATCTCTAATTTAATTCCACCTACTTACAGCAGGATCTTCCTGCTTCCACCCAGTCTGGGAGCTCACTGGGTGTTCACCAGGAAGCCACAAGCTCCCTCTAAGTTCTCAGTAGGTTGATTCTGACTTGTCTCAAAGCTTTTCTCCCACCAAAACATTTAATGTTCAGTTGCAAGCCTTTACCTTATTACCAACAAATCATCTACTGAATTCTTGAAAAAGTACACATGGACACGTTACTAACGTGCTTGATGAAAAAGAGAGGAGTTTCATTTCACAATATGAATATTTCCCCAAAAGGTCTTCAGTCCTCTATGCTCATTGCAAAAAAATTTGGATTCCATTGAGACACGTACATAAGAAATTATGAGAAAGAGCCTGTTTTATTTTGGCATTTGGAAGGTACATTGCAACTACTCTTATGAATGTCACAAGAAGTAGATATATTCTGTTATTTTGGTCTCAAACTCAGCAGTGAGTGGCTATAATCTATTTTAAAAGCACTATCAGTTAAGATACTCTGTGACTTCTTATAGTGAGTAGATTAGCACTTTATAAATCAGTTCAGGAACTAGAGTTGGCCTAAAGGTGCTGGGAAAACACAATATTTGAGTGTCCCTTGTCCCAGAGACCTTTCAATGCAAATGGATGAGATAAGTGCACAAGGAGGAAAAGGAAATTGTGAGACAGCACAGTGAGCTGCGGGATGGCAGCAAACATTGTTAGTTACAGTGGCTTGGGGGGAGCAAAGCAGAGGAAAAGAAAATGAGGGAGTGAAAGAAAGAGGATTAGAATAGGCAGCCAATGAGCAAAAAGAGGTGAAAATATGCACACAGCTGTAAAGATGCCTCTGAATGTTCAGTGACTCCTGCTTTAGCTGCTTTTGCGATTTCTTCTACTGCCTGAATCCTAGTTTTACCCCAAATCATGCAGTATAAGTAAAGAAAGATACATCACATTTTCTACTGCTTGTACAATGGGTGTATAAGTCCATGAATGCTCTTTTTTTACTGTCCTCCTACCACCATAATAGTCCTTCCTATGACTTTTTATGTTCCCCTCCTTGGGAAATATCTACCTGCTTGGCATTTGGCCACAGCCAATGTTCAGAAAGCCATGCCTTCTCACACAGACATCACCTTGTGTAGACTCTGTGATACCTTTGTTACTTCTTCTTCTTATTATTATTATAATATTGTACTATACTATGTTGCATTATACATGAAATCTTTGTTATTTATTGCCTAGTGTTGTTTAGATGCTCAGGGGATTCTTAGAAAGAAAACTGGACCACTGATAGTGTTAAAAAGCTAAGACATAGTCAGTCTTTCAGTTTTTTCAATGATTAGTGTTGAAATCACATTTCTAAAAGGACTATCGTAGGCACTAACTTATTTCACATTGCATGCTGAGTTCCTTCATCGCCAGGGCATTAAATCCTACGTGAAATCTGGTGGCTACTGAAAGTTCATTCACAAAGAATCTGTCCCTTGTTATGCTCAGGCAGTTGTTGGCTGCAATAACCTAAACTGTCCTTCTATAACTTGTTACTAAAGTTCTCTTATGGCTGGAGTGAGAATCAAGGGGGAGACAGTGCTTTTGGTGTGCTCATGGTTCGAAGATGAACTGCACAGTTTCCAATTTGAGCATGCAGTCATATAACTAATATTTCAAAAATATGAGACTTTCTTGTCCCTTGGGAGGTAAGTAATCTTCTCAGCGTAGAAAGTACTACATAAGGCCATAATTCACATGTAGTCTTCTGGGTATTTTGTACCAGTTCAAAGTCTTTTTACTATACTAAAGATTTCCAACTGTGTGGGGCAAATGCTCCTTTGAGATTCTCCTGTTGTGTTGGTGCTACTCAAAGACAAATGTGCAGTAGATGCCCTCTTTTAATTCCTTTCTGGCTCTGCAGTAGCTTGAGGGATGATGAGAGATGACTTTAAAAGCTGATTATTTCTTTTGAGTTCCCTCATTCTCTCTACAAGATCATAAGTCTATGGAATTTTGTTTTGTCAGTTCAGATACCTCTCGGCATAACTTGCTGACTTACTGTTCTCATTTCACAAAGAATCTAAAACCTACATTAGTACCTGCAGCTCATGAATGAGAAAATAACATTACATGTATTATGATGCTTCTTCCCTCTTTTGCTCTGTTGTTTCTTTGTGATAAGGCAGGAAGTGAAATAGAAGTTGAATGCTTTAAGTGATCTGTTTAATAAACACTTAGTGTGAATTCAGAAGTAGTCACTGGAGCAACTGTACCATAAAGAGGAGTAAGGTGAGTACACAATTATGATCTCTGCTACTTGAGTTGCAACAATAGGGACTAATTCTAGAAATGTAGTTATTTGCTATTGACAAAGAGAGTATATAGTCTTTCAAAACACACCTTGAAGTTTTCATGATTTTAAAATTATGTAACAGAGTATAATCTGCCGAACTCTTAGGCTGTAGTTGCTTAATCTGGCCACAGAAGATTTAAAGTACCTGTTAACTATTAGTTACAGGTATTTGTAAAAGAATAGCCAACTCCATTTCTTCCTCGCCAGTGCAACCTCATTAAAAAATATCCTCCACACAAGTAGCTACTAAAAAATTAAGAAGTTAAAGACTCACTGCAAATTATGCCAAGATTGCAAAGAATACCCACAGAAGCAATACCGTGGAATGTAAACAGGCTCATTAACTTTAGAAAGTCTGATTATTAGCCAAAGGTCTAATACTAGACCTGCAGACCTTTTTGAAGCTCTAGGCCTAGCTTTCCTTCTATTTCCCCAAAAGCCAAGAAGCCTTACAGACTCCAAACATAAACATCTTCCCATCCATATTGGTCTGGAAGGGCTGTGTGCAACTCAACATGTTTCCAAGACCTTACAGAACTGGGTCCCAGTTTGCAATGGCAGAAGGACCCCAAGGAGGATGCATATTCCCTTTTGCTTGGCATGTGGTGCAACAAAATGGCCCAGTAGATTCAACGTAGCTTAGGCTGACCAGTTAGAATACTGCCCAACGTTTAGAATATTACCAGTAATTACAAGTTCGACTTAGCTGTTTGACTTGCTGTGACCATATATAGCATAAGGCAATAAGGCTGCTTCTGCCACCGGACCACTAATGGCAGTGATTCCTTGAGCAGCACTTTCAACTGGATGATTAACAAAGCCCTTTAGCAGAGATTAAACTGGCTTACAAATTTGATTTTGAGTTGAATTATATATTATAACTAGATTTTTCTTTAAAAACACATATTTTACTACTTAGCATATGGAAACTTAGCTAAAGTTTCATGGGAGTTATTGGCTAGGCCTTTGGGGGATTTTATTCTGTCTTATTAAAACCGATAGTTCATGCCTCCATTGCTCTTTCAGAATTTTCAACCATGGTATTAGAGGCTGTGCCATTTTAACCAAAAACCTATTTCTTCTGCTTAAATATCAGCGGAAATATTTACATTTATCAAGAACAGTGGATATCAATGGCTGGCTCACTTGTTGGTTGTTAAAACTGTAAAAAAAAAAATTCAGCCTTCTTCTGGCTGAAAATATACTCTTTTCATGTTGTAGTCATGCTGAAAATGCTAAATGACCCTTCAGACTTTGCTGAGAAACATTATCTATTCAATTAATGGGCCATAAAATGATTTAGATAAAAGACAAGCCTGAAATGTCTTTAGAAATCCAAGAGAGGAAAGCTAATACTATCTAATTTCTCAAACTTCAAGGATATAAAAGGTTTAGGAAATGTAGAACATCAGTTGCACAGGATTCTGCCTAACACTTTAGGAAACCAGAAACTACAAACTGAAGGGGGAGGAAAAGTGCAATATCCTATATGCGGTAAAACACACATTAATGCATGAACGCACACTGTCATTTTCCAGGGGCGATGCATTTAGTACACTTTCCAGCTAGGATGACTGAAGAACAAGAAGGTCAAGTGATCTGACCGCAGACATTGGTCAATGGCTCTGTGTGATTGGAATTAGTACTTTCCTGGCTCCCACAAACCACTACACCAGACCCTCTCATAAATATATTTTTTTCAATCTGTGAAATAATTTAGTAGCTGTCATGGCTATTACGCCATGATAAACCAGAAATTTTATATTTCTATTGATACATATGCAGAAAATGTTAAGAAAAAATAAAAAGAAAAACAAGGACTTGATTTTCATTGATTCTGGGCAATTTGCTTTGAAGATTTCATCCTATAATTGCTGAAGTTGCAAAATTATCTCAGCTTTGCAGAAAACTACTTGAATTTTAATGACATTTTTTTCTTGCATATGTTTTTTTTTTCCTGAATATTTTATAGTATAATAGTCCATCTATTATCAGTTAACAAATTTCCTTTCAGCTACACTCCTGTATGGAGATTCTGACCATAGCTTCCCTGTCTCAGGTTCAAAGAAATTCGCATTTAATCTTTGGCAGGTCACTCAAGTGGACACTGCACAGCCTTAAGGAGTAATCATGACGTACAGAAGCGGCAGTCACAGGAGCTCCCTGTTGCCACACATTTTATGGCAATAAACTGCAGCCAAGGCCCTGTGCAGTCCAGTGAGCTGTGGCCAGGACACTGGGTTGTTAGGAATTTTGCTTTGGCTGACTCACAATCATTGAACCATTTGAGAAAAACTAATGATTTTCCACTCTAAATAGAAAGATAGGAAAATGTAGGTGTCTCCAACCAGAACAGCAATTAGCAGTGGTAAGGAGTCATCTGCACTATATACAAAATGTTATCTTTGTCTTTCAAAGCCCTGAAAATACTCAGTGTACCGCTGGGTCAGACATGGCTGTGTTAATGTGGCTGGCCAGCTCATATACATATAAAGACACAAACCAACCTCAAAATAGTAAGAAAGTCGGAGTTGAGATATTTTAGGCAAACTTAACTTTCGTGATTCCAGTAAATTTAATAGAGGTTTATTGCACTAGGAGATAAAACCCAGTAAAGTAGATTTCAGGTGCTGGTTGTCAGGATAAGGAAAGCAAAATGCAAGAAACCCATAAAAATGTGTAAATTGTACTAGTCAAAGGCGAAAAGGACAGTGTCTCTGAGGATAGTAAAGTTTTATAAATAACACTAAGATTGCTTTCCAATGGAGATGTGATCTAGGTCTTCCAATCTTCCACATCCACTAGTGTCCTTCTCCATGTTATTGCTGCACTGAGTCCCTGCCTGCTGGGGAAGAGCAGTGCCTTTGCCTGGTCAGGAGCTGCTGGGTGCTGCCTTTCCTCTGCCGGAGCATTGGCTGGGGTCTTTTCCCTCTAGTCACACCACAGTTCTTGTGCAAACTGCAGTGATGTAAAATCTTTGAGACCTTTACCTTTCTCAGTTATGAGTACAATTGACCAAGAATATTAGACGTCACTAGAAGTGAGAGGATTGACAGGTGGACAGACACCGTAGTTGTATTATGCTTCCTGCTCCTAAGAAGAAGGAAGTAAAAAATAAATGAGAGAACAACTTACTAGCTCTGCCTGGTGAATGTGGTTTTTTCTCACCAACAGAATGAACATTTTTATATGGCTGTGTAGTAACAGCATGAGTCCAGGAACCTGCAAATCTTGGTAGAGGAGAAATGATGAAGGATGTATGAGTTGTGTGGGCTTGTGCACCAGAATGACCAGCAGACTGTTCACCCTTCAATAGCCATGACTAGCACTCGACACTGCTGTGCTGCTGCTGACAGCACCATTTTTAGGTGAGGTTGCCTCTCGGGCACTCTAATCCACACGTGTTGCCATGAGAATGCTGTCAAGTTCCTGTTCAGAGCTTTCACACCCTCCTTACATGTGGAAGGTAAGACCAGGCTTTGTTGCGATTGCTTTGAGTTTTCTGGTAGTACAAACCTTGCCAGGGATATGCCCTGATTTCTGTTAATGTGCTTTATAACTAGCCCACACTGCCTGAGTCCTTTTTTATGCAGGTACGAATGCATAAATACAGCAACATCATTGTTGTTTATGAAAGCATTCCCATGAGTACTGGAGAAACAATGGGACAACTGCTGATGGTGTGACCTGACTTCACTGACAGTTTAAATTCCGTAGCATTATTCTGTGACAAGTACTACAGTTAAGGAAATGTTGGCTGACACTGCTTTCCCAAGTTCTGGGCAGCAGCCTTATTGCCTGTGCTGAGACCTTGTGAGAGCTCACGGATTAGCAGAGCCCTGTATGGTTGCTGAGATGCTGTGGCAGCTGGTGACACAATAGGCAGCTCTCCTTCATGTAAGCCAGGATCCCACAATGACTCCTTTGGTCAGTCTGGTGGGATGTGAGTGAGTAGGTCCTTGGTTTTACAGTAGTTAAAAATCCAAGAAGCAATTCAAAAGAATATCTAGGTCAAATTACATGTGTTTGGGCTATCTAAAGTCCCTCTTAATTTTTCAGGGCTGACAGTGTTTTTGTGTCTTTGTCTTGAACCACTGTGCAGTTGGTGCATGGTGTGCTCTCCAGAAGTGAATTTCTGTGGTGTGTCAGCTGAGCCTTCCTTTTCCTTGGCTATGTTAACCAGTAGAGCTGATGTGCTTCATTATTTAGTGTTTATAAAGCTCTTTTCAGCTCTTTGAAGCACACAAACTGCTAATTACTCAAGCCATGGCTGTTGTGGTGTACAGTGTTTTTGCAGGAGTAAGCTACTTGATCTCTTGCTATTCAGGACAACTAAAGGTCATATGAAACTTTTTTTAGAAGAATCTAGCCATGGTATTTTGCTTATAGTTAGTCAGCAAGCAAGATTTCTGTAGGAAATGTCAAATTGTGCAAGATTTGACTTTTTGATATGAAAAAAAATAGACAGACTGAAACCAGTAAATTGTTTGGAGGATGCTGTCTGTCTGCACTGCCCTGGGGTGATCTTCTTGATAAAGATCATGTATGGTGGGTGAATGTTAGACCGAAACCCTGGCACAGTCTGCCAGGAAACTTGCCCCAGATTTGGCAAAAGTTCGCTGAATATGAGGTGTTTCCACCTCATATTGCAGAGCGTCTGTGCTCATCTGTGCCATTTGACTGCCTTTCTGACTCCCAGTTCCACCTTGGGAACCTCCCCTTGGCCCTCATCGCACAGGAAAAGCACCGAGAACAGGAATAGAAATTACTTTACTCACTTGCCTAATTCAGTGACTTGAGACAGTTTCTAAGCTGCCACCAGTTCTCATAAAATGGTGCATTGATACCACCCAGAGGGTTCGAGAAAAACCTTGAAGAGGACACCCCCCAGGGTGGTTTTGCAGCTCAGACCCTGTTCCTCAGGGTGGGTGAGGGAGACATTTCTCCCAAAACTTTGATGCAGGGAGGCAGAAGAAGGGGCAGGGAGACGCACAGAGCAATAAACTCCCCCTGTGTCCACAGGTTTAAAGTTCACAGGGAAAACGGAGAAGCAGAGCGTGGCACCACTAGAAGTGCTTAAACTGGATGCAGAGGGGAAATAGAGGCAGATGCCCCCAGGGCGTGCACAAGTCTGTGCCAGGAACACCAGCAGGACATGCTGGTTGGGAATGGAGGGCAGAAAGACGAGGAGGCAGAAAGCAAAAGCGGGGAGGATGGAGAGGACGCTGTGCTGGCTGCATGCACACGGCCATGGTCTCACACACAGGCAGTCTGCGGTGCCAGTGCAGCAGTGTGAGAGCTGAACCCCTCTACGCAGCTGTTTTCCCTTTTCTGAACTTTCAAAAACCTAAAATAAATTTGTTTTCTTGTTTCTACCTTTCTTCAAGTATATTTACACATATGCTTTAAATCGACTCCTGCTCTCTGAGGATAAATCACCGCACTTCAGACCTTCAGGTGGAAGCTTCAGCAGGCTTGCAGCCAGGAGGCTCAGAGGTCTTCTGGTGAGCAGGGCTCTAACGGGACATGCTCACAAACTATATAAAGCAGCGAAATACAATATAGTTATAAAAGGGATCAGAAATGCCACGTTGTATTGATAGAAAACATAATTTCCCCCCCTCCTTTATTTCATAGCATGAATTTCTGGCCTCTGAGGAATTAACGCGGCCTTTGAGTGCTTTAGGTGACGTAATATTGCCCTCTTCTGGCCAAATATCGAAATGACTTTTTGGGTTGAGGTTAAAGAGTACGATCAAGAGTTGCTCCCGCGAGAGAACGGGATGGCTTGGCTGACGGCAGCTACAAAGTCATGTGAAGTTAGGCTTAAGAGGCCTCTGTGATAACCGCAGAGTGCAGAACGCAGCAGCCCCAGCCCTGCGTGTCGCAGCGCTGCTTGGCTGCACCAGTGTGGGTCACCACTCCTCGCCATGGCTGGAAGTATCAAGCACTGGTGCCTCCTCAGCCCAGGCACTTGGGTTTCATCAACCTCGCAAAGCCAAGATTTGAGTAAATCGGAATGGACAGCACAATGCTTTTCCGATGCATAAATGTAAGCACATGTTGCAAATAAGCACAAATTCCTGTGCAAGACCTAAGTGCTGGAAAGTTTAAGTTAAGCTCCACAAAATCAGGACAGTGACAGTTATAAACTGAGGGGTTTTTTTTTCTTCCTCTGCCTTCTGCTTTTTAAGTGAATTTTTCTCAGGTACTCTTTTATAAAAGCAATTCCTAAACTTTTCATGGGAAAAGGTTTTGTAGTGCCATAAGAAGAAAAAAAAAAGTCAGAATGCTGTGTATTTGCTTGTTTTCAAAAGATAGATCTTTATGAATAAAATCAAATCTTGAGACTTGCATTAAAATTGGGAAAATTGACAGCATCATCTACATTATTAAAAAGCCTAAGCTATTCACTTACACTTGGGGTCAGTTAGTCCCTGGCCATTCCCTTGTCTGTCCGCTAGCCCTGGACTGCAGAATGTTAAATGTACTCTTCTTTTTCAATGCTACAGTTACATTTAATATGCACAACCCATATTGAGGCTATTCCCAAAATGC
The DNA here is from genome assembly GCA_008921705.1 of Burhinus oedicnemus. NCBI lineage: Eukaryota > Metazoa > Chordata > Aves > Charadriiformes > Burhinidae > Burhinus > Burhinus oedicnemus. The sequence continues at coordinate 167,193 of VFFE01007126.1, read as the reverse complement.
AGCAGAGCCCATTATCCTTTGTAACCAAATTCCCTCTTTTTTTTTTTTTTTTTTTTTTTTGATTTTATGGGAAAACATTCCATGGAAAATACTTGCCATTGCATACAGTAGAACATGCCAGTATGGACGAACGAAGAAAAATTTCTGATTTGTGTCTCACTTTTGGAGTATATAGCATAATTTAAATGTTTGGCAACAAAAAGGCCAGTTTTAATCACTGCAGCAGCAGAGGAAAGCTTGGAAACAGACCTCAGGTACAACAGAGATCTTTGCTTTGGACTGGAGCCATTCTGCAAGTTGCTGAAGAAGGACGTCCTCTCCTAGCAAGGGACTAAATCTGGGATTTCTTCCACTATTGCAGTGAGACATCCAGTGCCACAAAGATGCTGCCAGGGGATGCTGAGGTTCCTGCCTCTCACAGAGGACTGATGCCCTGCTGTTACCAAGGTCTTTCATGAGCTCTTTGGCTGGGGCAATGGAGTGGCCAAGACTTTCACCACCCAGCTGAGGTAGTCTACAGATCCTGCATAAATCATGACTTCCACTGAGTTGCAGCTAAAATCCCACAGTGTTTAAATCTAGGCCTTTTTGCATTTCCTCAGTGATTGTGCTGCAACTGTACCTTCTCAGTTAACCAGAAACACCAGATGGGTAGCAACTGGAAGGGGGATCGCTTTGTGGAAATTCATATTAATACATATATGACAGGTCTTAAAAGCTCATGGCTATTACAACTCTCCTAGCTACCAGGGCTCCTCTGGTTCTGGCTTCAGAAGGGCTTTCTTGCATTGTTCATCTAGATTTTAGCTCTTGAGGAGTAGAACTGTCCCTTTTTTTTCAGCTGGACAGAAATAAGTTGTACAAATGATGTTGTGCAGTGTTCAGTGCACCGAGCAAGCAGGAGGCCTACAGATGTGTGTGACGAAGCCAGTGCTTTGGTGATTTACCTGGTCTCCCGCCACTGCTGTGTTAACCAAATAGCTCAACCCTTTGCCTTCTGCTTAGGTTCTTCTACGCTCTGAAAGGCGTTTTTCTTGGAAGTGCTAGGATGGCTCTTCAGGCAAATAATATTGCTGCATACACTCAGATTTCTTGGTCTGTGGCTGTTGTGTGCTACTGGGTAGTACTGGCTTGCCATTTCACCCACCCCTCCAAATCCTGGACAAAGTCAAAAAGTCTCATGTACTCATATACTGACACTATTTGCAGCTAATGAAAAGAGCTTAAGTCTGGGAAAACACAATAGGTTGGAGTAGCCTTATTAATGAATTTTGAAAGGCTGAGAGGCCCTGTTAAACAGAAAATTAATCTGAAACCATTTCTTCAAGCAGTCTGTCAATAACATACTACATTTGATTTTTCACAAGCAAAGGAAGTCAACAGTCCAACATGCTGCTTAGGAAAGGAAAATGAACATCAAGAAAAACATAGAGCAGATAATAATTTGAAGAGGAAACTTGCAGTTGTCTCAGAAATGGTGGAAGCCTTACAGACAGAGATTTTCACAGCTAGCAGAAGGAGGCCTCTGGGTCACTCCCCATGAGGTACCAGCATGGCCAGTCTCCCACTGGTGGTAGCCACTGCAGGACAGGCTGCGTTCCTGCACCTCTCTGCAAACTCACGCAGTGGAAGGAGAGTTGGGGGCTGCCTGTGGACAGAGCTGTGGGGCCTCTGATCTGTGTCCTGAAAAGACCCTCATCCAGAGGAAGCTGTTGTGACCCAGGCATGCATAGGGTGTCCATGTCAACACACAGAAACAGACTGGGAGTTTTCTCTGGAGTCAGAAAAAAAGGAAATTTGGTGGCATTCTTATTTCATCCTTTGTAATTGCCTTCATCATTTTTTCCCCAAACAACTCCTGGAGCTGGCGGGAGCCAAACATGCATTGCATCCATTCAGGAGCTGGGTTGTGTCCTGCAGGGCAGGACATTCTTCCAGCCAGCTTTCAAATCCTTTGGGACTCTGAACTGCTTGTTCAGAGCCACTCAATGTGTTAAATGTAGGGGAGCTTTATTTATTAGCTGGCAGAAGACAGAAAGCTCTCATCATTAGAGTGAAGTGTATAATCCAAATGCAGAATTAGTAAGTTATTTGGTGGCTTAAATCACACTGTTCATATGGAGCTTACTCCAGTTACATCTAAACAGCAAGACCTGAGAGAATGTCTACTTTGAGCCCAGATGTTCACTCCTGTTATGGAGCTAGGACAAAACTTGGGTATCTTTCCTCTCAAATTCTGATTTCCATGGGATCAAAACACAGCATAGATCCAGGACTCATCCAGCCATCTCCCCTCAACCAGCGTACTGAAGACAAACACTTAGCCTGTATGTAGGTCGTTGGTTTTGCTCATATTTATTTATATGAATCCTGACCTTCAAGCACACAGCATGCAGAACTCCCACTGATGTTCACAGGCTTTTTGGGGTGGTGAAGTCCTGCAAAATAAAATCTTAAAGGCCTCTGTCTGGAAAGACCTTTGCACCAAGTCTGGCAGCAATTGTGAGGCTCCACGTGAACACAGGCATCCCGCCACACACTTGTATGTGCAGGTTAAAGAGACGTGTGCTACGTGCAGTGACATGGTGACAGAGATGGAGTTCTCCCTCTTTATGAGGGAAGGAAAACCAGTAACACCAGAGGGCCATGCTGCCATCCAGAGGGACCTTGACAGGCTGGAGAAATGGGCTGACAGGAACATTGTGAAGTTCAAAAAGGAGAACTGCCAAGTCTTGCACAACCTCATGCACCAGTACAGGCTGGGGGCCACCCAGGTGGAAACCAGCTTTGCAGAAAAAGACCTGGAGGGTCCTGGTGGTCACCAACTTGAACATGAGCCAACAATGTGCCCTAGCAGCAAAGAAGGTTAATGGTATGTTGGGCTGCATCAGGATGAGTGTTGCCAGTTGCACAGGGAGGTGATCCTGCCCTCTTCTCAGCACTGGTGAGGCCACGCCTGGAGTACTGGGTCCAGGTCTGGGCTCCTCAGCACAAGAGAGGCATGGACATACTGGAGAGAGTCCAGCGAAGGGCAACTAAGATGCTGGAGGGACTGGACCATCTCTCCTGTGGGGAAAGTCTGAGAGAGCTGTGACTGTCCAACCTGGAGAAGAGAAGGCTCAGAGGGATCTCATCAGTGTATATAAATACCTGAAGTGAGGGTGCAAAGAGGACGGAGCCAGGCTCTTTTCTGTGACAGGACCAGAGACAACGGGCACACTTTGGAACACGGGAGGTTCCCTCTGAACATCCGGGAACACTTTTTCAGTGTGAGGGTGACTGAGCACTGGCACAGGTTGCCCAGGGAGGTGGTGGAGTCTCCATCTATGGAGATGCTCAAAAGCCGTCTGGACACAGTCCTGGGCAACTGGGGCTAGATGGCCCTGCTTGAGCAGGGGGTTGAACCAGGTGACCTCCAGCAGTCCCTTTCCACCTTAGCCATTCTGTGATTCTGTGAACTTTCTCTGATCAGAGTGATAAGGCCTAGGATATGTAATACCCTGATGCTTCAGAACTTTCAGTTTATCCTGAAACCATGGCACACCTTGTAGTAACCATACTATTTTGAAGAAGGCTGCAAGCCTGGCAGCACTGTTTGAAATGGTTATGTGAGAATTTGTTGTTAAGGGTCTATGGCCTCTAAGACAGTAACTTAATGTATGACACTCGTGGAGTGTTCACCTTTAAAAAATAATTCAGCCTTAGCTGGCCTGTTTGGTATAATGTAAAATGTTTTATTTGCAGTATCTGTTCCATTAAAGTCTCAAAAATGGAGAGTTTTGAAGTAACTATTGCTAAATGTGGCATTCATTAATCACAGATGATCTTCTCTCTGTGCAGGTGAAATAGGGTCACTGCACATCTCTATACATTCTTTTTTTGGGTGAAGATTAGGAATCTGATTGTCCCTCTCCCCTGAACCTGTTGAAGATTTTTTTCACTCCAGCTGATCAGCATGGTGTGGCTCCAAGGACAACTTTGGTGCATGACTTCAACAGAAACTTGGGTTGACTCCCTGGTATGGATAGCAGATCTCGGTAAGATAGCAGATCTACAGAAAAATGTTCAGATTCTTCAAACACCAGAACAACATGTAGCTCTTATGACTTTGAGTTGTTACTCCAAAATCTCCCTTAATGAAATATTTCCAGCATCTCTCCTAAACATTTTTCTTTTAAGTTAGAGGTATGAACTTGGAAGCGATTTCTCCAGTAATTGTTTTGCTTTGCTATCATTTATGACATCGTCCATGCAAATACCATCTTCTCAGGGTATTGCAGGTGAGTTGCATGTAACAAATATATCTATTCCAGGTAATAGAGTGACAATCTGCTGTACAAATGGTTTGCTGAGAGCACAGATACCACTGCATCACAGGCTGTGAAGATGACATTTAGCAGCTCTCACCCACATATTTCAGACTTCTGAGACCAGACTTCCAGACCAGATACCCAACAGCCTAGATCTAATACATGGCAAAATGTAATAATAGCTAGAAATGTGTTTGGTACCTATTCCTGAATGGTGGTTGTACTAGTGAAAATGCCAGGATTTGCACATCTTTCAAGAACAGTCAGCAATTGCAAACAAATGGCCCACTACGAGCAGCTGCTGATGTTGTCAACATGTCTTTTCATGTCTTAATTTTCTTAGTCAATGTAGGACAGATGGTTCAAGTATTTAGCTGCAGGTACAACTGCAGCTGGGGTAGGAAGGGTATATTTAATGCAGTACAATCAACTTTCCAATCTGTTTAGAGGGTTATCATTGTTTCTTACCAGTCAGCAGAAAGAGGGGATGAAAGGACACCAACACTTTCTGAAATAGAGCAGAAAATTGGGGTTGTTCTCGTCCTCTTATTCTGCCCTGCTCCACAGTGCACACTCAAACATGCGAAAGTGCTCATGTTTCTGGACCCCAGCGAGGTACAGGTTTAGAGCAAATGAAATAATCGTACAATAATGTAATATGTTGATAGGAAAAAGCTGTTAAAGTAATTAAGACTTCATTATAGATCAGAAGAATGGAAGTCACCCACCATCTAAGCACAGAAAGGGGAAAGTTACATGAGGAGGAAAACATTTTGCTAATCTAGCTATAAACTTCAGTTATAAACAACAATGATATTGAATAATTTGCCCATTCATATACAATGTATGTATAAGGAAAACATTGACGTGGGTTCTGGACATATGTATGAGCAGGCAAAAAGTGACAATTGTGATGCACATATACACATTTAGTTCTGAGGTCTGATAGAGCATATATGCAACCAATACACTATAAAGAGACATAACTCTTTGGGGCATGTTCAAGATCTTTTTTCTGACTTGCTGTCTTTGCTCATGAACGTAAGTCTGCTCAGTCTGCTCTGCTGTAAATCTGGACATCAAGTCCTAGGTGAAACATGCTTTTGTGTTCCTGCTGTGCCATGTTGGCATTTGGCGGAGACCAGCTATAGAATAATAGTAGAGATGGTTCTGTGGGATGTGACCTTTTTGCTTGGAGTGAGTTGGGTGGCTTGTGTAGGAACACAACATTCAATCTGAAAAAGAAATTCAGACAAAACACTAGGATAGAAGCTAGAACCAGAAGAAGACTGCTCAGATATTTCCCTTTTCTTTCATTCTGAAAAATGCATATTTGAACTCACAAAATCACATCAGATTATTTATGTTTTTAGACCATCAAGCAATAAAAAAAAAAAAAAAATCAGTCTATTTTTTCATTTGCGTGTTTACAGAGCAGCATTTCAGATTTTTTCTGTAGACACAGAATTTCACTTAGACCTCCTGAAATTAACTTTTACCCTGTTTTACAGTAAATCAAACAAGGTTTAAACGATGAGGTATACATATGTGGGTGTATATTCATGTTTCCGTCATGTTCTCCCTAGTGGCTTTTGAATCCCACCCTGATTTTGGCCAGGTAGTGATCTCAGAGTGATCCTGTCTTCACGAAGACAGGTGTTGCCTAGGAAAGCCTGAACATGAGAAAGCTACGTTGTGTACTTGCACAGGAAAACCGTAAGTGGAAGGAACTTCTGGATGGTCAAAGGTGAGAAGACGCTTCAGTCAGCACTCACATTTCTCACATTTAAAGTTATTTACACGTAAGATCCAAATTCAAAGAAAATCAGTTTGTTAAGAAAAAGGTATCAGCACTTTTTAACACCACAACAGTCATTTAGGTTGTGGCTTAGGCAAGGGAACCAGCTAGCCATGCAGGGCTCCTTCTGCAAGGTACTGTATTTCAGTGAGGGACTGTGGTGGTGCAGTTCCTAAGGGGAGGGCCTTAGGCCTCTCGGTATTTGGTGCAATTTCCTCCCCACCTGGGCCAGATAATAATACAATGACCAGAATGATACATGAAAGAAAGAAAGGGTGGAGACTAGAACACTACAGCAATCCCTTAGTGTACCTGGTTCCCATGGCTCCTACCGTTTGAAGATAATAACTATAATTGATCACTCCTGACAACATATAGATTGTGGCCACAGAGAGGGGGGTACCAGGACCACAAGTCCTAACAAGTCCTGGGCTCTTTCATAACTGATGGAAAGTATTGGACTACTCCATTGTCCAAGCTGGGCCGGACCGGAAAAGTACTTAACGGAAGTCAATTATCTCGGATCCTATAAGTAGCAATTCTAGTAAAGACCCTTTGAGCTCTTCTGGATTGCAGCGGGTTGTGGCCAGTACCTCCCCTGAGCTGGGACACCGCCTCAGTCAAACACCTGGAGGACTAGAAGGCCAGGGCGAGACAATCCCTCTCAAGTCTCAATTATCACCCATTGAGGAATGCCGATGCATTGTGAGTATTTAACTCGGGAAAAAAGAAAATTTTAACTATAGGCTAGCATCTCTTTCATCCACCTCTCCACTTATACGTTTATGATAAATATACATTAACTCTATGGCTGTGGTTGTTCTTCCATTTACCCTTGCACACGTAGGAGTTAGAAGGGGTACCTGCCAGCTTGTTAGAGTAATGCAATATTAAGAGATCTTTGATCTCAGTGGTTATAAACCGTGTGTGGGGTGTGAGTGTGTGTGTCTGCACACACACTTATATGCTTTGTTTATATGTATATGCATTAATTTGAGATCTGTGCTTTTGCTCATATGTATATGTATTGGTTTGGGATACCTTATAGTAAATTAGTGTGAATCTTGTTATCTTTGAATCTGTAATCAAGTCACTGTTCAGTTATTTAGTTAAATCACTTTGTAAATCACTTTGTAAATCTTTAAATCAGCTAATGATTAAGCGCTGCTAAAATTCAACCTCTTGATCTACTTCAAATCACTAATACATTTTGAAGTGCTGCTAAATCATAACTTCCATCTGTGACAGGGACTTTCAGAACAATCGCTCTGATACAAAGGTCAGAGGCTAGCCAAGAAGACAGAAACCATAGGAGAGAAGGCTCTGTAGGCATCATGGAATAATATCACTGGTAGCTCAGTTTTTGGGCTTACCCCAGGGCTAGCAGGAGACACCAGGGCATGATGGAAGGTACTTGTCCAGCTGGGCACTGTTGCTGTCCTTTTGTGCCTGTGATTCCTTGCATTTTGCAAGGTAATTAAGGGAAGGGTCACATCTTATCTAGTTCATCTCTCCCCTTAAAGCTCAGTTGAAACATCTAGATCCTACAGTCAGAAGCAGGTAAGCATTTCCATAAGATTTGTCATCTTATCTTAAACTGAGTGCCTGAAGTAAGATGAACTGCCTTCCTCAAGTGCTTATTTCTTTCCACTGACTGACAAAGAAGTTCACAAAACCATCTCAAGCTGCAGCCCTAGCTTATAGATGGATGAAATTAGGTGAATTGGATTGTCTCCAGGTTGTCTGACAAAGCCAGGGAGTGACTGTGGTGAGCAGACCCTTTCTGCAGGGATTGCAAAGCCTGCAGAAAGTACTGGCAGAAGTTTGATCAGTTCCTGTGCCAGGAGAACTGGCTCCACGATTACAATCCAGCAGACAGTTAACTGCACTTTAAGTTCCTTCCTCATTAATATTTCCAGAAGTAGGAAGTGTTGCTATAAAGCTATTTTTTAATGTTGATTTAAATGCTTCATAGGATTTACAAAGGCACTGTCATCGCAGCTATTGACCAGTTATGTCTACCACACTACCACTGCCCTTTAAAAGATGACACAGGTTTTTATTTTTAATGAAAACGAGTTTTAAAAATATCCTTTGAGAACATTTCATTTCCCTTAATGCAGTCAGCTGAAAATACCCAGACTTTCCTGTTGTGATTTGGGCTGGATTGGCTACCGAGGTAGATGACAGATGCTCTCCCCCACCTCTCTTTTCAAGCAGAGGTTGGAGAGAGAGAAAGAGACTTATGAGTTTAGAGGAACTAAACTACTTTAATGAAAATATTAATAATAAAATAAAAAGAAAATAATGAAATATATACAAAACTGTATCAAGCTCCCAGGATGACGATCATGTCACCAGCAGGCACTGGGGAAGTCCCAGACTGGACTCAGTGATGGATGGGAACTGGATTCCAGATCTGGATGCAGGATCGGGATCAAAGGCAGGCAAACAGACAGAGTCCTCCTTGGATGCCAGCCATTGAAGAAAGAGGGCTGATCCTTTGATCCCTCAGCTTTTACACTGAGTATGAGGCAGATGGGATGGAATACCCTGTGGGTCAGTTTTGGGTCACCTGTCCTGTCCGCTCCTCCCTGCAAGTGTGACCCCTCTATGCTTTTCTGCTTCCGACCCTCCAACGGGGCAAATAACCAAGTTGGCTGGTCTTGGTTGTTATAGCAATAAGTATAAGCAAGAGCATCTCTGCATCCCATTCCTTGGCATCAGCTATAAACATGGGTCTTATCACTCTGAGAGCAAACAGTTTCTGCACAATATGCTGTTAATTTCAGTAGTTAGAAAAGGCCTAGCTAAAAAGTAAAGTTACTGAACAAAATTGGTCCTGTTTTACCTCAAACCAGGACACTTTCCAAATGCGTTAATTTCTGATTTCCCCCTCCTCCCCTCGCTTGGTCAGATTGAGACTTTAGGCCAGTACTAGTGTTCCGCAGGGTGGCCAGGGCTGTCTTCCTCCTGCATGACATGGTGAGAGGCATCAAATGCCAGTTGAGAGAGAGGCATTTTCCATGTGGCTCTTGCACATCCAAGTTACAATGAAATGCAGGCTACGGCAAGTAAAATGTATAGTGTCTCCATGTTAGTTCATTTTTTTTTCGTTTGTTTTTGTCTCCACAAAAGCCCACACAGAATCACTTTAGGAGTGACTTACAAGTAGATGCATATGTATGCTCCTGCTCTCTGCTTCCCAGGTAATGATCCAGTCTGGAGGCTATAATTAAGAGCACACATCACCTCCTTACCTCCTTAGAGACCGCAAGAGAGGCTCACTGTTGCTTTTTCCATCTGACAAATGAACAAATCTCCTTTCTGCCTGTCAGCTGTGAGGCAGACCAGGATCTGCTTCAAAGTGACCAGCCTGCCATCCGTCAGAGACGCACACAGTGAACCACACAAAAAATACAGAGTTCCTTGTATCACTGCAAATGTGGGGCAAGACCCTTTGGGTGCCCCGAGTCAGTGTAACTTCACCATTTGCAGTAGAGATTTAGGACAAGGTCTGTGGTGTCCTTGCAGAGATTGCAGAGGGATTTTCTTTGCCTGTGTGGTTCTTCACATCACAGCTTGTACGGAGTCTCTTCAGCCCTCACTAGCATGACTCGGTACTCCTGTGAGGCAGATGGTGTCCAGATGGATAAGCTATCTGCCTCATCTCAGCCAGCCAGAACAGCCGGGGAACTTGTGTGAGGGCAGTAACTGGTACCGAGGGAGGTCATTTAGGGATTGCTTTCTAGAGGATGAGCTTTGACATCCAGGACTTGCACATAGGAACTGTACTGTCTGAACATTAAAATACAGTTTAATTAAGATGGACACTCAGTATATTTGTATCCACACATTTAGTTAGTGAGACACAACACCACACAACCATGGCTGTACCACTTCTCACCCTGGGCTGGTGGGTGTGAAACCAGCCCTCGGGGCTCCACAGCACTCCTACATCTGGAGCTAACAGGCTTCTGACTTAGATTTGCCTGCCCTTGCTGAGGTGGGACAGGCTCTTTTCCTACATGTCGGGTGGTGTAGGGAGGCTCTCAGCTCCCTCTGTGCTGGGCTGGCAGGGGAAGGCCAGCAGCCTGTCCCAGGTGGCCCCTAGCCATGCTGGGCAGCATGCTCAGGGGTGCCCCTTGTCTGAAGGCAGCATAGAGTCTGGTGGCAATGTGGGACCGGCTTGTTCATCTTGTTCCCATGCATGTGAAGCATGTTTCATTTTCCCTTCCACCTACACACCGGCGTACAGAGAGAGGTAAGACTGCTAACTGTTCAGCTTACTTTGTCCTGTGGCGTGGGGGTTGGACAGGACAGCCAGCTGCGATGGCACCGCGTGGCTTGTCTGAACACCTTCTTTTGTAGTTAAAAGCACTCAGTCCTCACAGGGCTGGAGTTCGATAAATGTGGTGAACCAAAACTGGTTCCAAAGTAGGGCATGTAGGAACAGAATCTGACTCCATTTTCTTTCCCTGTTTTGTCTTTCAGGCAGATACTACTTGCAGTTACAAGGATGACGGCAATGCTGTGGTGATACATTTGAATCAGAGTATGTGGCATTGCTACTATTTGGTTTATAATAAAGATACTGTGTCAGATTCCTTTATTTTCTAGTGCTACCTGTAGAAAATGATGTCCACTTCTTGTTGGTATGGTGCTCCTCAGCCTGATTCAGTCCTGCTAGCCACAATTCCCAAAGCACCAGTGCTTGCTGTAACCGTCCCTGAGCAGAAGGAGAAATCAGAGACCAGATGGATGTTACCAGATGAAAAAGTTTTTCAACACTGACACTGTCACTGTCACTTTTGGTTTAGCAGACATCGCAGACTGTTGTATTACAGTCTAAACTACCTTTCTCTGGGACATGGGGTTTTCCTACAGACCATCTCAAGGTGGAGTTCATAGCTGTTCTTGTGATATTTATCCCAAAGATTTCTATTTTCAGTGAGCTGGCTTGGGAAAGAAATCAGAGGCACTCTGCTGCTCTTATGTACTTTCAGCTCTTGTATAGATAAGGTCTTTGGCTACATCCATCTACATGTGAAAACTTTCATTGTCTTACAAAACATTCATAGAAAAGGTACAAAGACTAACATAGCAAAAATAAAAATTCACCAGCTGTTGTAATTAAAGGTTGCAGAACTTTTTTTTTTGTTTGGTAAATGCAGACTTCAGTTCCCACATCTTCTTTGGTATTCACCTTGAATCAGCTAGGTTAGGACTAGAATTAATCAAGTAGGCATTGCTATTCTCATCAAGAGTTTGAGAAACAATGAACTGATTGGCATTTCATGTCATAACAGGTTTTAACAATCATTAAAAAATAATTAACAGTGATTTGGCTTGTTTGCCTATTGTTTGGAAGAAATGCTATGAAACTGGGCTATTGTTGATGCTAATTTTAAAGTAGTTTGTTATCCAGCTGCTCTTTAATGGTAATACCTCCAAGGTTGTGTTGGGAACAGCTTGATTCAGTTTGGAAGAACTGACTGCGGAAATCACAGCTGCACCCTGAGCTGCCTGTTATAACCTGCCCTCACTGTGCCCAGATCCTTGCAGCCAGTCTCTTTCCAGAAGCTTTTTCCTTCTGCTTCACACCCAGAAGCTCCTGACCCTGTGTGCATACAAGCCTGGGAGGGGGCGGCTGTTCTCTGGTGCCTGTCCTGGCCCTGCCCTGATGTGTTCCCAGGAGGCCAGGGACATTCACAGAGCAGCTCAGCCCTGAATATCTGTTATGGCTATTTACTGCAGCCCAGAGGCAGACCCGTACCTAACTGACAGCAATAAGAGCATCCAGCAAAGTCCCTTGCTGCACTGAAGTACCAGCTTATTGGAGGCAGACTCCTGCAGTCCTGAAATATCCCTTTTGCTAGTATCCTCCCTCAATTCCCCAGGAGCAGCCAGGGCTATGGATACGCAAATGGATAGATGTCTGATACACGTGTTTTTTAATAACTGAATCATAAAATATTCAGTAACCTCCAGGACTGCAGTGCCTGGTCTCTAGCCATGACCTAGCATAATTCTCTGAGCAGCTGCCTCTCACGCCTGAGGGCTTAATTTAGAGTCCATTGAGGTGAGCAGGAGCTTTCTCTTGGCGCTGGTGATGCTGGATCTTGCCCAAAGGCCCAAATCCTTCATCATCTTATTACTGCAGGTGATCCTTAAGGCGTCTGCACTAGCAGCATTATCTGTGTTACTGCTGTACCATGCTGGCCTCCCCAAACCTGAACTAATACCTCCTGAATGTCTTTCCTCCTTATTACTTGGGAGGGAATTTGGGTGTTATTTTTCCTCTGAGGACCAGGACAGATGAGCATAGGTAGAAAGTCCTGCTATGGATCTAGATGACATTTGATGCCAGATCTGGTTTAAGCATCGCATCATGCAGGGCAGACCTGTGAATTCTGGGGCTGTAGCAGATGTATTAACATGCTGCATTTCAGCCTGCTCTGTCCATTATGGTTAGGCAACCCAATTTACGTGGTTGATGAAACATTACAGAACACCACAAAGGGCTGCTACATAACCTGGAATAAACATTGGGACTAACTCTGCTCAAAGGTCTGAGGAACAACTTTCACTGATATAAAAGTGGTAGATTCCTATATTAGCAATGAGTTAAAGATGCAGAACAGTCGCTTCCTTGTAGTGGAGGCTCATGTTATCTGACTGCAGAGAAAAGGGGATAAAGTTGGACAAATTGCAGAAAAAGTCCCTGTGTCCCACCCAAATGCATCTGGGAGCACCTGGGTTCAGGGTTTGTTAGAGACAGACACTCCGGCTGAGTGTCTGCAGGTGTGAAACTGGAGTCTGCATGGGGAAAAGCTAAATGAGCAACTGGCAGAGCAGGGACGGGAAACAGTAAGCAAGGGAGGCAGACACAGGCCTTGCAGGGCATGAGGTCTCATGGCCACACCACATAAATCCCATTTCTTAGAGTTTAATCACATACAGAAAAGGGGGCACGGTTAATCAATCAAACTTGACCAGGGAAACCTGTCTCAGAGCTGTGGGTGGTTCAACTCTGCCTATGCAGCTTCTGGCCTGTGGACTTTGGACAGGCAGTTACAGAGAAAATTCCCAATTTGAAACTTGCCAGTTGCTTCTGTTTGTGTTATTTTCAGCTGTGAATTCTTTTCTACTGGTTTGCTCTGTGTCTTTAAAGTAGGTTCAGGGTAATGTAGTCACTGGCTTATTTGTGTCCTTCTTTATTACCACAGCTCAAACGAATGCCTTCTGGAAGGCATCATCCCTGAGGATACCACTCACTGAATCAGTCTTGCGAGCTCTCGTAATGTACCTGCAGCCAAGCACAAAGAGAATTCACAGCTACTAAACATTTTCTGGCCACTGGAGGAACAGCTTATCTCAAATGCTGTTCTTGGAAATGAGAGCGGCTCACAGCACCAGCCCTGTTGCTTTTCTAGCAGCATCTCCGTGGCAGTGGCGAAATGCACTGCCCATTAAACAATGTATGACTAATACCTTTAATGGCTACATTAGAGGGGGCCTCGTCTTAACTATTTTTCCTGGGTTCTTGGAGGTGAGGCTGTGGGATTAAACGGTGCAGCAAGAGCCAAGGGCATGGGGTCAACTTTCAAAATGGTGTATGGCGGAACTGCAAAGCAGAGCACGTTAGAGAGGTTACAGAGAGGAGAAAACTGGCTGCAGCTGGACTCATCCAGGTCTTTCTCTGCATTTTTGAATGTTATCACTCTGTATTAATATAGTTTCTGTGTTTACTCAATATTTGGGCTACTGATAGTCAAAGGGCCAGATTTACAGCTTAGTTGATTGACACAGCTCCTATAAACCAAGCTAAGTTTGTACCACCTGATAGTCAAACGCTCAGTAACATTTTTGAAGTGTGATTTTGATCATTACCCACAATCAATACAAATGTTATTTTTAATCACCAGACTTAATGGGCAGATTGACACTGCAAGTGCTGTGAGCACAGAGTAAATTCTGCTGTTGTCACTCAGTCACGTTGTCAGCCCTGGTCCCCTCAGCCAGGGCATGAGTACCCAAGGGGCAGCACAGTCACACTCAGCACAATTTCTGCTATTCCTGCCCAGTCCCTGGACTCCTGTTTTGCAGGGGAGGAGCAGCCTCAGGCCGTATCTGTGACTGTAGCTGTGACAGGTGCTCAGGAGCAAAGCCTTACTACACTCTCTTGACTTCCTGCCTGTAATGTTAATCAAGCTGTCTCCTTTGGGAGATTAAATTGGTAGGCACATTTTGCTGGGTGTTTTCCAAAGCAGCAATACCATTCTTCGAATTAAAAGAACCAATCTTTGAAGGCAACTGTCCAAGTTCATGCTTTAGGTAACTTAAACCTAGTCTTGGTTCCATACTCTCAGTTCCTATTTAAATGATTTCCTGCATCAGGATGTTTTATTGCCAATGACGCTGACTTTCTTGATTCCTTTAATTTTTGTTCTGAATGAAACGGAAAATGCCATACAGATACGTTTATACATGCCTTTTATGTAAATTTATAAGGGTTTGCACATGGGGCTTGTAACAGAAAGTGTTGGTCAGCCTTAGCTGGAAGGGTTTGCCAATGCTGGCAATATGGGTGGGTAACATACATACCGATAGGACAGGATTCAGCCCCAGCAGTGACCGTGGAGATGCTCGGCTGTGGTAGTCTGCCCACAACTTTGTGTATACCGTGCCACGTAACAGTAATAGGAGGCACTAGCACTCCACCTTCTCTCCAGCCTAACTCATACAAATAATTTTAACTTCAGTAGAACCAAAAATCCAGCTGTGTGATATAATTACCTAGTAAACAGAACTTAATATTCTTTTTGAGGCAATGATTCACATATATGGTTTCCTAACTGGCTCTGTATCTACCTTTTTCCTTTCTGTTCAAGAGGTTTTACAATGAACGTTGTTTCCACTATGCTGATCACCATTTCTCTGAGGCACAAAGTGGAGTGCTGCTGCGATGGGAAAGCCCAGTGGATTAAGCCCAGGCAAAATGTAGATGTTTTCTGATGTTCTATGACAAAATAAAGACCTCTCGTTAATGAGCTAGTTTAAGAAGCACAATGAAGTATCAAGAACCCTTTCCTAGCATTTCCATTAGAGGCTAAGCATTATTCAGGCTGCGTGATCTAGGAGGAAAACAATATTCTGTTTCCATTCATGCACACAACAATCTCCCCGAACAGAAATTCAGGGAAAGAAGAAGACAGAAACGAATCTAGACTGCAGTCCTATCCTCAAAGGACCAGGAGGCTTTTGAGATTGTCCTGGTTTGAGCAACACAGGACTAATTTCTTTTCTAATGCTTGGGAAAACTGTACTTTTGGAGGACTCTGGTGTCTGAATTTGTGAAAATATTTACTTTATAGCCGGCTATGGTGTGTGGGTGTCAAGGTCTCGGTGTTTTCAGGATAGCCAGGTGCAGGGATGAGGAGGAGCGACATCCGGGCACTTGACCCAAGCTGGCCAATAGGATTATTTCATACCATGAACATCACATTCAATATAAATTAGAAAGTTTGCCGAGGAGGAAGACTCTCCTTTGATGGCAGTGATCCAGAGAACTCCTTGCCCCAGTGCTGGACCCCTGAAGCCTTCCCTTCCTCCCGAAGCCATAGCGCTCGCAGTGTCCGACATTCACTGTCCACTGCTGGGAGTGCACAGCTTCCTACTGATATAGTTGGCTGAGTATAATCTTTATATATCTTTAGATTGATATCGGGATCATTGTTGGTTCTTTAGTGTTATTACTGTTAATTATTTAGTCATTCTATTAAATCTGTTTATATTTCAACCCCTGGGCTTCCTGGTTTTCTTCCTGATTCCCCCTTCCTGGGTGGGGAGGGGTCATCGGGTAATAGAATAATTGTCTAAACGACAATAAATTGTTGTGGGTTTCTCAAACCATAACAGAGATTCATTTTCATGCTTTTTTGTACTCATTGTGTTCCTGAGTTAGGAGGAAGACAAAAGAGAGGACCAAAATCAAAGAAATTGCGGACCAAAATCTGTCCGCTACCATGACTGTGGCTTGACAGAGATGAAGACAGCATATTAGCTAGAAATTTGTAATCCATTTGATGGCTTGATCGATCTCTTTGTAACCCATCATCCAGTATTTCAGCCCAGCCTTTAACTCATTGCTTTAATAAGATAAGTTTGATTTAGTCTGTTCCTAGAGGAACATCTAGCAATAGAGGTGTTGTCAAAGTAATGTAACAAACATGGCAGGAGCAGCAAATCTACAGCCAAGCTGCCTATCCTAAACTTCCTACCACCTGGCCTGGGGCAGAGAAAGGGACACAGTGAAAACACTCTTTATCAGCCTGCTAGGGTGGTTTGGGGGCCACTGAAGTCAGGCACCCACTGCCGAGAGGGAAGCTTTCCTTGGCAGGCATCAGGCACCAGCTCCTTGGCGAGCAGCAAGCAGTCGGAAGGCAGATAGCACTGAAAACATCTATTATTGTGGCTTCAGGGCCACCATTAAAAGGGCCCGGGGTGAAGACAGCTGGGAGGGAAGCATCCAGAATATTTTTTTAAATCCTGATAACCGTACAGCCACAGACAAAACAGAGTGGATGGTTTTCAATTTTTTTCCCTCCTGTTTCTGTTTTGCCATCAGCTGTATGCTCTGCATGAGGCACACAGCTGCCATGGAACTTTGCAGGGAAAATCTCTGTCAGTGTTGTTGAATGAAGCTGCATTTCAGGTAGAGATTTTTTGTTTCTTTGTTTTGGTTTGATCTAGCAGTACGTTCCTTAGGAAGAAAACAAGAATTGTAAGAACTAATCAGCCTTGATTTGGGATGTGCAGTGAGTGGTGGTGGTAGACAGACCAGAAAGCTGTCTATTATTTCTCCTTTTTTTTTTTTAGCTGTTCAGATTTGTTTGAGGGTATGGACACCATCAGCCCTACTAAGAAAATTAGTCAAAAGTGGAATCACAATTCTTTTCTAATGCCAAGCGTGCCAGAGGCATCCTCTGTCATTTTGAAAACCCTGGGCACATGCAGAATGGGTGACTAATGGACTAATGCCCACAGCACAGACTTTATTTCATTCGATTACCTCATCTGTAGTTTCAGCACTTTCCCTAGAGGGCTTCTTCACTTTATATTTAAAGGTATTTTTGCCTAAGTGAACATTTATTTCTTCACAGGTCTAGTCATAGCTTAGAAGACAAGGCATTAACAAGAAGGGGAAACAGAGACAGTAATTTCCTTTAAATACTGAATCCCTTTCGCTGGTATCTTTGACAGCGACCTACTGAAGAGTTATTGCATGGCGTTAGGGTGTAGCAATATGTTAGGCAGGACTCCTGAGATCCCTTTCAGGCTGTTTTCCATGATTTTAGGCACAGATCAGTTTCTTCTAGGCTGTTTTCAAACGCACAAGATGCGCTGTTCTGGGCTGTGAGCGGGAAGGGAGACACAGCTGTCAGGGGCCAGGGGTTGTCTTTTAATTTAATCTTTCTTGCTCTAATTCACTGAAGTATGTTGTTTATGTTTGCATGGATGGGGGAATAACCTTATTTGTGTTCCGACAGTCACTGTGCTCTTTTTCTGGAGGGGCTGATTGCCTCTTAGTAGAGATGCACCAGGGTCAGCAAATAACTAGATTTAAATATATAGTTATTTTATATTTAAAATAATCAACATACATGTAGACAAAGCGGGCACAACAGAGGCAGTCAGCCAGCCTTAACTCTGCTCTGTGATAATACTACACAGTAACCACAAAATCCTGATGATTGCATGGCTGGATTTTTTATAATCAGTTCCTTGATTCTCATTTTCCCAGTTTATATTGCCTGAGCTTTGGATAATTACAGTAGTCACTTAATGTATTTTACCCTTGAATTATTGACAAGTGCTTTCAACCTTAAATCCACTTAAATGTAGAATAGATTTCTGAAGCTATCATTATATTGTCTTGTCTGTCTCTTCTATTACCCTTCAGAGACTATATAACATTTGTATATTTACATTTATATACGAAGGAAGTGTCTGAAAAACCTCTTGGCTATGGACATACGATGAAGTATCTGAAGGGGATTGTTACTTGGTCTCCTCCCCCATTTCTTCTTTTTGCTTATTCATTGTATCACATCTTAACTCGCCTTGCTTTTTAATTCCTTTTTTAATTGAAGTCCCTCTTAAGGGGGAATTTTGCACATATTTAATATGACATACCACACATGCAATAGTAACAAGTACAAAAATAAACTTGACACTTTTTATTCAGAGAGAGATTCGATAGCAATACAATCATCACAGTTTTCTGGCTGACAAGGGCAGGATGATTCCTCCCACAGTCTCAGGCTGGATGATTTAGTTGATTTTGATAAGAGCTGTGGTCACACTCAATTTTTCCTAACTTTATATTAATTTTAATAAGGTTTTGATCTGATTTAGAGGTACTGGAAATTATTCTAAGTACCTATGTTAGGGGTCTATCTGAGTCATCTCTTGGAGAAGTCATTCTCCTGCTTTGGACTATTGGGAATTTAAGAAGATTTTACTGCTAGATATTTATAGGTAAAAAATGAGAATAACCCCAGTATTTTTGGTGCCATGACCTGTATTGCCCTGTCACTGTAAGAAAAGACCAAATAAACACAGTGTGCTTGCTCCAGGCACAGCTACTGCCTGACTCCTGGAGATCCAGGAAAGGACATTTCTCTCCACTCCTCCACAAGCTGCACCTTGGCTGACCAAGCAAAACCTTCAAGGTTTACAGCCAGGTGTGCTCCTGGGGCTGACATCATGGTGCCTAACATACACTTCAGAGCTATAAATGTTCTGGACTTGCCTTCATTCAGAGGAGGGAAGCAGAGCCAGACACGGGAATGAGCTGAGCCCCCGGCAGCCCAGCATCCATGGATGCTCTGCCTGCCCACCGGTGGTTCCCCGCTTATTGAGGTCTCCATGTGCAAAGAGGTCTCATCCACACATCTGGCACCCACACATCTCATCCACCCACATCTGGCATATGCAGCCCAGGAAATACCCTACACATGTTTTGCCGTTTCCGATATTATGTGTGATTGTAATTCCCAGAGCACTGTTTTTAAACCTAGTCTTTTGTACTTGGCACTTCAGCAGAAGCATTTTATAGAAGTGCAGAAAATGGTCTTGATGGGATTAAATGGTGTTTTGTATTTTCAAGCTTAGAAGAATCTGGATTTAGACCTGGGATCACTGAATGGGTAAAACTCTTCATGCTCAGCAGCGTGCAAGTACACTTATAAAGTGGTTAATCTCCATGTCAGCTGAGATGTTTGCTGGGAATCCTGTGACAGAGGCCTGAGGGCCATTGCGTCTCATGTTTATGCTCCTCCATAAATTATTTTCCTCACTGTAAATGTGAGATTACGTAAACCTCTGCCATTGATGACAGATTGCACCTACTTTGAGAATGCATTTAAGGGTTTTCCAAAGTTACCTATAATGAGTGATACTTGGAAACGAAAAGAATATTTTCTTATATCAACTACTGCAAACGATCGCTCTGAGATGTTACCTCCTAATTCACTCTTCTCCTTCCCTCTCAAAAGACCCCCAAATCATTTAAATTGCTGTGCTGGTGACCGATCCATTTGGACTACTACTTCATCTGTTTCATTGTTCTCCCTTCCCAGGCAGTGGCAGTGTCTGGATTTAGGCCTGTGTTCCTTAAATGGATGAAACTCTGCATACTCAGCAACAGGCAAAAACGCATTTATAAACGGGTTAATCTCTTTGCCAGCCGAGTTTATTTTCAGGGAATCTCAGCCCTTTCCCCTCTTCTGGATTTCAATATACACAGGCCCACGTAAAGCCAGTGATATAAATCAGGTCAGCTCTGAGATTAGAGGTGTGGGAGCAAGGCAGAGGGAACATAATCAGTGCCTGCACACTGCTACGATGCTAATGACATGGTTACAAGGAGTAACTTTAATCCCAAATGTCCTATGTGTTCTGCAAAAACGTGTCAAGCCAACCTGCCAGGTTTTAAGATAAATCCACTGAAATGAAGTGAACCGTGGCCTTTGCCTTTTTTTAAAGTGGCAGATGTGAGTTTAAAAAAACCCAAACAAATCAAAACCTCATTCAAATGCAGAGATTTAATAATAGAAGCTAAAACAGTTTCAACTTTCTGGGTAGATGGCAGATCATCTAGCTCTAAAAAATAAGAAAAATATATGGCTGGATTGTATTTTAGAAAAAAGAAAATGTTTCATTAGAGCAGTGGAGAATGAAAGCTAGAGGAAACCCATAATATTTCTGCAGTATGATCAGCATCACACAGGTTGTGGCCTTAATTGCCTGCAACAACTGTAATTCAGCTTATGCAAAACTGTGAGCTAGCTGGGCAGTTCCATGCTGTAATTATTGCAAACAAGAATAATTAGTATTTGGGGAGAGTATTCTTGGTAAAATGGCCTTTTTCAAAATTCTTTCCCAAGGTGCTTTGTTATGTAAGTGCACCCAGATCGGTTCTTCTAATTAAATCAGAGGTTTCTTCCAAGGTGAGCACGTTAGATAACAGGGACAGAAAGCAGAGTGGCCAAGCACACAAATCTTTGAACTTATTTTTAGCTCTTCATCATACTTGGTCCATCTTTCCTCAAACAGATCAGCTACTCATAGTAACAGTGATGAATTCCAAGTATCTCCTACTGCTTTTGGGAATGTTTTTGTGGGTTCAGTTTGGATTATACTGTCAGTTAGTTTACGTGGGGACCCCAACTTTTTAACACTGATGGGAGGATTTGGGTTGAAAATGCCAGAGCCACAGCTACAGGACCAGGATTTAATCAAATACAGTAGACGGCACAGCACAAGTAAGAAGCTCCTGTTAGGTATTTGAACCTTACTGGATACTACCAATGCTCAGGTCCTGCTAGCTCCATCTTTCACTGGGTGCTTTTGTACTTTTGCACTTAAATTGATGGTGTATTTCTGGGTTTTATTAACAGTGTCTTACTGATTTAACATAGCAATGTAGTGCAAAATTGTATTGATGATTGTTCTCATGCTTATGGAGTTCACGGCTTTGGAGAATATGATCTGAGAAACAATCTGACTTTGGCTGAATCAGGTAAATTAGAGAAATTATTTCCTAATGGAAAAACACCCAAACAAAACAACCAGGATGCCCCTCAGAAGGAAGATTGCATGACAAGAAAACATTTAAAGAATTCACTCCTTTTATTTAGCGGCAGATTTCAGGATGGGCTTCAGCGTGCACACAGCTGCCTGGGTCCTGCCTACCTCAGGCTCTGGCCCTCGACCAAATGGGTACAAACCAGCTGGGGAGCGCTGGGGGGACCGCTCTGCTGCTGCATGGTGAGAGCTGTGCTTTCGGGTCAAGACCCTGGTGCTGGTGGGGCAGTGGTTGTGGTGGTCCCAGCAGGGAGGCAGGCAGCAGGGAGCGGAGCCAGGATGCATCTCTGGTGTCAGGGGGGATGAGGAGCTGTGGGGAGAAGGGGAGTTGTGGGTCAGCCCCCTGTACCACAGTGGCACTGAGCTGGCAAGCAAAAGCCATGCTGGGAAAGGAGATTGGAAACGAGAAGGGATTGAGAAGGACAAGGGAGGGGAAGGTAGATATTTAGGGTTGACCCCATAACCAGGAGATCAACAGAGGTGGGAGGAACTGTTAAAAGGTGTAGGTTAGAGCAGCAGAGTGACAAAAGTGGCCTTTAGATTGATGTGTGCTTTTAGTACAGGGATACAAACGTACATTTAACAGTCAAGACATTTAAAAAAGGACAGCCAGCATCCTCTACTCATTTTACAGGATGAAAGACAAAGTCCAAAGAGCTGGAATAGAGCTGCCTACTTCCATCTGTAAAGTAGTCCCAGGTGCAACACTTAATGCAGATGCAGATGTACTGGAAAGTGCTGACTTAACAGCTTTTCTTTCTTCACACTTGATGAGATCGAAGCACTCTTCCTGGGGTCAGTCTGCGCTGGTTCTGCAGGGCAAAAGGAGGGGACTGGGTGGTGGAGTCTCTTGTGGAGATACACAGCCCATTTACACTCCGGAACTGTGTGTCTCCTACCAAGTCTGAGCAGGTGGGTTTGGACAAAGACAGGCTGGGGAGCATACCGACAAGGTGAGCACATCAGCATCCTCTACCCATTTCAGTGGAAATACCAGCAAAACTTCTGGACAAATAAATTATTAATTGAAAATGTATTTGGCACACATTGTTCAGCTGAATGTAAAAAAATAATGATGGCTGGAGAAACGAGACCAAATTAAGCTAAGCTTGGCTTTAGTTTAAAAAGCAACTGAAATAACCACACATTTGATTTGTGAAAATTGTCATTTTTGCTATATAGCTTTGCTAAGGATTTTTTTTTTTTTACATGAAATAAAATACCTCTATTTGAAGTTTGCCAGTTTTTTTCTCCCCCGAGTTCTAAGCTAATTACACAGATCCTGAAAGAGTAAATCAGGTCTAAGACCTCAGACAGGTCTACAGAACTTACTCAAGAAAAGAATCCTTCCAGCTCTGGTAAGGAGCTATACTTAGGTTAGATAACAAAGCCAGTTTATTTTTTTTTAAAGAGGTTAAAATACTAATATTTTCTTCCTTGACATATTTTTTACCAGAAATTGGTTCTTCCATAAGAACATGACCATTTATTTTTGTAATTTTTCAGTCCAATCCTGGGATTGAAGAGATCTGAGCTCTATCTGTGTTCACAGTCATGAAACTCTAGTTGATCTAAGAATAAATGAACTGTTTTATTACAAAGTCCCCATTGGCTACAGAAGCATACAGTGGTCAAATGTTTCTTTACACCCATAAATTTGTTTGTAAAAGCCTATTTCATAGCTTCCAAAAAACCCACAAAATTCTCTTGGGAAGACACGTTTCTTATCTCTTTTGTCAATCAGTTATGGTCTGCAAGCTTCTTAAAATGAAATTCAACTTCAAATACTCCTTATTCAAAGACACGTGCCTTAATTGCATGTCCACTGCAGAACTCTTACCTGCAGACCCATGGTGAGATTCAGCACCAGATCACAGACACTTAAATTTAGGTACCTAGATGTAGGCAACAGTGTGGGAATTAGGTGTCTAAACTTTGTTACACTCCGTGGAAACCTAACTGATGCAGCTGACAGACTGCTCACCGCTGTGAGCTCCTCAAGTCACCCCTAAACAGCAGTCTACGCGAGGAGCTCCAAACTCGCTTGAATTTGCCTAATGGAGGAATCTAATGCCCTTTGGGTGTCCTGCCTGATCTCCTGCTGAAGTCTGGAAAGGCATGGCTCTCCTCTCTAGCTTGTGCCACATCTGCCACCTTTGTGCAGTGCTCCCAGGTGTCCTGAGACATCCCCGATGGTACTTGGCATCTATACTTGGCAAGTAAGTCAAATATTTTATCTTTAGTGACTAGAGCAGGAACTTCTAAACTTAGATTATATGTAAACACCTACATTTAGACACTAAAATATTCTATAGGATGGAAGATATCATCATTTAAAAAAAGTACTCTTATGTTATCCATACAAAGTCTATTCCAAAATATTTATATTCTTTAATGCTAAAAGCAACAACAGAGACTTGCCTGAGTTTTAACACAGCTGATTAAAAATCTGTGCTTCCTTACCACTCACTGAATTGGCAGCAGAGCACCGACCGTATGGTCTTCTTTTAGGGAAGAGAAAGGGCTCTGTATAGCTAAGAGGTATCTGAAATTCTTCTCTGTCTACAGTGCTTTGAAGCTTTCCTTACAAAATCTTGACTGAAACTCTTGACTGCACAGATTTTATTTTGCAGGCAAAACAAGACAAGTGAGTGTAGAAAATCTTTCCCAAAGCCAGCAATTCTGATCAAAAGAACCCAATGTATGGCCTTCTGCAAAATTAGCAAAAGATACAAGGTTTCGATACTGATGTGCCATGCATATCCTGAGCCTGAAGAGTGGGGGGGAAGAAAAGAAGAAGAAAAAAAAAAGATTTCTAAGCACCTTGCCCCAAAGGTAAACTTGTCTAAGGTAGGTCAGTGTATGAAATATTCATACTAGTCCCATAGTCTTAACTGGTTTTAATTTTCTGTGCTTTTATTTGGATGTGCTGAGATATGGCAGGCTTCAGTCATTTCTGTTATTTTAGAGCACTGTAGATAGTGTTTTACAGCCATTAACCTCTCAGCTATTAAAGCTATTCAATTTAAGGAATTTGAAGCATCTAAGTGCTGGGAATACTTTCTAACTTGTGAATTTCTTTCGTGTCCTGAGGTACAAGAAAGGATATAACAGAACTTGCATGTTTATAAGGTCTGTCTGTATTAAAAAAAAAATAAATAAGAAATTAAGCACTTAGGAATGCATTTGCTGTATCAGATGCAGTACTTTGTTACATCATGATGTCTGTTTGATGAGCCAGCACAAGCTCGTTTGTGTGATGTAGTTCTGCTCCGAAAGCTAGATGCAGGCCAGCTTGTTTGGCTGAACAAGGCGAGGAGAGTACGAAGCTGTGCCATCATGCCAAAGTCAGGCTGGTAGGAACAACTCATCCTTCTGTGGTCTGCACCCTCTCCCTTGTGATGCAGAGACCACGCGCTGTAGGAGCTGGATGTCCTCCTGCACACCTGCTAGGTGACTTCCAGCACAGCCAGCAGAGCAATGGGACAGACCTTTTTGGTAGGCTGGATGAGGAATGTGACAGGGAACGGATAGGAGGAACAGAGAATGTAAGCAAGCCTGACACTAATCATTGTACTTTTTAAATAATTTTCTTTAGGATTTCTGATTAAATAAGAGTAGGAAAATATACAAGGTGTACAAATTTGTTTTGTTTTTTTTTTTCTTCCTAATAACTAAAAACCTAAGGACTTTAAAATCCCATACATGAGAAATGTATCAACCAAACACTAACACTGAATGGTATAGAGATAGATGTAACATGTCTAGATAATACAAGACAGGTAACCAAAGTCTTAAGCCCTCACCCCTTTTAATTTTGTATAAAATCCCACTGACACTAAGCAAAACTGTTCAGAGCTACTTCATTGTACAGAAGTTCTAAGCATTTTCACATTGGATTAACTAACTATTCACTGTATGTGTATAAAATAACGAGCAAAAGACATCTAGAGGACAACCACTACCTTCCCTCTGTATTTGCTGAATATGGAACCTAGTCCAGAACCCAGCATGGATGGCCACATATTAGACAACTACAGTTAAGTGACTTGGATCCCATTCACTGCTTTTAAAATCTCTAGGCCTGATAAGGGGGAAATAAACAGACTTTCCACAACACGAACCTATAATTTAGCAGAGATAAAATGGTAATTTTTCTCTACGTACTTATATTTTCTGTCTTCTACAGCTGCAAAAAGAGTAACTAGCAAATGAGATAAATACCACAGACTGATGTCATGTGAGTGACGACAGCTTCAGCTGATGACAGTCTACTAATAGATATGTTTG
This sequence comes from Burhinus oedicnemus, assembly GCA_008921705.1. NCBI lineage: Eukaryota > Metazoa > Chordata > Aves > Charadriiformes > Burhinidae > Burhinus > Burhinus oedicnemus. The sequence continues at coordinate 141,642 of VFFE01007126.1, read as the reverse complement.
AAAAGAAAGAAAGGAAGGAAGGAAGAAAGAAAGAAGGACAAATTTATATAGTGACCTGGCTCAACACTTGATTATATTCTACATTCTGCTTAAAATTGGGCTGTAAAGGTGTCCAATTAATGAGACAATGGACTTACTTGCTATGCAGTGTCTGCTCCAATCTTATCTAAATCAGTGGAGCTACATCTCTGTAGCCTCATTTTGGTGACAAAACAGTGTTTATGCCAATATTATCGCAAAGATGAGTATACTGAAACTGGCAACTCAACACGAACAGTGCCGAAGGCCTTAATATGGAAATCTTGTCTTTCAGCATCCACAGTTTTAATTTTGCATTTTGAGGTTTTAAAATTTGTTACACTATTCCTTGCCTTATTCATCTGAGTCATCCTTCAATCTCCTTCCAGCATTCTGTTTCTGATTAATAGTTATTAAGTAGTAACAGCCATCATGGGAAAATGACTGTTTTGTCCTGGAAAATTCAGCAGCTCTAATAACCGTTAGTATTTCCACAGTGGAATGTGAACATATAGAATACAATCTGAAGCAATGCTATCCTTTTAAAATCTCCCTCTAAAGAATATTGTGTTTCTTTTGCATTTTCATTATGACTGCTAGCTACTATGTTTTCTCAATAGTTTCTTTTAATAAAGCTGATATTTCCTTATGTGTAGTAAACAATAAAACTGATCTTTCTACCGCAGGAACAATCTATGCTGTAGAAATAATTAGAGCTATAATTGTGCAATATGCCAAAAAGAAGGGTAAATTGGGTAATCCAGACATCTGTTTTTGTTCACAAATGCAATGTAGAGACCCATAAACCCATCCAGGGTAAATACAGACTGCTTTGTATTTAAATTCAAATTAAGTACCTACAGAAGGGGATGTCTACTTTTTTATTAGAACGGTTCGGTTTCAAGGTTCTTAACAATGAGGCTCCGTACATATTTCAGGTGAAACCATGGAAACAGCAGGAGCCATTTTACTCAAAATAGAAAACCCACAAATGACCTTGACATTTAAAAGCTGATGCTGCACATTGTCATTTAGGTTGTGAACGATGGGCATATTATGAAGTCCTCTGTTCTAAAATTGTCCTTGGTCTTCCAAGAAGGAGTGTTTGAAACCTGGGGAATTCTCTTACCCTCCCTTTTTTATGGATGCCAGGTGGGAAAGTAGGAAATATGCAGGAAGACATGGCAAACTGTAAATGATGGCAGTGGAACTTGAGAGAGTGGCACTCAGAGGAATCCTTTTCCACCTGAAGACTGTCATTTGAATTCTGTCTGAAGACCCAACCTGTAAAACTTCTCCCCTCAGGTAGGTGAGTGTGAACAGCTTTTTGCTGTCAATGTGCAGAGAGAGAGAATTTTTCTACCTTACATGTTTGAGCGATACTAAACATTTCAAAATACGGCTGAATTTAAGGATTTTGTCCTTTGAAGGATTGCTGGACAATGGGATTTCTTAGTCTACAACCCCTGCATAAAATCCTAACTTCTACCGTCTTTAAACTGATGAAAATTAAAAAGGTATTTTGGCTTTTTGCTGTGAAGCCATCCTTCTGGCAGCCATATTTCTCTTCCTGTTCGAATGATATGCTTGTTGCTGAAACATAATTCCTGGCCCAAGGCTGGCAGGGGGATGAGGGTGTCAAACTTCTCAGCACAGGGGCCCTCTTAACAGAGTCCTACTGGAAAATGCATCTTCCAAGAGGGGCTGTCCGCCACCGCTTGTCCCTCTCGTAGGACCTGCTGCCAGGGACAGGCACCTCGAGTGGTGGTTAGCACATGAACTCTGGCACCACCACCCTGTGCCCTGGCCCTCGTCAGCGGGGAAGAGTGAGGCAATGCCGTGTTCAAGTAGGGTTGGCAGTTCAAGGTGGTTGGGTTAAGTTCTTTGCTGGCACTAACTTACTCAGAGGCACTAACTGGAGATCATGTTTGGGAGGACAGGACTGGCACTCCCAGTTCTCCAGCCTGTTCTCCTTTGAGAAGACTGGACCACATGTTTTTTCCACAGGTATTTAGGATCCTACAGATGTAGAGTCAAAGACACTCCTAAAGAGGTTTCAGATGCACATAGGTTCTTTGTTTCTCAGAAGGCAAAAAATGGGCTGAATGAGACAACAACCTGGAGAATAAGTGCCTGGCAATGGAGATTTTACCATTGACTTTTGTGGGACCAGGATTTTATCCTTCAACTTTGGACAGCATTTACTCTCTTGGGTATAGCTAACACTTAAAAATAACCCCTTGTTGAATTCACCACTGCCCCCACCTACTAATTCACAGAACACAAACCAAGACATGTCACTGGGAGTTTCTGCTTACACGATGAGCAGTAAAAGAGCTAGCACTGGGCACCATATAAGGACAGAGTTGAAATGCCTACTACAACTTGGTTTGCCTTCTCCGGTGGTTTTATACAGCTCCATTGAATTCACACCCTTTATTTAAGTCTTCAGTTCAACTTTTTCCCTTTTTTTATTACTAGCGTTAGTGTAGTCTGTGTGTGGCTGTGCCTGTGTGCACACATGTGTGCGTGTAAGTGTTAAGTTTTCACTAGTCTTCTCTTTCACTTTGTGAAAATGCAAAGAGACTTTTAGTGCCTATAATTGTTTCCTAATATCTATACCTCTGGTTTTAAGCCATAATGTAATATTTGTATTTCTAAATAAGATTTTTAATACTTCAAGAAGCCTGCTACCACTGCCCTTGAAGCTTCCTTTGTCTTGTCCTCATGCTGGCAGCAGCTCTTCCTTTAAGTGACAGATAGGAAGCCCATTTTCTGGCATTTCAGATCCAGCAGTGTTATAGCATGAAAGGCAAAACAGTAGCTGCATGGACAACAATGACAGACTAAAAACTTCTGAGTGAAAATCTTCATCATTCTAGACAGGCTTTCCTTTTAAAACTATTTAGGATTAATTTTACATAGCTATTTTATGTGTAAAATCATTTAATTCCATTCACCACAGGTAATGTTACATGTTGAAAGCGAATGCGTTGCAGCATTTCTTGTACAAACACAAGCTCTGTCCCTGGGGACCAGAAGGGTTTCTGAGGAGTAGCAAGGACAATAAGAAACTCAGTGTTTGCTCCTGCTGACAATGAGAGCAGTAGTCCCAGCGATGCTGTATATGACTTCAAGCCTGCCATGAGAGCCTTGAGGTCACACTCCACAGTGTGTCCTTCAGCACTGCACAACACCCATATCTTAATGGTTCCTACAGATATGTAGTAATAGGTTAACGATTAGTACAAAATATTTTTTTTTAAATCAGAAAATAAAAGATTACCATCTGGGTGCCCAGCTTTGGCTGAGTGGACTCATGCTCCAGGGCACAGCCTTCACGCACTGCTTGGCCCCTAAATTTTTGCAAGTTGTATTATTGGTCACAGATATAACGAATAAAATAACGTTTACTTAGTATCCAAGCTAGGAGCCATTTGCCAGCTGGGGTGAATGGAGAAAGGGAGAGCCTCCTCCCTCCACAGCAGAGTGGAAACTACATCTGCAGAAGATGGAACTGCAGTTCCTCAGCCCCTCTTGCGATTCCACTTCTGGCAATGCCTCACTCTATTCTAGCCAGTATTTCTAATGAAAATCTCCCATCATCCTGCTATGATTTAACCTGCTAACTAAAGCTAAAATGAGAATAGGCCTCCCCAAAATGTCATGACAATAAGCATCTTACAAGTATCTCTGACCCTACGCTGAAGAGCTGAATAGATGGGTGATTTAGCTTAGCTGATACAGAATATCATCATTTAAAGAAGCACTGCAACAGTCACCTTCCTCTTCTTGAGAGCAACGAGGTAGCTGGATCACATCTGGAGGCAGCAGTAGAGCCTGCAGTAGGGAACTGAGGGCTGGAAATTCACTGGAGAAAAAATGGGGCTGGCTTGCTTTTCCCCCTTTTTCCTCCCAGTCCGACATAGCTCCGCCTGTCTCTGGTGACACCCAGGAGACACTGGAAACACCAACCCTGCTGTGTGCAGCATCCAGCAGCTCAATGGTCAGCACATCTCTGCTCTGCTGCCTCTCACTTCAGCTCCAGCGCAGCAAGTTTCCCCAGTCCCTGCCCAACCGATGAATACTGGATGAAATTCAGTGTTCATCTTCAGTGGCAGCTGGACAGCTGTTCTCAGTCCTATGGGTAGAACAAACCCAACGGTATTTTCCTGAACATTGGGGAATCATTTTGTCCTATAACTCAGATGAGAATTTGGGCCACAGAGAGGTCAGGGCAATACTAGGGTGGTCTTTAACAGGGAGTTGGGGGGTTGCAATAGTTTAAATTTACCATTGGATTTCACATATAAGCCTCCCTGACTACCATGCCTGAAAGCTTTCTTGGGTCAGCAGCTGCAGAGGCTACTGCTTGCTGAAATAAGCCTTCAGTGTGCCCACATTAAAAACATGCTTTCAAGGATAAAAGGTGAATAATGTTTCAGCATATGGTTCCTCTTAGAGCATTTCCTTTGGTTCTTTTTTCAGCCTTATAATAATGAATACATAACTTCAGGATAATTTTGCATGCATTCCTCTAAGAGATCTGTGAGTTTTATTTGTATAGGGACCCTAAGGTTATAAAACATGCCCTGCTGGGCAAATATTCTTCAGAACAAACAACAAAACCCTGCTCTCATATCTGGCCTAAATCTGTTTTGAACATTGGTGCATATTTACCAGCTGCTTTCCTGGCTACTTTTTTGTATCTCTGCTTTTTACACCGTATTGCTTCAGACCAGATAATTGTAAATAGCTCACTACATTCTTTTCTGGTTTTCATATCCTAGGCAGAGAATTTGGTTTAAGTGCTGGAGAGGTACAGTAGACCCAGGGCTTTGAAATGGCTTTACCACGCCAGAGGTAGGGAGTAAAAGTCTTACGGATTTATCTCAGACTATAATTTTCCTCATTTTAGCAGTTTTCTCCCTTTTCAGGTCTACTGAAAGAGGAGAAAGCTAGCTTCTGCACTGGCAATTGAAGAACATTTTTAATATTCTCAGATTTACTGATAATGTTAAATTATGTTAAAATTATGTTAAATCACATTTTAGATGGCAATGTATTTCATGAGTCTACTCTTGTGACTCATAGGTTACTCTTATTTTGTGCTACCTTTTTCTATATTTATCAGTGTTCAATTACCTTATTGCTACTCACTAATGAAACTTGTTCATGATTTTATTTAAAGGTATTGGTTCTGAATGACATGCACTTTCCCTGGACAAATGCTCTTTCCCTTTGTATGAAGGCACACGCGCTGATTTGGGGTGGCACGTTGCTGACTCCCACTGAGGTGACTGGCTGGGGTGACACCTTGAAGCACCAACTCAGCCATGGGCACGGTCCAGAAAGATGCATTTGATGTGTCTGCCTTTAGACACACTGTAGATTTACTTAGAAGCTGGCAATGGAATTGATTCTTTTTTTTTCTTGCTCTCTGTTTAATGGTGCATTATAGATTTTGTGTTTTTTTTGGTGTTTTGTACTAAAACCCCTATGTTTTGCAGTTGGTGATGTTTGTGGTCAAGGCACGCTGTAGCCCACAGTAGACTAAAAGCCTATCGTGTCATGGTAACTGGGATTGGAGGATGATGACCCAGGAGTTCCCAGACATTTTTATGTTCCTGCATACTGACTTTCAGAGAGGATATTTTTACACGGTGGCATTCTTCCATGTTTCTTCTATTGTGGCGCTGATATTTTGTGATTTTGCCAATGTGTTTCCCCTGAGAGAAACTAATGATCAGGTGGGGGAAAAAACAATGAGCAAATGTTCTATTTTAATATGGAATTTTGAATTTGGATATGGGCAAAGAATTCAAGTAGATTCAAACTGTTATTTCAAAGCATTTTGACTTTGTCACTTAACATTTAAAACTAGCACACTTAAAGGCATATAACTGTAGAGGGGAGAATAATGTTTAAGGATGGTTAAGGTCATAATGCATATATTAACCAAATATAAATGCATTAGCTTATACATGAATATAGAATTCTTGCCAAAAGGCTGCTGAAAGGTGACATTGAAATAAAGCGGCAGATGCTGAGAAACAAGATCTCTGTGAATGAGAGTGAGAGGGAAATCTGGTTTAGTCTTCGTTCATGGCTTTGATCATGGGTTCAGACGATGCTTCCACAGTTTCAGATGAATGCTTACATCATTTAAAAGCAGGATGTAGTAGAGGAACTGAGACTTTTGGGGAAAAAATGTGAACATAAAGAGTGAAATGGCATAGAAAGGCACAGTACAACTCCCTTCTTCCTCTCCCATGCAGACTCTGTGAGTATCTCATGTCTCCTTAATGCCTGATACTGTAGGAAAAAAAAGGCTTAAAACCAGAGATATAGATCTTAGGAAACAACTATAGGCACTAAATGTGCCTTGGCATTCAAAGCATATACCATATCTCGTCTTATTGCTGCTAGGCTACCACAGCCCTGTATACATTCCTAACAAAGTATCCTGGGGTTTAATAATCTGGTATATCTCGTAAATAACTTGGAAAAAAATACATCTTTGATGATTAGCTGCCTTTAGATACTCCTCACTTGGGACTAGAGTGCAGCACTGACAGCAGAGCGCTGCAGGCTGAGCTGTGGCTCAAAGCTGCCCAGAGCCTTGGCAGCCTGCGGTGGCTGAGTGAGGGGCTCCAGCCCAGCTCTGGAGCTCCTGTCCCCAGTGCAGGGATGGAGGAAACCCTCATGGCTCTCCTCAGACCTGAAACACTGCGCATATAGAGGTCCTGTGCTGACTCTGAAACCTTCCTGCATCCTCCCCCCTCCCTCTGCCCCACTAGACAAATTCCTAGCACAGTCTGACATGCTGCAGGATTGGGAATTAGAGACCCTGCCTCCTAGTTTGTCACTTATCATCTATCAATATGATCTCCAGAGGTTAATGGTATGTAGAAAATGTGCTTTAGTTTCTCCTTGTTTTTTCTATGCTTTCTTTTCTAGTTTTTTTTTTTTAAATTTTATTTTATTCTTTATACTCCTTATGTCTAAAAGCAATTGAGACTTTTTATACTCAAATTTATTTTTCAAAATAAGAGTTTTTCTGTGTGTACTTGTATAGGAGATAGACATAAATAATTGAGAGTCAGTCCCATTTTTTAAGATGCTCAACTAGTTTTTTCAGACAAACGCACTTAAACATTGGGCTTTTGCTTGAGAAGGAAGGTCCAGTTTTGACCACAACTGTTAAAAGTATCCCAAGCAGATTCAGTACAACTTACCTCCTGAGACTTGGCATCTTCTAAAACAAAACAGTAAGCCGTACAGAATCATTACTATGACTCATATAGGTGGCATGGGCTTTATCATGCTACTAGGCACTCGGCACTCAAAGGGGAGCCCATGTGTACAGGCATGGTGCCAGATTCAGCCCTGCGATGGGTAAGGAATGTCAGATTCCTTCCCTTCGCTACCCTTTGCAGGTAGCCTTATCACCTGCTGCTTCTGACTGGGCCCCCGCACTGATGCAAGCCCACCTCACCACCTCTCCATGCCTGATGGTCACTGGATGGCCAACTGGACCCATCGCTCCCACTGCCCTGGTCCCGCTGTGGATCGTGGGGCTGCTCCCTGGATGGGAGGGCATGGCACAGGGAAGACTATAATGTAGAAGAATGACCTCAGTGAGAAAAGGTAGCCCTTTCTTCTCTGATGTGTACAGTTTTAATGCTGATAGCTGTCACCTCTAAGCTTAACCGTTATTTCTGAGACTGTTTTTCTCTTTTCTTCATTCTCCTATTGCTTTGCACCTCCCTTGCATTCATGGCTTCTTGATTTCATTCATGAAACTGTAGCTAGCTCTTCTCTGGAGACTGACAAACATTAAGGTGGATTTATCTGAACAGTGTCTAAGTGTGGTTAAGCTCATTTCTTGTACTAAATGAGCTCTTTAGTTTCGGAGCTGCTGTTATAAGTGCTCTCTCTGATATCCCAAATAAAAATAATGAGCTGCTCTCTCCCAGCAGTGAGCTGCCCTCGGGAGTTCATTAGGACACCAGCTTGGTACGGGTCCCTGAGGAGCGAAGTTACTTGTCCTTTCGCTTTATGCTTCCCAGTGCTCATGCTCTAGGAGGACCTAAAGCCCATTAGCCTCCTAATGCACATCCTGTTTTGCTTATTGCTTTGTTAATATTGGGCTGGGAATGAAGAGCAGATGTTGCCCAAAAATGGCAGCACTGTTAGGGAAAAGGGGGAAGGAAGACAAGTGTGCTGATTTATTGCTTTTGTGGCATAGCATCGAGTGGAAAACCTGGCTGGAAATGTGAAATACTGAAGGAAAAGCAGAGCCATTAACTCATGCCACCCTTCAGCTGAGTTCTTCCCTCTCTTCATGGCCAGGAATAGCAAGGACATGTAAAGCCCCAAATCCATCACAACTAAAGTGTGACCTTAAAAAGATGGTGTTTCTGTAGCTCTGTTACCTTCTCTTCTGAAACTAATACAGCTCATGAGACCAAGCCAGCCTGAGTTAAGGTACCGCTCTTCCCCTCTGCTGATGGTTACCATCCCTTGGCCAAGAGGTTGTGTATGTCAAAGAAGAGCAGCCCAGAGCGCTGTGTGAGCTCTCACCACTGCGGGAGGGGCAGCCCATGGGGGAAGGAGGTCATCAGTTGGGAACTGAGGAACTGTTAAGATGAAGGGCCTGTCTTGCACTAGTCCTGACTTATTGTCTTTCACAAACACAGATACATCAAAAGTAGGATGTCAGCCCGTGTCCTTAATCTAGCAAAATGGGAACTATGTTCTTTTGCAGTTGTAGCCGTAAACAAACTATTCTGCAACACCAACTGATTGCTTTGTGCTTGAGGGATACTGTGTATTTTAAATTCACTACATGAAACTTTAAAAGCAGAAAGTTTGCATAATAAATCTTACACATTTATATTTTATTGTGAACTTGGGTACCATTGTTACACCTTCTGTAATCAACCTGTCAAGTGAACAGAGTAATATTGATTTCCCATTCATCACTTGGCACTGGATGCTCATTCCCACTGCAGACTACAAATACTTTCTTTGCTCAGCTAACCCGATATTTAAGTATTCAGAGCCAAAAGTAAGCAGGGAAGTCAGGTGTTTTGGCAGCTGTAGTCAGCTGGAGTAATTTCCTAAAACAAACATCTTCACCTAGTCCTAAGGACAATTTTATCTCTTGATAGATTGGCAACTGCAGAAAGAATTGAAATTGTACCTGTTTGCAGGCTGTACTGTTTGCAACTGCTGAGAAGGATGGGAATGCTGCACCCTTACATTTTTCCATGGGATCAGAGAATGCTTTTTTAATATCTGCTGTTATTCTGTGATCTCATGAAAATTATGGTTGTTTTTGTACAATAATGGCTAGGAATCCTGGTCATAGAACAAGATCCCAAAGTTGATGTATAAATACATGACCCATAAGACTTAGAAACTGCAGTTATTGCTTCATCATATACTAGTTCAAGTGCAATGGAGTTACTGAAGTTTAATGGGTTGCTGCCTACCAGCTGAATTATACATATGTTCTCAAGGACGGCTCAATGAGTTGACTGAGTTGAATTAAGAGCTTGTCCTTACTGAAACGGGCTATCCTCTCTTCCTCTTTCCCCATGGACCTCCCCTCTTTGTTCCCTTTTTTTTTACAAGTTCTTGTGCTCCCATCCTTGGTGAACTGATCTAGCTCATAAAACCAGCAAATAATGTTTCTTTCCCTTGGATTGGTTTCCCGCTGCCTCAGTGAGCTCTATCAGTTTACTGAGGGCTGAGCTGAGCTGAGTGGCAGAGCTGTGGCCGTGAGGGGCTGACAGTGGAAGAGGAACGAGAGGAGCTGCAGTAAAAACAAGCTGTGGGATAATGAGCTATTAGAAACCATGTTAGGGCCCTTATGTAGAAAGAAAGAATAATTGAGATGAATTTTTCAAGAAATGACAGAACTTGGAGTACCTTATCAACAGGAGAAATGTGGTGAAAACATAGGGAAAAAAAGGTCTTGTTTTGGCTGTCTTGAGTTTGAGCTGCTTGAGTGCTAAGCAAGCACAAAGAGGTATCAAGCACAAGCTTGATAAAAATTGAAAATGGTATCCTGTGAAACTATCTTATCGATCAAGATTACGAATAAGTAAACAAATGTGGTGAGCCAGTCTTAAATACTTTTTTTTTTTTTAAGGAGAGGAAAGAAATCAAAGGTAAATCCTCTATCCTGCCAGAAAAGCACTAGCTGTTCAGAAGTGGGTGATGTATGAAATGTACGATACTTCTTTGGTATAGTCCTTGGCATGGTAACACTCGGCAAAAAGAGGAATACCTCATCAGTTTGCTCTCTATCAAACCACAACAAATACAATAATTTGCAGGAGTACCTAGCCTTACCTTAGTACTAGGGCTTTAAAAACAGAGACTTGAGAGGAAAAAAACCTAGTGCAATTCAAGACACTACACAAACTGAGAGAAGGGGATTAGGAGGAAACTCTGTGAGGAGTAAACTCCAAACTACTTTTCCCAGGTCTTGTGCATGTTTCCCACTTCTGGAGGTGGCTCACGTTGGAGGTGGGAGCCTGGACAAAATGGATCAGGTGGCCTGGCTTTCTATTTTCTTAAAAACAAAACAAAACAAAAAAACCCCCAAACCAAAAAAAGAAAAACCCCAAACCCTTTGTTCTTTCTTTTCAGCAGACGCTGTAATTGAGGTACCGCCTTCCGAATATTTCATTACCTTTTACACAACACGGTGCAACAGCACGGCGCATCCTAAACGCCGCCTGGGGCTGTCGGACACCGCGCCCACCTTCCGCGGGGCGCTCCGCGGACTTTCTCAGCCACGGGCGCCAAGGGCTCGGCAGCTCCAGGGGCGAGCAAAGGCACCGGCCGGCCCCTCGCAAAGCCCGCCCCGCCGCCGGGCTCACCCTCCCGCAGCGGCTCCGTAAACTCTTGCGAGGGGATGTAACTCGGTTTATCGCCGGCTGCCGCTCTGCCCCTGCCGGGGCAGGTCGCGGGGGCCCCGGGAGCCGCTCCGTGCCCGGCGGCGGGGGGAGGTCGCGGGGGGACGCGAGTGCCAGGCGGCATCGCCCGCTCTGGGCCGACCCGGCGGCGCCCCTGCCCGGCGGCGGGCGCGCCTGCGCTCCGCCGAGCCGCCCGGGGAGGCGGAGGCGGCCGGGGGGCACCCGGTGTTGGGTTGGCAGGCGGGGCGGGGGCGCAGGGCCCAGCGGGCTCCCCGGCTCGGCCGCTCCCCCGCGCCGCAGGCACGGTGAGTAGCCCCGTCTTTCTTCCCCGCGGCGGCCGGGGGGAGGGAGCCCGGTGCGTCCCGCCGGCTCCCCCACCCTGCCCGCTGCCCACCCTCCGGGGGTGGGGGGGGAAAGCCGCCGCTGGGGCGCGGTTGCCGGGGCTGCCGCTACCTCCCCCGCCCGCCCCTCCGCGCGGCCGCACCGAGCAGAAGGCGGCGGGGAGACAAAAGCGGACAAAGGAGGCAAAACGCGTGTTTCGCTGCCGGGGTAGGCAGGGCTGGGCATCGCTCGGCGGTCCCGCGTGTCCGCGGGCACGGAGGGGGGGGCGCACCCGGGCGAGCTGGGGCGGCGAGGTCGGCCCCGGGGTGCCGGCTCCCGGGGTGCCCGCCGGCGCTGCCCCGGCATCGGCTTTGTTCCCCTCTCCTCCGCCTGCTGCCGCTCCCCGGGCCGCCGAGTTGTAGCGGAGTATTTATTTCAGCGTGTTTATTTTTAGGCTGGAAAATAAAAGGCTTGGCACGGCGACCTTTGGCTGTCGCATCCGGCGCCAAGTAAAAGGGTCGCGCTATGGCCGAGGCCCGCGGACGTGTATGTCCGCCCCTGCTCTGATGTAAATCCGTGTGCCGTCCCCAAGGACTCGGTCCCCGGGGCGCTCCCGCCGTGGGGGCGGCGGACGCTCTCCGGAGCTCAAGGCAAACCCCGCGGTCGGGCGGGCAGAAGCCGCGGCGGCGGGGAGGGGGGAGCTGGGGCCGGCAGCACCGCTGACCCTCCCGTGTTTGCTCTCCGCTCCCCAGATCGGCAGCACTCCCCACTCCCCGGAGCTCTGTCACCGGCGTCGGCGGCGCGGAGAGAGGAGGATGCGGGCGGCGGAGCGGCGGCGGGCGGCGCTCCCCCGCGGCGGGCGGGCTGGCCGCGGGGCCCCGGCGGGCAGCTGCTGAGCGCGGCGCCGCGGGCATGCGGCGGCGGGGAGCAGGAGCCGCCGGCAGCGGGGACACCCCGGCGGGCGGGCGGCCCCTTGAGCCAGACGGAGGGAGGATGGAGCCACAAAGGACTTTGGCTGACACGTGCGGCGGGGCGGCCGGCGGCCGCGGCTAGGGCCACCCCCCTCCCCTCCCTCCTCCCCTCCCCGATATGCTGCGCTCCCGCCGGGCCCCTCAGCGCGCTCGACGCACGGCGGCGATGGAGCCGGCCGGGCGCCTCTGAGGCCACGGCCGGACCCAGCATGGCCTCGGCGGGGACCCCGCCGCAGCGGCGGCCGGCAGCGGCCGCGGCGGGGGGCCGGGCGGAGGCGCCGCGGTGCCGCAGCCTGCCCGCGCTCGGCGGGGCGGCGCCGCGGGGCCGCGGGGCCGCGCTCGGCTCCCCCCTGGCGGCCGGGGGGGGCGGCGGCGGCGGCGCCGCGGCGAGCCCCGCCGCGGGACCGGCTCCCGAGGACGGACGGGGCGGGGGCGCCGCCGCCGCCGCCGCCGGGGCTGCCCTGTCCCCCAGCGCCGCCGTCGCCGGCAGGACGGAGCGCGGCCAGCCGGCGGCGCCCGGCCGGGGGGTGTCCCCGGGCCCCCCGCTGCCGCCGCCACCGCTGCTGCTGGCGGGGCCCCCCGGCAGAGCGTGTCTGCGGGCCGTGCTGGCGGACTCGCGCTTCTTCTTGGTGTGCATGTGCTTCCTGACCTTCATCCAGTCCCTCATGGTCTCCGGCTACCTGAGCAGCGTCATCACCACCATCGAGCGGAGATACAGCCTGAAGAGCTCGGAGTCGGGGCTGCTGGTCAGCTGCTTCGACATCGGGAGCCTGGTGGTGGTGGTCTTCATCAGCTACTTCGGGGGGCGCGGACGGAGGCCGCTCTGGCTGGCTGTAGGGGGGTTTTTCATCGCCATGGGGGCTGCGCTCTTCTCCTTACCTCATTTCATCTCTCCGCCGTACCAGATCCAGGAATTGAACTCCTCCGTCAGTAACGAGGGCTTGTGCGTGACTGGCAATGGCACCGCCAAAGAGCAGTGGGACTCGCCAGCCTGTGTCAAGGACTCCGGCGGAAACGACCACTCTCTCTATGTAGCTTTATTCATTTGTGCCCAAATCCTCATTGGCATGGGCTCGACACCCATCTATACCTTGGGACCAACCTACCTAGACGACAATGTCAAGAAAGAAAACGCCTCGCTTTACCTAGGTAAGGCATCTAAGTACCGGGGTGCTTCGAAGGCTGAACCCCAGATCTCTCAGAGGGACCAGGTACAGGTACTTCTGCCCTGTTCCTTCTGAACAGCAACTGTGCTAAGCTTTCCTTCTGAAGTGAACTTCTGAAGTAAAATTGCCGTGCTTTCCTCTTTTTGAAATGTTTTGTGGAGTGGTGAAGAGCAGTAACAGGTGAAGCTAAGGTAGTGTGCGTAAGAGCGGCTGTACTCACACCCGCCCGCACGGGGAACGGGACGGCAGAGAAGGTCGGCTTCCCTGACGCTTCTCAGCACTTGGCATTAGCCAGTGACTGTTTCAGAAAGCAATGTTAAAGTTCAAGTTTCCTTTTGCTAATACAGAAGCTATATGTTTCTAAATTTTGGTCAGCATGCCTTTAGCCTAGAGTCTGTATCTATAATGTTAATGTTTTATAAACAGTTTGAGAGATTTTGGCATGCTTAATTTTACTTTTCCAGCACTCGTTTATCTTTAACTAGCAATGAATTTTGGCTGGCATCGATAGATCATCTGGCAACTCACAAAGAGTTAAAAAAAAAGTTTGTTAAAACAGCAAGTAAAACCTTCGGAGTTAAGAGCTCGGTTACAGGAGCTCAAGGCATGCGACAAAATGAGAGTCTGATGTGGCACCTGGCTTTTGGCAGGTACAGACGGGTCTTCCAGATAGTCGTTCTTAGGATGGGAGAAAGGGATATCTCAGAGATTACTAAACTTTTCAGGAGTTTGAACATGATAACGAACACCATACATTTTTGATAGTTTGTGCAATGTGTAAGAAGACTGACTGTTCTCTGACTTTGCATTATTATCTTACATGATTCTGTAAAAAATGAACCTCACGTACTCCTTCAAATTCTTTTCCAATAAGGAGAGGCACTTAGGGGGCTGAGAGAGCTGCCAAGGGGTTTTGGATGCTCAGCATTACCATTTGCAGTTCCATTTACTTTGGCTTTACAATAACCGTGGAGATAGTCACTCCGTGTAAAATAGACATGCATGAAAGGAATACACTTGGGGGGGCGTGTGTAATTATTAAGCAAAAGTAGTGATCCGAATCAGTGTTTTTATTCATTTTGACCTGTTCTTCAGCAATTTGACTGTTCCCTGAACCGTTTTAAAGCCATGCACAGTCTGTGTGCGGTGTCTTGAGAAAGCCTGAGGCATTGTTGGTTTTTGGAAGGAGGGAGAGGTATTATCTGTGGTTTTCCTGTTGTTTTCGCAGCATTGCTAATCTGCCTGATGCAATATTTGACAAAGTGTTTCCCTCTCTTCCTCCCCTCTAAGAAAGGTTAAATGGGATGGAAATTTAGATTAACCTGTGTTTATTGGCAGTATGAAAAAGCAAAGCGTCTTGTTGCTGGGGTTGGTAACTGTAGTTTGGAACAGCAGAGTGGGCTGAAACTTTTGCAAACAGATGATTTCGTACGGTCCTCAAAAACATGGAAAAAAGGGAAATGAAAAGGCTGTAGGTGAGGAATGAAGGGTAAAAGAGATGAACGGTGCGAGAGGAGGAGGTCTTCAGCAAAGGTGGAAGCAAGGTCAGTGGTCGGAAATCCTCACTGTGCAGGAGAAACGATGCCTGCCACTGAAGCGCTTCTAGCGCGGGAGATTGTAACAAAGTGACTCAGGTAACTTTTAATTGCGGCAAAGATCATCCTTAAAGCTAACAAAGGTAAAAGACACCAGCAGCTGTTGGAAGACTGTATGTCACCCTGTCACCAGGCACTGAAGACAGCTTTGATCTATACTGGGAGTACCCTCGTAGAGTTGAAGTTCGTATGTAGTGATTCAGAAGAGTGAAGATGAGGTACCCAGTCACAGTGTACATGAAAAATTTATGCCTGCGATCTGATTGTGTCCACAGGGAGAAGAATTTAAATGAACACAAAGCATGTTTAAACATTGAGTAAAATGTACCATCACCTCCTTTCAGTCTTTAAGCTACTCAGGTCTAGGAGCAGTGTTGCTTGCCATTGGATATCTTGGTATTATCTTTTTTAAATAGTATGAAATTCTGAGGAAACTTTTAAGTTGTTCAGGTTTGAATATTTACCTCGCTTTAGACTTAGGCCAATGACTTTTTGAGGGGTGGGAGTAAAATCCGAGTTCCGTGGAAAAAAAGAAAAAGAGCATTGTTTGGAACGTTGATGTGAGCAAACAAGTTTTTTTGGAGCTTCTCAGTGGTTTGGAATGTTTCATGACCTTGAGGAGAGGGATTTGTGGGCGGCAGGCAGCCCAGCCGGGCGCGGGGATGGTATGGAAGTGGCCAGGGCATGGCTCTGCAGGCCAGCCACTGCACATCTTGCGCTACACAATGCCTGTTTCTCAAGGCAGTATGATTTTATTACTGGGGCAAGCTATGCAAATGATGTCAAAATGTAAAATGTGTGTATGCGTGTAGGCATGAGCTAACGAAAAATCTTGGAGTGGGCCATGGGAGTTGAAGTTTCGAAGAGAGGAAAGCCCGGTGAAACAGATCCCAGTCACACAAATACATGTGTCTGAGTGAGGACAGTTAATTAAAAAAAAAGCATCCTCTAACACAAAGTGGAAGGTCATTAATGTGTTTGTAATTGTGCTGCTATTGCATTCTATGCTTTTTTTCCAAAGAAGAGTAATATATATAAAGATGTGTTCAGATGAGAAACATTTGTTTACAAGCATGCATGTGATAAAAGTTCCACCGAGCTGCAGAACTGAAGAGCTCTTCAACCCTGCGAGTGTGCCCACTAATCGTAGGTCAGTAAAGCCCCCCTGAGTATCACTAATCCTGATTCTGCAAAAACTTACCTTATGTGGCTGTGGAAGCTATTTTATTTATTTTCCAAGTTAATCCAGCTCAGGGCTCGAGTGGCAATAGCATATCCTCTTAAGTGTAGGCATGCAAGCTCAATGTGGACAGCTGTTTTAACATTCCTGGCTGGAAGTCCTGCTCTCAAAAAACATATTTGATGCTTATACATAGTCTCTTGGCTGCCTACACTTAAGTCCATCTGTCAGGGTGGCACAGTGCCAGTTTACAAGGTGGTATGTCGTTTTTAGTAGGACAAAGGTGCCAAGCAGGGATGTGTATTTGGGCCGCTTGCATAGCGATGTGCGAGCTCACTCTTCTGCAGGATGTTTCTTCCTTGTGGAGGCAGTGCCACCTCCGGGTCCTCCTGCCCCTTAAACCTGGCGGTGCTTTGATGCCCTGATGCTAACTTTGAGAAAATGTATGACATCAGGCTTGGAAACAAGTTGTGATTGTAACAGGTGCCTAGGAAATACAAGAACCGGCTCCCTTAATCACAGATAATCCAAAATGGAAGTTGCACACTTTCTGTAAAAACTGGGCAATCACTAAGTTGTCTTTGTCCGCTCCTAAAGTCTCTCCCTTCTGTGCTTGGCTGTACTGTAGCATGTCTGTTGTCAGCTGCCTGAAGTGTGCAGGTTCTCCTTTTAATTAATTAATTAATTGAATTAATTGCAATTTAAGTTGGAGTCAAATTGGACTTCACGAGTCTTGTTTTGTACTGTTTGAGCTGGTGTTTCTGCTACTTGTCAAATTCTAGCACTTAAACACAGTGCATTTTTTCTAAACTGTTTTTTTTTTCTTTTTTTTTGTGGGGATCCAATAGTTTGCCTTGAACGTGAATTTACCTTGTGATTGTATCATGAATTTTAAAAGCAGATCCTTACAATTAACTGTGGCACTTGTAAAGGGAAGTTTTATTAGTGGCATTACAGTGCCTGAATAAGTTTTAAATATTTTGCTTCTTTTGCAAGTAGGTGTTGTATTAAAAAAGGAATTTACTTGGAAAATTCATGCATAGAAAGACAATGCTAGGTTTTACAGGAATATTACATTTATGAAAATATTTGAGCATTCAGGAATGGCTTACAACCAGTACCCTCCAAGAATGACTAGTGGATGAATTACTAATTGTGCTAAGGATATTTTATTTCAGTTTCCAGAATGCTATAGAGTGGTTAGGATATGATATGAGAAAAGGTTCTAAGCCAGTTTAATTTCATGCAGACTCTCCATAGTTTTGGGAACAAACCATAATTACAAAATGCAAAGATAAAGCTTTTATGACATAAGAGCTGAAAAATTGGATAAACCTGTGTAAATGGGGTTCGGACAGATAATAGCTTGAGAGCCAGGGAAGAAAATCTTTTCCTAACCTGGAAAAAAAATAAATATTTAGACTAGTTTCAAAAACATTTTGGACTCTGGCTTTGTTTTCATGTGCATCATTTGTGGGTTGCTGTTTCTAGCATTAGGTAAACCATTTCACTGTGACAATATTCTGCTTGGAAATCACCTTCTTACCAGTGTTTTACAGCTGGATGCTCTGTGTACCGCTCACATCTTTTACAGGCTTCCCCAAAACCTGTACGTAAGTATGTACGTTGATTGTATTTGTTGTATTTCTAGTTAAATCTACCCCTATATCCATGTCCCACCTGGAAGGAGAGGGCAGAAGGAGTAGTTTCACATACTCCGTCAGAAACCCACCACCTCTGCCTGCTGGGTCCCGGGGCAGAGTGCAGCTGCTGAATGAGCTGGATCTCCATAACGCACCGTTGCCTGGATATTGGCGTGGGAAGCACTGGATTTTTGCACCGCTGGGTTTGATTTGTCTTGGTCTGGCCTCCTCTGGGGTTATGGATGCCACTGGAGGATGGGAGCTGGAGCCTGCTGAGGGCATCGGGTCCTCTGTATGGACGCTGCAAGATCACTGAGGTTTTCCAAGGCAGGATTAACTTTCTACCAGAACAGGAGGGACAGTCTGGAAGCAGTGAAATGGCTGACCTGCACTTCATTTTATTGTCATCATTCAGTCTATGGCCACTTGTGGTTTACATTGAATACGCCTCCTGCTACCCGAAATCTGAAAAGGCTAATTTCCTACAGAGTTTTCTCAGCATTGATCCCTACAGTTGGTAAACCCTACAGACATAGTACATTTATTTTTACAACATGCCTGTGAGGAGGGACGATTTTATGAATGAAAAATTGAAGCAAAAGGGCATTGAAGCTGAAATTGGCAACAATGTTCACCAGCATTTTTTATTGCTTGCTGTATTTCCCTTGTAAAAGAGCTGCGTGCTGAGCTTGTTCCTCAAATACAGGATTTTAGTTTATCTGAATGAAAGCCATGCCTTGGTTTATCCATAGGCTATCGCGAAGACTTGGCTCATCAGCAGTCCTTTTCGTACGAACGCGTGCTTGCTGTGTTGGCACGCTGAGCCGGGCAGAGCTAGCTGCAGGCTGAGCGCACCGTGCGCTCGGCTGGGCATAGAGAGCATTTGGGGATGCAGGTGAAGCGACTGCGGGTCTGTGCGTGTATATGGGTTATGCTGTTTTCCCACGCAGATGATTTAGCACACAGAGGGTTCAGTATTGTGCTTCTATGGCATTTCTGTAACATCTTTTTTTGTTAAAGAGCTGACGAGGCAGCAGGCAGAGTTCCTAATAATTATTTAAAGCAGCACTATCCAGTTTTATTGCCCTTTCCTGTAAGTGAGGGAATAGAAAGATAAATTTTACTTTTCTTCTCCACTTTAGTCTCCTGCTCCATAGGTGGACTGATAATTTTATTTTTTGTAGTGTAATCCCAGATATAGTTTCTTTAGGCATATAGAGAAAGTGGGGTTCCACGTCCATGTAAGCAGTGTGTGCATACAGTGAGTTCAATGAAAAGTGGGGGCAGCCTTTCCTCTGAAGTTTTCTGCCTGTGGGAATTAATGTTGTAAGTGATACACCTTCACTTGCCCTGCCAGTGTCATGTCCCTTAGGGATGCTTTCTGCATCTCTCCTGTTGTGTCCTTGTCATGAGCTATGTCATTGTTCACAAGCAGCTGTTTTGACAAAGCATCGCTTGAAGTAACTGGCAAAATGCGCTTTGCCCTTCTTAGGAGCAAGAAGAGACTTACACAGATACTTCCCTGATTGTCTCCTTACTTGTATATTAAAGGAGGAAAAGCTGGGTTGGATCCAGGGGTCTGAACCTCACTGAAGTCTCAGGCCCAGTTGTTTTCCTTGCTTAGCATTTGTCAAAATGGTTAGTGTTTTGTTTCTGAGACCGACAGTGCCCCTTTCACCTGCGTGAGCTTGGGAATGGTGTTTTCTTGGAGAGCAGCTCCTTTCTTCTCTGGTGAGCTCTGCTGCAGGGCTCGTTTGGGCAGACAAGTGTCTGAACCTGCCGCGGTCCCTGGAGAAGCTTGGAAACTTAGATCTGAAAGTGGCCTTTAAGTAACAGCTTGTTTGTACCTTCTCCCAGGAACTGAAGGCTTGGGACCTAGTGTCTGATTACCCCGGGGCTGGAAACTTTAGCTATCTGCTGGATACCTTGACTATTTTGTAAAGGGTCACGGTAACTGCTCCTGTTGCAAGTGGGTTAGAGGTGCTTTGTGTTTCCTGCAGTTTCCCTTAACTTTCATTCAGTGGCTGTCTCACCTGGGAGGACTTAATTTCTGTGAAAGTGCTTATGCAGTCAAAAGAGAGGAGACCAGATTTCTCTCTACCATCGTTCAAAGATACATAGGTTTCTGTCTTGGCTGTGCAGGGAACATGGGCAATTATATAAATGAGGGTCAACCTGCTGTTTCATCTGGAAGGCCAGCATCTAAAAATTCTGATTTTTGAAGTAGGTGGATGGGTTTCATCCATGGATTTTAAAAGACCAGAAAAGTAACTCAATCACACTAGACTCTTTAGTCTCACGCTTTCTTTTTAATCCTATTTTAAGTCTTTTTCATCCTGATAGCACTTCTAAAACCCTTGTTACTTGGGAAGCATGAACTCAGTTTACCTTTTTTGTTGCTTTTACATGCCTTTCCCATTTCTTTTGAAAATAGTTGAGATGTTACCATGCAAAAATGGCATATACTTCAACTAGTCCCCTCTGGCAGTTGTTGCTTCGGTTGACTGTAGGGATCAAAGTAAGCGTTAGCTCTGTCTCCTGCTGCTGATGGGTGGGAGGTGCCACGTGGACTCTGAGGGCAGGGCAAGGCAATCACCTGCCTTCCTGTGAATCATTGCCAGAGCTGTCAAAATTTTAGCTCCAAGTCCAAAGGTGCCTCTGCAACTTCCCCGTAGCAGCTACGGGGATGCTCGGAGTCCTTAGGGCTGTAATCTGAAGCTGCTGAAGTGGCACAGTTGGAAGAGGGAAACGTTTTCCCTGGGGAACCTGTGGAAGTGAGGGCTCTGCACAAGGAGCAAACAACTTGCGGTTGATGAGAAGCTTAACATCACCCGGCAATGTGCGCTCGCAGCCCAGAATGCCTACTGTATCCTGAGCTACATCAGAAGCAGCGTGGCCAGCAGGTCAAGGGAGGTGATTCTGCCCCTCTACTCCACTCTCATGAGACCCCACCTGGACTACTGTGTCCAGCTCTGGAGCCCCCAACGTAAGAAGGACATGGACCTGTTGGAGTGAGTCCAGAGGACGGCCATGAAGATGATCGGAGGGCTGGAACACCTCTCCTATGAAGACAGGCTGAGAGAGTTGGGGCTGTAGCCTGGAGAAGACAAGGCTCTGGGGAGATCTTATAGCAGCCTTCCAGTACCTAAAGGAAGCCTACAAGAAATCTGGAGAGGGACTTTTTACAAGGGCTTGTAGTGATAGGAGGAGGGGTAATGGCTTAAAACTGGAAGAGGGTAGATTTAGATTAAATCCCAGGAGGAAATTCTTCACTATGAGGGTGGTGAGGGATTGGAACAGGTTGCTCAGAGGAGTTGTGGTTGCCCCATCCCTGGAAGTGTTCAAGGCCAGGTTAGATGGGCCTTTGAGTAGCCTGGTCTAGTGAGAGATGTCCCTGCCCATGGCAGGGAGGTTGGAACTAGATAATCTTTAAGGTCCCTTCCAGCTCAAACCATTCTATGACTTGATGATTCCATGAACTCTGTTGGCCTTCTGAGTCCTGGTGTCCATGCTTTTATTCAAGCCCTATGGTGCTTTTACCATGGCTCAGTTAGACTATCTGGGCACATGGGCTGGAGCTAGCAAAGTTATGACAGCAGACAACTCTGCAGTGTGCATGCAGCTAATTTCACTTGAGTCAGCCAGATCTGTACCCCAACTCCTTCCAAGTGCTCAGGAAAAACCAGGACATTTTCTGTGATGGGAAAGAATATGTCGGCATCCGGCAGCACAGAGAAGTATGGGCTGTGTCCTGCTTTGCCACTGCACAGTTGGGAGTTTGGGCATCTGTTGTGCTGTCACAGGGCCAGAAACTCAGATACACTGCATGGCGTTAACGGGAGAGCTAATGAAGCCGGGTCTTTCCTCTTCCCTTCTTTTCTGCTGCAGGGAATTTGTTCTTACCTGAGAAATCTGGAAGTGCGAATGCGGAAACTCAAGTGCTGTTTTATGTTGCCATTAGACCTGATAGTCTAATCTCAAAGCACTAATTCTCCTGTAGGTAAACAGCTCACTTGGCAGCAAAGACAAATTACACCAGTGAAAAACATCGTACACTGGTATGAATTACATTTCGTGGTAAGTTTGGAGGAGGTGCAGTCAGAAAAAACATGTATATTTTTATTTGTAATTTGAACAAGTGGATACAAAAATTATTCAAAGAAAGTAAACATGAACTGTATCATGTGAAGTACTTGCAAAACAGTACTGTGTGTTCACTAATCATATGCTGCTGTGCTGTTCCTCTTTGATTTTCTATTCCGTTTTCAGCACAGGTTCTTTTTAAGTGGCTTGCTTTCTTTTCATTAGCTTGATGGGATATTTTTTGGTTGCTCCCATTTTTTTCCTTGCATGTATTTATAGTAACACTTTCTTTGCCTTGCACCAGGCACAGTAGGACCTCAATCTCTCTGTTACCCTCTGCGCCTTTTACCTTTGGTGCTTACAGATTTGGAATGAAAGCCTCAAGAGTGTCTCAGCATTGATTTTCTTAAAATCCAGTGCTGCTCTGAAACGAGCTACCAGCTCTTCAGTTGTTTGAATTTAGTAAGCTTTTGTAAATTAGCAACTACTTTCCATATTTATCTGTCTGTTTTCAATCAGCTTCTTCTAGGTGATGAAAAGTAGATCCTGGACGGGTTCTCCTGTGGTTGTATCCTTTCCTTTCTAGATTAAGATATTCTCTAGAGTCAGAATATTTCAGATAATCCATGTATTAGCTGAGTGTATCTTCTCATAGATGCTCTGCTAGCCAGGGCATGGCATTTGCAGTTTCATGCTCAAGTTGTAGTTTACCCCAGTGCTTGTCACAGATTTGTTCACAGTGCTTTACTTCAGGTGTCACGTAGGCACTCAAAGGTACCAGTGGGCTCCTGACATCAAGGGCTCCCAATGACACCTTAGCTCATGCTTCTCCTTTTTTTTCAGTCCCTGGTTAGATTAAAATCTAAATACCCGACCTCCCCAGAAGTCATTTTAAGAAATGTGTTCTTGTAGATAAACCAAAGTAGGTAGTGAAATAGTTGTGAGCATGCTGTGGTGGCTGCTAACCTGTAATTACTCAAACAAAATGTGTTAAGCAAGCCTCATTTGCATCTAAAAATATCTACAGGAAATACTCTGTAACGTATTATCTGATGCTGTGTGTTAAGCCTTCCCTGTATTTAAAGAGAAGTTGCTGTATTCAGCTGAGCTGTTGACTCAGTAGATTTTGCTACGTGTAAGACAACTGAAAACACTACCATTTCCACCAAAGGTCCCAAAGGAATGAGCCTATAGGCTCGCAGATCAAAACCACGTGAAATTAATGTAAAAAATCCCCTGAGGATGCTGGTTAGGTGGGATTTTTCAGCTGAATTAAAAACACAAGAGTTGAAGGAGAAGGGGAGGTTTAGTGCCAGCGGCGCGGGACTGGCCGTGCCTCTTTGGCATGGTCCAAGGTGGTGGGGGGCAGAGCCAGGAGGGACTCTGGGCCAGGGGGCACCTTCTGGGGCCAGTTCCAGTTGGAGTCCACGGGAAAGGCTGAAGGTGCTGCTCTAAGTGTCTGTGGACTCCAGGAAAGCCCCTGGCAATGCCAGGGAGTTTTGGAGATGGAGAAAACAGAGAAACTTTGCTTCTGCCCACGCTTTTCTTGGCCCCCAGCTCAACATTTCCCACTTTTGCCCACCATTCCTCTCCACACTGTTCATTGTTCCCTGCCATTTCAGTAGCTGGAGTTTAAAAAATAATAACAGAATAGTTTGCCACTTTGTGATTTTAAATCTCAATTTATGTTTCTGTTTGTTACTTCATCCCAGTGAATGAAGAAGAGGTTTAATAGAGACTGTAACCTTCTGGGGTGCCAGTAGCTTCAGTAATAACCCTCCCATTTCAAGAAGTAAAAAATTCACAGAAGACCACTACATAATATTAGAGCCCATAATTTCTGTAAACATGATGGGCAATTTATATCAACTTCATTTAATACAGCTGTCTAGTGACAGAAATAGTGAGGGGATCCCTAGGGAAATTTTATAGTCACGGAGGAATACAGGTAACACATGAGCGTTTGAGTCTGCAATATGGTTGTGCTGATGCACACAAATTCAGGCATTGATCTGCTAAATTATATAATTGGCCTAGAAGAGAGATTTCAGAAAACTGTGTTTCTTCTGCTAATAGCATGACTGAGGGCAGGAAGTGGGTTTTTGGGGTTGTCTGAAACAAGTAGGTGTTAGTTTGTTACCACACCTGGAGGTTCCCTTATACAAGGCGAGTAAAAAGGCTCTTAACTCAGCACTGCATCACTGTAATGTAATGCTGTACCGTAAATAATTTTTCAAAGGCAGAGCTAAGGACTGAATTGATGCTTGAAGGAAGAGCTATGCTCTAAATTACAGTTCCTAAGTAGCAATTGCACTCTCTTCTTTTGTGGAAGCTCTATATATTCATTGACCTCAGTGACTGAATATTTTATTGGGACAGTGATCATAATGGCAAAGATGTAACTGGCCAGTGTGAATTCCTTTGGCTGCAGAAGCAAAGTAGGCAATGATATTCTGATGTTTACTCCCATGGCTTCTCCAAAAGCTCTGGGAGAAGGAAGATGAGCACTTCTAAAAGAGTACTCTCTGCATTTAGGAATACCTCTGTGTGTGAGCCTATGCTATGACCTTTCGTAATTATCTTTTTCTCCTTGCCTTACTTGATATTTGCTAGCAATTGATTTTTGGTTTGCTTAGGACATTTTTTGTGCTTATTGAGTTTATGGGTCATGAGTGTCCAAAGCTGGAGCTCCAGATCATAACCCATAAACTCAATAAGCTCCAGCGTTGAACACTCAGAAGCAAGTAGGGCACAGACAGCAAGTAGGGAGGCATTTCACCTTGAAAGGCAAAATAAAAAGAGTGGGTAAGGCTACTGCACCTGTGCATTTGTGATAATTAAAAGAAGATCAGCCTTCTATGAGAAATGAGATAAAACTGATCGACTGATAAAACTGATTTGCCAGGCCAGCTAATGGGAAAAGAGTTGAAAAAAGCTTTTAAATCTGGTGAATTAGAAGCCTTGCATACATATATGCCTTCTCAGCCTACAGTAAGAATAAGAAATTCAATTTACCAGAGAAAAATAGGGGAATATATGAAGTAATATAATTTTAAGAGTTCCTGCACTGATGTTAGAGCAGGTATTACTCCTTTGGGTAAACAGTAATATTTTAAGTATTCAGATAAGGTAAAAGTGAGCTGTTTATGATCAGATAGATCTGTAATTAACTTCCCTTCATCCTTATTCCCCTATTTATCTTCCCTTGCATCCCCACACTCCAAATTTAAATTCTATAAAAAGTAGAGCTTACCGTGGGTCTGACGCAGTGTAATGCTTTCAAGAAGCCCTCATGCTTTAGTTCAACTTAGAGTTGTACTGTATATTTAAGCATATCTTGAGTATTACAAAGGCTGAAGAAGGAATCTATCATATGTCACCATTTCAGGATATGTGAGAAATGACATCTCATGGTTTGCCCAAGTTGGCACGCTGAAACCTTGTGCTAACTGTTGGGTCAAGGTTGACCCCTTTCCTGTAGGAGAAAAAGGTGTAACTGGTACAGAGAGTGAGAGGACTGCTGAATGGTCGTGGTCGAAGAGTTTCATAGGCATGAGGTTTATATTAACAGATAAGCATCCTACACTATGAGCCAGCTGCTTTTTGTTTGAATTGTGCCTGACAGGAACAAACTGGTGTAGTGTATTAGGAATGTAGTGAATTTCCCTTGTCTAGTTTAATAAGATGCTCGGATCTGTAACTTTGTGGTCTAAGCATTAAGGTTTCTCCAAAGTACAACTGCTGGGCTAAGCAACTCTTCTAGTGCTGAATTAATCCCAGTTTGCGTGGCCTGTCCGGAGACATTAGAAGAATTATTAGCATAACATTAGAAGAGATGGTAGCGTAACCCTTGTGACTGTGTCAGAGAGTCCCTGGATGCTCTTAGGATTGCTATTTGCTGCTTTTCTTTTGAATCAGGATACGGAGTGTGAGGAGCAGTGTGGTTATTTTTGTATGCAGAGGACTGAATAATAATACAACAATTCTGCCCTTAATTTAGGCTGTATTGCATTCCTGCTAAATTAAAAGCAAAAGACTTGTTGACTTTTTTGCTTTTCCCCATTTTCTTGAGTAAAAAAATGATGTGGAGCTCAGGGAATTGACAGCTGGTGGTTTTCTGATGTGGGAGATTTGACTTGAAGAATATATGCGTGGGTGTGATGATACGAGGCAGCCTCTTCCTACAACCCCTTGGTGATGTGCTGTATACTCTTGTTATACATAGTGCCAAAATAGACAGTAATCCTCTTATGTGGGATTGTGAAGCAAGTAATAATAGAGCACAAGTCAGTGCCATCGGTTCAGAGCTGTTTTTTTGATAAACATATTTGTATCTCCTAGATTCTTTAGTACTTCTTAATCTTTATATTAACCAAGTCCTCCTCTTCAGCTGGAAATGTTAATGTTTCACAATTGTAATGTCAGCTGCAATCACGACCTTTCTATTCATCTTTCTAATTGATGCACTTGCTTTAAAAGGACCACTGAGATTTTGAGTTTTATTATTCAGCTCATTTTCTAACATGAAAAATTCAGATGAAGAAAAACTGTAGGATCACTTAGTCTGCATAAAACGTTTCAACTGTCTTACGAGGCACCCTGAAAAGATCTGAAGGAATCGGAGTTACTATCTGCAGGCTGTTCATCCCATTTAGAAAACATGAAGTTGGCTGCTGTGCAGCAGGGCAGGCACCATAAGTGCGTGCTGGAGGAGAGAAGCAATTAGCTCTACAGCAAGCGCAGTCAGAGCAGAAAAGAAGGTCTGGAGGCGTTTAATTAGTACTAATGCTTTTGTGCTTATGGAGGCCAGAGTCATGATAGGTTACTGCTGCCTTGGTCTTGTGGTTCTCAAGTCTGGCATCTAATGAACATTAGATTCAGAAAAGCTTTGCAGAAAAGTTAATAAATCACAACTAACCGTAGGCACATTCATATTCCCCCTGAAGATAATGAGGTACACCTAATATTGGATAGGAGTGGAATCCAATCTGTAATGCTTTTTCATTTTTAATCAGATAACAAGTCCTCTTGGGATTTTTGTACCAAATTTATTTAAGTAATCTGAAATAATGC
Organism: Burhinus oedicnemus; assembly: GCA_008921705.1. Classification (NCBI taxonomy): domain Eukaryota; kingdom Metazoa; phylum Chordata; class Aves; order Charadriiformes; family Burhinidae; genus Burhinus; species Burhinus oedicnemus. The sequence continues at coordinate 114,658 of VFFE01007126.1, read as the reverse complement.
AAATGCGTGTTGTTTATTAAACATTTCTCAAGTCACCAAACCAATTAGGGAAAAATAAAACAGAGTTTCTTTTCCATTGTGAAAACAGTTTAAGCACAGGTTTCATTTTTATTAATCTGAGTTTGATGGCAAAAGTACTTTTGATGCAAAAATGTTTAGCCATCAGTGTGTACTTATTTGCATAGCTCGATATTTTGAGATGCATTTTTGCTGTTTTATTCCCAATTCCTATTATTCAACTTCCCTTCATGTAGAGTGGAAAACACATATAGTGTCCCTGTTTGAAGACCACTGTCTGTGTAACTTCTCTCTCTCCTGTTTTCATCCAGTACGTCGTTCAAGACATATTTAGACTCCACTGGGCTGGAGAGTACAAATTTTTCCATTTGCTCCCACTGAGAATACCAGCTCTGTGGCTTCAGGTTTACCTGTTTTGACATTTTGTAAATCTTTCCCTGATGGGTTTCAGCAGTGCGCATTAATAAAAGGACGATCTCTGTGATGAGTTACTGTTTGTGCAGGAGCACTAATATAATCCAGTTTGAGTTGTACTTGTAATCACAGACAATTTGGGTAACTGCAGGGGGCCATCTGCAGACTTTTCAGTTTTTTTTAAAGATTGCCTGTGTTTAGGTAATCCTACGTCACCTCTTCTACCGATGGTTATCTGTACAAACATCTTTATTGTTCCATTTTGGGAGCAAACTTCCATATCAAATTCCATTTAATATATTGTTGTATTGCACCAATTGTCTGTTTCTACATATATTCAGATTTTGCAGGTATTGCGTGATTAAAGTATTCTTATTGCACATTAACCTATGGTCCAAGAGTTACATATCAAGGTAGTCTATACTTCAAGGAATAAATCAAAAGTACTGGATTAGAGTCACAACGTTTAATGATTATTTATGTCTCAAGAAAAAAGCTGAACAGAAGCATTTGGATTTTGATATTTTGATGGATTTTCAAGTGTCTAGCACTTGGTTTCCTTAGTCATCTGGGAATCCCCAGCTGAATGTTGTTAGTAATGTGGTAATAGCTTACAGGTCTGGTAAATGAACATAAGGAGTTGAGTTCTGAATTTCAGGCTTCTGGATACCCTTAATAGCATCGATACGCTGTTAATATAATGCAAAAAATAAGGGTTAGTGTTAACTTGAATTGGATCTGGAGGCCCTTTTCCCTGAAGGCTGTCCCTTAGTTTTTGTCAGCCAGCAGATGTGTTTTCATGTCGGTGTGGCGTGTTGCCGGGAGGGAGGTCTTCTGCCGCACTGCTCCTTTCCCTTGGCCGTGGCTGTGTGCTGCTGCTGTTCCCTGGTGCCGGGTTCAAGGATTTTGTGACTACAGTGTGGATCAGACCTTGGAAAACTCCCTCACCTCCACTGGCAGGGCCAGGTTCATCCCAGATCCCCTTCCTCCCGTGGTGGATCCTGTTGCTGGTGGCTACAGGCCCTCGTGGGAAGGCGGGGGACAGCCAGGGCACCGGTGGAGCGGGTGGGAGGGGGACAGCCGGGGTACCGGGGAGCGGGTGGCTCTCAGGAGCACCCGGGGCAGCAGCCTGCAGACACATGGGTGAAACCACACGGGTGAAACCACACGGGGCGGCTGAACCGCAGGCTGCCTGCCGTCGTTTCTCTGGCGGCATGAAGAGAGGCAGCTGCAACAAACATCTGAATTTTTAACAGCTACCTGAAACTTTCACTCCTTTAGTCACAGACTTTCTTGAAATGAGGGGTGTTTAGCTGAATAGCTCATGTAGTTTTAGTATTTTGGAAGAGAGGATTTTTCTTTACTGTCGTATTTGGAATGATTTCTTCTTCCTCGTTGCACATCTTTCACTGGAATATTTTCTCTGCAGGTTTTTTCCCCTCTATTATTGCGAATGTTTGAAGCTCCCACACTGTAGGTAACAGTACATTATCCATTGATTTGCTTCTTACACACTTGTAAATACGAATTTTCAATGTAATACTAATGTAATAGTAATACATTATTCATTAATGTGGTGCTTGTGTAGAATAGCAGCCAAATATAAAAACTATTTGTTTTTATGCAATATTGGATATTGAAAATAAATGATAAAGTGATAAATGAAAAAGAGATGGTAGGGATTTATCACCCCCCATAATAGACACGCTCCCTTTCTTTCTTCTGCAGCAAGAGTTTTTCTCCCAGCGTCTCGCACAGGCAAGCAGACATCTCCCCAGGACACTGCCAAACTCGCCTTGTTCTCCCTTATCACAAACATTCCATTTTTGTTTCTGAAAATCAGGAGGAATTAAATTCATGCTGAAGTGTCCATACTGTAATCTGCTTTCAGATACTGCGATGATGAATCTGATCTAAAAAAAAAAATAAAATGGTGTAGAATAACCTGTGAGATTAAGTGCTGTCCTTTCAGTGAGTAGCATGTAGGGAGGTGGATGTTACAGCCTAATAAGGTATTTCTTTTGATTCCAAATATATTATTCTTACAGTGGAAGGTCAAAGAATTTTCATTTAAAAATCAATAAAATAGGAAGATAGAGAAAATACAGTAAGGTATTATATTTTTTAGAAATGGCAATAAGTGGAGGGAGGTGGTCCTGCAGAAGTGTTAGCTGGTGAAGTTGTGTGAAGGCACAAGGCAGGACACCACAGACCCCTCTGCCAAAGGCAGCCTCTGTCAAACCCCACCAGGGGGGAAGGACTTGTTTTCAAGCCTGACTTTTCTCTTTCCTCTTATAAACAAAGGTGATGGGTCTCTCTCTGCAGAGATCAATATCTGCAGTGTCACAAGGCTAGCTGTGAACATTTATGCATGTGCTTTTGGCTTGGTTTTATTTTATTTTATTTTATTTTGTTTTATTTTATTTTATTTTATTTTATTTTATTTTATTTTATTTTATTTTATTTTATTTTATTTTGTTTTGTTTTATTTTGTTTTGTTTTGTTTTATTTTGTTTTATTTTGTTTTATTTTATTTTATTTTATTTTGTTTTGTTTTGTTTTGTTTTGTTTTGTTTTGTTTATTTGAAATGCACAAAGGGAAATAGCTTCCATTCTTCAAGATTAAAACTTGATTGTTTGGCCTCCCTTTACATCTTTCCCAATGTAGATATTTGAAGTCGTATTAATTACATGATGACAGTCACAGTCTGAAGCACGGGAGAACCATGGTATGGGTGACTGGCAGGAGGACCTCTGGGTGCAGTGGCACCATACTAGTGGAGGACTTTGGAGAGGAAATTAAACAGACCGTTCAGTAGTAATAACTACAGTATTTTAGAATTGTTGCAAATGTTTGTTTCCTAGAACAAAAACTCTACAGAAATGAAAGCCTTCTGTTTTTCTTTGGTTTTGAGTGGAATGAGGTATCAACAGTAAAAACGGCACATAAAATGTATGACTCAGGTGAGCTTACTGAATAACTAGGTGGTAGATAGTTGTGCCCCAAATCAGTATTCCTATTTTCCACCCAAGAGTCTTCAGGATATTCCTGAAACTCGGCAATAAGGAGAGAAAGCTGTTTTCTAATTTTGTTTCTCCCCGTGACAATCTGAAGACATTTCATTGAGTTCCATGGATTTTTTTTTTCTGTATCACATCAATGTAAAGGAGAATATAGTGTGATTTAAGCTTTTTACTTTTTATTTTCTTTTCTAGGCCCATGAAAATAGGTTATTTTTTAGTTCATTTCCTGAGCCAGTTCTTCTGTGGTTGAAACATTAGATATTTTCTGTGATTATCTGAAAACTAAAAACTAAAATAACCCTAAGCAAATACTCTGTTAAATAAAGATTTTCTTTCTGAACACTTGTAAAGGTACAGATGAAATGAAGGGATGGATTCATAAAACCAGCTAGGGAAGGCCGTGTCCGTCAGCCATGTGCTAAATATCCCGAAGGTAAGAGGCTGGGGTGGTACTTCAGAAGTGGCCCTCCTATGGAAAAGGAGCTGCACGCTGTTAGAGTTTTCTACACGTTGTTTCACACATGTGAAACTGAGAACTAACATTTTAGTTTGGTTGTTCAGCTGTATTTGCTAAGAACAAGTGTCTGATTCTGCAGCCATATCTCTGCTGGTGTTGTCACTGCAGTGTTTTGATCTTTTAGTTGCTAAGTTTTTCCCAACAGCTTTAGTGTTTGAAAGAAACATTTGCCTGAGTGGTTTATTCTACAAGTTAGCAGATGGCGATTTAACTGCGCTTGATCCAGCAAGAGTCTTGGTTCTGTAAGTACGTCTCCAGCTCTGAAAATTTCTGCAAAGCAGTTACAAAGTGGTGAGCAAAGTAGTAGTAGCTGTGCTGTTTGGGAGCACAAATGGAGCAGCTGTGATGTGTTTGACAAGGATTTACACAGTTTTGGGGGTTAGAATTGGCCTCTAGACAAGGATGTGTCACTCCAGTATAACGTACGGTGACCTCAGTGATGCAGCGGGTGAACTGCTTGGTTGAGGAGAGATATCTCAAAGTTGAATTTACTGTGCGTTGTTTGATTCCTGTATTCTGTGTATGAGTGTTACCATGATACACTTTATAAAACAGCTGAAGAACTTTTTACCTGTATAAGAGGTTACAGTAGGTGAAGCTCTGCATTTCTCCGAAGTTCTGCAAAGACCCTTTTTTAACTTGTTCTGTTTTGTCTGAACCATTTATGGTCTGAGTGTAGTGTCAGCACTGATGGCAGAAGTAGACTTGTAATCTTTGGACGTTTTTTTAAAATTTATTAGAGGTCTGCAATTTAGATTAGGGATAGGAATGTGTCAAATGTAATTATCTGTGCAATGATAAAAATATGGATCTAAACATGTTGTATTAACTTATAAATAATTTACGTAACATTTTTAGTTCAAGGGAATGTGATAACCAGAGATATTTTTGTTCTTGAGGCAAATATTTTATTGTAGATTGTATTTTTATTTATGGAGTTTATTAGAAGCAAGTATGATTTGAACAGTGACTGAAAATTTAAGAGTTTTATTGCTAGTCTTCTCACATTGGATTATTTTAACTTTCATGTTATCACTTGTTTTATAGGAGACAAAACTAAGGCTTGCACTGCATCTTCAAGTATATGTGTTTAATAAATATTTGTGAGTTCTGTGTTGAAACTCTATACTGTCATAAATTAATCTCACAATAATATAGTTTGTTAAAATTATCGGTACAATGCATTACAATTGCAGGTAAACATAACATGCAATGCAGAAACATATTGCATGCGTTATATTTGCTCTTTGAAGGAGTACTGGATGTCTATGTTTTTTTGGCGATTAACATTTTTGCTCTTTTTTTCTGCTTATGAGCTGCCTGCTTCCGCTTGTTTTGTTGGCAGATGTATCAGTATGCATCTGAAAATGTAGTTAAGGGTCCAGCAGTGTGTCAAGACATCTCTCTTCTGTCACATGTTGTAAAAAACTCCCATAGAGTGGAAAGATGCCAGATCGATTTTCATTAGACTTGGAAAAGCTCTGACAGCAGCAGAGGCCACTGGTAACACTTGCAATCATGGTTATTCCAAGCAACTTCAGTATCATTCTTTGAGGACCTCCCTGTCAATCTCTCTCTCTCTTTGTCAGAATAATTTAGTAACTGAGGTTAAGATTTCCCAAGGAGCCTAAGGAAGTCAAGGGATCTGACTTTCAATGAATTTCACTGGGATTTAGGGCTCAAATGTAATTTTCTTTGCAAACATAAGCCTAAAGTTTCAACAAATAACTTGCTTGTGGTAAACTGATTGAAAGCTGTGATAGTTTGCAGATTGTTGACATGAGTGTAGTCTTCCAACTGAATCTCCCTAATGTAAATAACCAAAACCATGTTCCCTATGGGAAGGGATGCAAATGGACAAAGATACTGGAAGAAAAAGGTCACTGAATTGCTTGAGTAAGCAAAATATAAGTCATGTAATATATTTTATTTTCATTGGTACTTAATAGCGTATTTCCTAAGCCTGGCTGAGCAGTTTCTATGTGTTCAGGCATCAGTACCAGCTCCTGTTTTTCTGGAACGTTCTTGCTCTTTGGTGCTCTCAGAGTCAGCCCGGCAGAGGGACGCCCCAGGGTGGCCCAGGACAGACTGGAGGTTCCCCGGCTGCTGTGGCTGGTACCGAGGCCACCCATTCTGGGGCTACCTCTGCTGAATGCTTGACTCATACAGTGGTGAAATATGTAAAGGGCACGGGGCCAGATCTGGTCCTTCCCTGACCTGGGTAAGGACTTCAGAGGTGTCTTGAGGCAGCATGGCCAGGGAAGAAAGGTGAAGATGTTTCTTGTCTCTTGGCGTCCTTCTTTGCAAAGGATGATGACTGTTTCTTCAAGATCCACTCTGTTAGAGAAGAAAAGAGTATTTGTGGGATAATTTCATGCTTTATTGGGCCAGAAAGGACTGTTACATTCATTTACTCTGACATCTGTCTTGAATCAGATTTCATTACAGCGTTATCCCTATGCAAAGCTCTATTTATATAAAACCATTTAGCTTAAAATGAACCACTCACAGTTACGGAGAGTCTGCCACATCCCTAGGAATATAATATACTTAATTATCCTGTTAAAAAAGTTACTGCTATGGAAGTGTGCCTAAAGTTGGCTGAAAGTCATTTGCACGTAGCCTCTAGCCACCACGTTTTTCATATCTGTCTGCTAAATGTGAAAGCATCTTTTACTATTGGAGAATAACAATATGCTTAATAATCTGCTAATCTAAGTAGTTGAGAAACAAAGCTGTCATGTCCAATTCTACTCACAGAACACAGAAAGAAACAGAATGAACAGTCTTTATTTAAAAAAAATGCAGACTAAATAAAAGGATATTGGCCAGTTTTCCCCAAAACATGTCAACTGAATAATTAAATTACTTAATTAGTGAAAGCTGATTTTAAATTTTTCAGTTTTTGAAAATCAACCATGTATGGTGTTTTGAAATATCTTGGAAGGATCCCTGTAATATAAATAATTTTCTCTTGGAAGTGCTAACACTGCAAGTTAGTAATACTTCTATATTTTATTAACGTATTAACATATCTTACTGTGAATGGGAATGAGCTGGAAATTGAGTCCTAAATCACAGTGACAATTTCATTCCTAAAAAGGAAGACAAATGTAATTATAATATTACCATTAAGGAGAACCTTTTGTAAGAGTAATTACTTTTTCAATGCTACACTTGGTGTTTAAACTGTGCCATTTAGTAGCACTGATAAAGATGTTCTTATGGTTTTGCTCTGGCAAATGATGATTCAATTAAATCTTGATTTTGGGGATATATTGATTTAATATTTTTTTTCATGTGGAAAAAATGATTTGTTTTTGATAAGGTTGAAACATTTAACTTAAATTGCATTATTTTGACTTTATGTAGGAATACAGGTTAGCACTTAAAAAATCAAGTTATTTTTACTTGACACAGACAAAACCAAACCAAACCATGTAAAACACATTACTTAGTAATTTCAAACCAAAATATTTTCATAATTTTTGTTTGATTATTGACTTTGCATATCAATATCTACTTTTCCCTGTGAGACACACATCTGTTTCTTTCGGGACCCTAAGTAAAACTGTCTAAGCAATCATATGTATTTATAGAATCAGTTTGTTACTAACAAATGGTGTCTGTGGTGGTTTTCCATCGGAAGCAAAATTATGAATGAATTTCCTTCCTTTTGGTTTCTTAGAAAACTGTATTCCCCTCTTTTCTCCATGACTTTCTGTGATCTCAATTTCTTTTTCTCTAAATTTCTTGTATATCTCTGAAAATTCACATCTCTTGATCTGTTGGGTTTGGCGGGGCCTTTTCAGGGATCAACAGCAGCAGCTCTGTGCTTCTATGTCCTATTTCATGGGACTGCATCAAGAGTGCCAGGGTCTTTGGGGAACAATTTGTTTCTCCATGGGGCACCCATTAGCTCCTTAACTATGGGAAAGGAAAGAGGTGCTGGGGCATTTCTTGCTGGGATTTCTCCATAGACTGGGATGTCCACACAAGGGTGAAGATAATCCTTTCCCTAACTCAGGGTTATTTCTTCTTTAATTCAAGGTATTAAATCCAGGGAGTCTTTTAGTTCAGTGAATCCAAGTCAGGGCCTGGAAGGTCACAGTGGTCTTGGTATTTGGTGTTGCCACAGGAATACACAGAAGTTTCTTGTGCTTTGCTGATACTAAGGCCATGTGGTCCATGGTCAGGCTTGTCATGGGCTGCGCTCCCTGCAAGACCTGCTTTTTAGATAATATCGATCTAAGACTTGAGTATCTAGACCTGTCTATTGAAGATCTGGGTAAGCACTGTTTCCTTCTAGGTGGTTTTACTCCTCCTGCCCTAATTCTGTTAGAAGTTGTAATTGGAGCCATTAAGAACATTTTGCATCAAAACCAAAAGCTTTTTTTATTGCAGGCAGTGGTGGAGAATACAGGGGAAGCCTGTCATTTTCATCATCCATCTGTTGTTGATAAGGAAACTGTGCTTGAATGGTGAAGAAATTCATGTTGGTGCTGCAGCAAAGAATTCTGCTGTCTCCAAGCAGAACATGGAGTTGAATGAACTCTCAGGTCTATCTTATGATCCCTTTATGCAGACACAGAGAAGGAGAGAGCCCCTACTCAGAATGCAGAGCTCAAGTTTTTTTCCAGAAAGAAACATTTCTGCATAATTCCAATTTCATGAAAATGCCCGATAATATTTGTTCCTATGAGAATGAAGGACAAATTTTGATACGCTGGAGGTTCTCATAAAACGGTGGTGGTGTCCTATAGCCAAAATAAATAGCCTCCACTATTTATAACTGTTACACATGGATGGAAATGTTTTTCAGACTCTTTGACCTGTAATAATATTTTCAGTGTGGTTTCAAATATGGTTATATGGCTCTGCATTTCACTTTGCCAATTGTTATTTAATATTTTCTTTTTATTGAGGCTATTGCATCTTTTAACCTTTTTGAGTGTAGAAAAATAACTTCTTTAGCAATACAATAAATGTTAATAAAACTAACAGGGTCATCTGCAAATTACTGGAATAATGTGCTTTTGCTTACAGGCAGATTTTCAGTCAGATATGAGTAATGAACTGTAATTCCTGTTGTTTCGGTTGAAAGATGAAAATGTAAGTGCAATTTACAAAGAAAACAAGAATAAATGCCATTTGGCTTGCCCTTCGTTGCGATCTATTAGCGAGAGGTAGTCAAGGGAAAAATGATCACCAACATTTTCAATAATTAACCTGTTCCTCCTAGGCAGAAACCAATTTTTGAAAGGAAATTAATTCTGAGAGAACATGATTGAAATAATTTTCCCCTTTACTTCTTTGTTCTGTTGTCTTGCTGGTGGGACAAAGGAAAAGTGAATATATATATAGAAATTCTTTGGCTATCAGCACCTAACCTTCCCTTTCAGTGGATATTCAGTCTGTCTCCGTTTCTTCCTCACAGTTTATTTCCTAGGCACAAAAAGTCTGGTTTTGGATAATGATGAAGTATGCAAAATTTGTGTCAAACCTGCCCCTGAAAATCAGATGTTTATGTGTGCCCTTACCTGGTTTGTGCTTAATAACCAGTAAAGCCCAGATCCATAGACAGTAGGTATTTAATGTACATAGACTTTGCTAAGGAACTGATACTTATTCCTCATTATTCCCATGGTATGTGATGGCATACTCTAAAGTCTGGTCCTGTGCCTGAAAAATTTCACCAGGCTCTTCCCCTACTTTTCCTTCAAGAAAAACATTCTCCCAGCAAAAAGAAATGAGAGGACCTGAACGATATCAAACATTGGAACAGGCTGCCCAGGGAAGTGGTTGAGTCACCATCCCTAGATGTGTTTAGAAGTCGTGTAGATGTGGTGCTTAGAGACATGGTTTAGTGGCAGACCTGGTAGAGTAGGGTCAATGGTTGGACTGGATGATCTTACAGGTCTTTTCCAACATAAACGATTCTATGATTCTATGATACATTCCTGCCTGCTTAAGGTGTTACACTGCCTGAACATGATATAAAACCGGGACAGATACAAATATTCTGAAATACTCTTCTGGGCTGGGTTCTGTTGGTCTTGCAGCTGAGCTTTCTCCCTGCAACTTTAAATTCACAGGATTTAAATATACTTCAGTCTCTTTCTTTTGTTTGGTTATTCCTGATCTACCTGGTGAGGTCTGCTTGCAGGCCAAATTTCAGCTTTCACTGCTTGATTTTTTTCAGCTATGATAACCTAAAGAAAAGGGGATGAGATGCAAATGGACAACCCAGCTTCACTCCAGTTTAGTTAGAAGTAATACTAAAGAAATGAAAATTAGTTTTAAGAAGTTGAGATAAACATAAGCACGTGCCTGGGGATAGTCCCCAATGAAAATTAAATGTGTGTGTGCACCTTCAACTGCCAAACCATTAAAAAAACAAAGTCAAGCAATTAAAAGGCAGAGATGAGATATTCCCATTTGACATGACTTAACGGAAAGAATGATTATGAGACAAGAGGCTGCTTCAAGATCTCTTGAAGACAGCCAGCAGCTTCAGTGTCATCTTGTTAGGAACATCACTGAGTAATGGGGCAGAAGTGCCAAATCCTGCCTGCCTCGTGAGAGTAGCCCCACTAACTTGTAGGATCCTACTAGTGTGAGTGATGAATTAACTACCGTGGATCTAGCTTTCAGTGTTTGAATGAATGGGAAATAAGACAATGAAATTACCTAACTAGTTATTTATTGGATATGAGATGTTAAAGGCTTTTAAAATAATTTAAGAGTAGTAGTTTGCTTAGGATTTAGGTTAGTGGTTATATACAGTAGATAATTTTCTGTATGGACTTGAACATTACTTTTATGACATTTCACTGAAGGTAACTTTGGGATGCTGACAGATCAAGAATTCAGAAGGGACCGAGGAGTTACTCAGTAGGTATTTACATGATGAGTCAATGTCTCTGCCTAGCTCCATTAGTTAAAAGTATCCACAAAAGAAGACATCTTTAAGAAACACGTTCTTTTGAAAAGTCAGGGTTTGGGAACTCACGGCTAGTGACCTTCTTGGGATATGTTAAGTTGTCTTACGTTTATAATGCAACATACTGACAGAGACTTGAAAAACTTGAAGGTAACATGTGGAGCTTTTTTTTGAGAACTGGTTTCCAGAAAATAACAGCCAAGAGCAAAGTTTTGCCTTTCAGTGCATCTTTGGACATTCTTACTGCGTTTGGCACAAGTAGTGTGTGCATCTGTCTGAGAGCTAAATTTCAATAACAGCATATTTCCAAATCAAATTTCCCTACGTGTGGAAAAACGCCTCGGAAGTTTAAGAAAGACAGTTTTCATTGCTCTCGTATTGGTGCATTTAAGTAGTTGTTGACACTTCTGTTTTTAAAAAACATTTCTTGAGGGGACCAATGCCTCTTAGTCCATGGAAAGAATGTCAGAGCATCTTTGTTTTCAGTTTTGGTTCTGATCATGCAAGTATAGACAAGCTTCTCTTTGGTCACCCAAACCATTCACATCAGTGGGGACTTTCCATATGCCTAAAGTTAGAGATAGCTGTATGTGCTTTTGGAATACTATCACCAGAAGGTTCTTGCCTTCGAATTGGTTTAAGAACTGATAAAGCTGATAAAGCCGGATTCGCTTAATTATCCGATCTAAGAATTTCCTCATGCATGGTGTCTAAATTCAATTAACCACACTGAGAGGGAAGCTGCACTCGGAAATTGCAGCTGTTTTCACTGAACTCTTACAGCAGATGTGTCTTTTTTATATTTACTTACTAACCATAAGTCATGCTTGGTAATATTATCAGCAAATGTTTATTTATAGATGAATATAAAGAGAGAAAAGACAGATTTTGAAGAAAAAAAAAAGTAATATTTGTGTTTCCAAATGAAACAGTTGTCTGTAAAGAATGGGACAGTCTCCAGTTGCCCCTTGGGTTTCTACTTCCACAGTTCTCAGGTTTTAGGAATAAAGAAATAAAGACTCCATTTTAAGCATTGGAGTAGTTTTTCTTGGGCAATCTTTTTTTAAGCTGAGTATGGTAAAAGTGCAAGCCTTTCTTCTTTGTTTTCAGAATGAAACATTTTTAATGTTTCCAGATTTTGGATTGGACACACACACCTGTTGATAGTGTCACCTAAAGACAAGTGCTGAGACCTGTGAACTTTTGCTTTAAGATGAATTGCTTTGTAGTCATTGTAGCTCCAGAGCATAGCAAATGACTGGGAGCAGGATTGCAATGACAGTGTGTATGAGAAGTACACTTCGGGATAGGCAGCATATTTTACCTTGTTTTGTTTGGGCTTATTTTCCTGTTTTTTTTTGATGTTAGAATTGGATCCTGTGAAAATGATTGTAATGTTTTAGACTATGACTACAAATGGAGAATACAAGGCATAAAGCAGCTTAGCTGTTTAAACCAGGGAATGATATCTTTTTTGATACAAATGATATCTTATTAATAAATCTGTAAGAGAAAAGTAAAAAATATAATGCTTTTCATCTGACTTTGGCAAGTCACTAGACATATTTGTATTTAATTTAACTTTCAGCATTTTTTAATGGAGTGGTAAGCTGGACCATTCATTTTAGTTTGCATGGTAGGCATGTAAAGTTATGCTTTAGTTATGCTTCTCTAAAAATTTGTTTCCTACATCTGTGGAATCTGCTTGTGAAAATAGTGGCAAATATATTCTATACAAAGATCAAGGGAGGCTACTGGAGTAGTTTTGTTGCTCTATTTATTGTTTTGAGTCGAGCACTGGATCTGAGAGACTTTTAAAGTCATGGTAACGTTAATACATTTTGAAAGGAAATGATTTAAAGGTTTGATGTCTGCATTGTTATTTGAACTGCAATAATGCTCAAAGCATTGCTTTTTCCTGAGCAAATAACCACATTAAAGAAAAAATCCTAAAGCATATATAGATAGGCTTGTCTGTGTGTTCATGAAGAAAAGAAGGAAGTGAACTGATTTCCTGACTTAAAAGCTTTGGAGAAGTATGCCTGGCCTCTGCTCACAACTCCTCTCGGTTTTGTGTCCTCAGGCTCAAAAGAGTGGTTAAACCTTATGTTTTTTTGGGTAGCTTCTGTGTGGGTGACTTAGACAGGATGAGGTAAATATGCCTTTATGAATGGGACCAATGTTTCTTTGAAAGCTGCTTTATGCTTGTTCCTTGGTACCCCATCGTGGTGCTGGGACATGAGGAACAGGGGAGAGCTGAGACATGCTGCCCATCGGAACCTCTGCCTGTCAGCTTTGTTCTGTGGGGAAATGAAAACCCTCTCTGTACCCTAGAGAAATATTCTGCTGCTTATTCTGCAGTGACAGCATAGCTCAGCTTTCCAGGGGAATGTGCTGCAGTAGGACTAGAGAAGATGCTATGGTACCATAGCACGGTGATGCTTCTTTTGCTTGCACAATCCCAGATGGTAACCCCTGTGGCTACCTATTTTTTTTTTTTCTATAGCCCCCTAAATTTCCTGACACATAGAGACACAGTCAGGATTATATAAAGCTCATCTTGCCATTTCTGGTAAAGTTTATTCCTCAGGTTGTAGACAAGTAACCTATAAACATGAGGCCTTTCTTGCAAATTCACGAGTGTTTTCTTTTTTGTTGTTTTTATTCTCCTTTGTACTGTTCTTTCAGGATGAGTGTTGTTCAGCAGGTAGGACACCAAGCTATTGCTCTGGTGAAGTAAATTATACTCCTGGACTTTCTACTCTACTGCATGACTATAAGGGATTAAATTTATCTTTTGTATCTCTGTTTCCCAATTGATACCCTCATGCTAATGACAGTTAAGTTTTTGGAGTAACAATTTGAAATCTACAGATATAAAAAGATTATAGCTCTATGTCACTAAAAATGTCCTGCAAAATCTAGCAAAATTGCCATACTATTCTGACAGGAAAAAACATGCAGGATTTTGCAAATTCTAAACTTTCATTGAAAATAGAATAAAGTTCAAATTCTGCTTGCCTTACACATGTATGAAATGAACAGTTGTACTACGGTGACGTGCTGCCAAGATGTGAACAATGGCGTCTTTCAGAAATGTTCCTCCTCATCCAGTAGTAAACTCTGTGTGGTGACATGTGTGTGCACACAGAGATGAGAGGCACTGAGTAATATATTCCTTTGTTTTTACTTTTTAAACCAAAGTGTCTTTTTTAGAACCCAGAAGCCAGGCAACCTATTGTCACCCACTAATGTTGCGTACTTTCTGTTCATCTAGGCACAGTGTGATGCTTGTGACTTTAATTGATACTAGCATTACTAACGTAAAAAGACACAGTCGGAGGGTTAACAATGTATGCATCTGAGGATGCCATAGGGACGTGTTATATATTCTTGTATGCAAAATGTATGGAAGTTGTCATTTGGTGTGATTAGAGGAGGAAAAGGACATTCAAAGTATTTTTGTGACCTCTATCTCGGTATATTTTTATAGCGTGGGTAGACTAAAAAACAGTAAAATCTATGGCAATGAGGTTGTTTCATGCACGTGACATGAACACAGGGATTTTCAGACCTGTAGAGGATTCAGTCTGTCTTAGTGTAGTCATAGAGACTTTGCTGCAATAGGCTCTACCTAAAGCTTTCTTTTTGAAGAAGGATCTCCTATGAATAGAAGCAATAGACAATATTATCATTTTGTCAAATGTTGTCAAAATGGCAGCATTCATTGCAATACATCCCAGGATAAACTTTTCAGAGCAGAAGAATGACATTGCTTGTTCTTATTTCGCTTTGGTAGGTAAATTCCATATGTAATTTAATTACTGTTGCTTGACTCCCTCCCTCTCTCCCATCCAACTTAGCTATGATGGAGATTTGTGGCTGAGCCTGGCTACCCATAGCCAGATGCAGTTTCAAACTGGACAGCCTTGCTAGTATGGTGTTGTGCCTGAGGTAATATGCCATGCTGAGGGCATACTCAGTGAGGCAGGGAAGCTCCTCAGGTACAAAACTTCAAGGGAACTAAAATAACCGTGGCTGGATATCATGGAGGCAAATGGGCACTTAACTAACTGTGTCTGAACCTGGATATTTTTACTCATCCACAGTCTATGTCAGAGGTAGAACTACGATCTGAAAGCCCAGGTTTGGGAGGGCTGGGAAAGGCTGTCCCTCGTTGCTGAAGGGAAGCTGCAACCAGAGGAAGAAGTATACTTGCTAATGCAAACTCCTCCCCAGAATGCCGAGTTCTTCAGAGAAAAGGGAAACTTGAAAGAATCTGCAAGGTCTTTGGTCTTTGAAATTGTCGTGTTAAATACCATGTAATTCTAGTAGACTAACCTGTCCTTTGGTTTGAAGACTTAAGATCCTACATCACAGCAGCAGCAAGCTACAACAGGCTTCTGGGGAAAAACTTTTGCAAGGTTCAGTCTGAGCTGGTTGTGTTGAATGTCATGAGTAGTTCTCAGATGGCTCTAATTCAGCTAGGAGCGGGTAACCTGCAGACGCTCTTTCCTAGAGAGACCCACATTTCCGGAGAAGTGTAGTCAGTGACTTGCCACCGTTGAAGATGCATGGCTAATGCAGTAACTCTGAGGGGTAAGATTTTTCATTTTTATGAAAACCAATCAGCAGAAAATCAGATGAATGTTGTAACCTGTATGTCTATATTAACAATAGTTTCCTCATTTTATCTTTTGAAGATGATTTATTGTTTGGAGTAGAGCTGTAACTCGTAGAATGTACATCATCTCTATTTTATCATGGGAGAGGAGATATTACTGCTATTTTATAGCATAGTTTTTTATGACTTAAGAAATTTGAAGGCAACTTGCAAATCTAGGTACCAGTCAAGGTTATGGCTAGGAGGTTAAAACACAAATCCTGGATTCCCTTAAGGGTAATTTAAAAAAATCATCTGGATTCCATGTGACCTGCCTCTGCATCACAGTACTCCAGCATGTCCCCTGATAAAAATGTTTGTTACTTCTGTTGTTGAAACTTCTCAGCTGTTAAATCAATGCAGCTCCTTAGATCAAGATCCCAGGTCATGGCCCAAAGAGGGAGGACCAAAAAAGAACTAGCTGAAATGCCAGACAGGGGGCCGAGGGGAAGGTGTTCCTACATCACCTACATGTTTCAGATCCTTTTCATCCAGAAGCTAGAGACCTTCTAGTGACCTGAGTGGAAGAAATTTTGGAATGGTTCTCCACAGAATTTTCTGTGTGTGAAGTGGATTCAGTTTTGACCACACTCTGATTGAATCTGTTTCCAGTTTAGTTTCTGTGTCATCCAGTAATCTTGGTGGCCTGTTGGGAATATGGAACCTCTTTATTCCTCGACATCAGGGTGCATAGCTGTGAGGGCTGTGACCGGAATTTCAAGGGTCCAGGACCCTGGAGCAGCCTGCTAGGGTGACTCTTGGAGATGGCTCTCCCTTCACTTCCACAACAAGGTTTGGAGGTTTGGGCAGATTTTTTCAAGTACCTCATCTTGAAATATCAAAATCTTTTACTTGCCATGTTATATCTTTAGGCCTATTTAGAAGTCCAAATCAGTTTATTGCTCTTGGTGTCTGGTTTCTGATAGTGGCCATTACTAGGTGCTGAGGAAGATGCTGTGAAGTGTCTTAAAATTGCAATTGTGGAACTTGTCTGCTCACAGGTTTCCTTCTGGCCTGGACCAGGCACGTGGGGGCTCTCTGTTTTCTGAAAGATCCAGAAAGTTACATGTTGTCTGTAAGCTGTATCAAAAAAAATCTTGAAGCCTGAAAAGCCTACAGTAATTTTAAAATACTTTTGAAATGGTGGACAGCATTCCCTCCTCTAATGCAGCACAGTGTTATTTTTATCTTTACTGCACATTATTTCTGCTTATGAAGAAATCTCTCTGAAGTTACCAGGTGTACAAAATACACTGTCTGGGTAGTGCTTCTAAGCCTAAGCAGCTGCTGCATTTTGCCTGTTTCAGTGGTGGAACTGAAGCTGAATAAATGCAGCAGAAGTATTTTTTCTGAATACCGAAATGAATGGATTAGGTCACTCTTTTAGTTCCTTTGTGTTTCCTCTGTAAACTTTTTAGTGATCTGAGTTTGCTGTGGTTGTTTGAATCAATTTTCCAAGCAAACATTTGTAGAACAGAATTTATTATAGTGGATGGAGGTTGGGTTTTTTTCCCCTCCTCCTCATGATGTGGATTTTGCAAATAACAGTTACTGTGAGGTTTATCTGACCACTTACTGCTGAGGAGCAGTGTTACCATGTCTGATGGAGCATTTTAGGCATACAGAGAATTGTTTACAATCAACCCAGAAGGAAACATGGCTGGAATAAATTTAAATAGTGAGCACAGTTCTGGAAACCATTATGCAAAAAGGACTTTAGCAAATCTAATTATTTGAAATTGCAGTTTCATAAAACCTGAAAATGTGTTTAAGAAAGAGTAACTTAAAAGTGATAAAGCTGTTTAATCATTTAATTTGTAGTCTGGAAGCATTTTTTACTACAGGCAGTTTACATTTTGTGGTAGTTTCTGTGATATTTTTCCCCTGCGATATAGCGCTCAGATAGCAGACGCTTTTTACTCATGAGAATGTTCTTTTTCTTCTTTCTCTTATTCCAAAACATAAGATGAAAATGTACACGTTATTTTGGTTTAATTAGGCAGATTTAGTGATTTCTTTTTGCTTGTTTTGTCTCTGTGAGATATAATTTGCTATAACTGGTAACACAGAAACCCAAGCTCTAACAACTCAGTTACGCTTCCCCAGCTGCTGTAGTGCAGGATGCAGCACGTCTGATTGAGGATGGGACCAAACAGGATGGAGTCTGCGTACTGCCATGGGGAGTGACTGGTCCACAGAAACCATGTGGAGATAGAAATTTTGCGGTGAAGATGATGTTTTCAGAGAATTAGAGAATCAGTTGTTTTTTCATGTGCTACATGGTGGATCCGCAGCAGCTGAGCAAGTGGTGGTGTACTGCTGGAGCTTGGGTTTGGTTGTACCAGACATGTGAGTGGACAGCAGAGACCATCCCTTACCACCCGTCTTGCCTTTTGTGCTTACGGCCAGACAGTACGGGAAGCAGGGCAGAGCATCTTAAAAGGGATGAGTACTGCAGGATGCATTAAGGAAAGAAAGAGATCAAGTAGGGGAATAGAATAGAATAGAATAGAATAGAATAGAATAGAATAGAATAGAATAGAATAGAATAGAATAGAATAGAATAGAATATTTCAGTTGGAAGGGGCTTACAATGATCACCTAGTCCAACTGCCTGACCACTTCAGGGCTGACCAGAAGTTAAAGCACGTTATTAAGGGCATTGTCCAAATGCCTGTTAAACACTGACAAGCTTGGGGTATCGACCACCTCTCTAGGAAGCCTGTTCCAGTGTTTGACAAACCTCTCGTTAAAGAAGTGCTTCCTAAAGTCCCATGTAAACCTCCCCTGGTGCAGCTTTGAACCATTCCCACATGTCCTATCACTGGATCACAGGGAGAAGAGATCAGCACCTCCCTCTCCACTTCCCCTCCTCAGGAAGCTGTAGAGAGCAATGAGGTTGCCCCTCATCCTCCTTTTCTCTGAACTAGACAAACCCAAAGTCCTTAGCCACTCCTCGCAGGACATTCCTTTCAGCCCTTTCACCAGCTTTGTTTCCCTCCTCTGGACGTATTCAAGGACCTTCACATCCTTCTTAATTGTGGGGCCCAGAACTGCGCACAGTACTCAAGGTGGGGCCACACCAACGCTGAACACAGCAGGATAATCACCTCTTTTGACCGGCTGGTTATGCTGTGTTTGATGCCATCCAGGATGCGGTTTGCCCTCTCGGCTGCCAGGGCACACTGCTGACTCCTATTGAGCCTCCTGTCAACCAGCACCCCCAGTTCCCTTTCTGCTCTCCCAATTTATACTTGTGCATGGCATTACTCTGTCCTAGGTGCAGAATCTGGCATTTGGACTTGTTGAATTTCATCCCATTAATCATAGCGCAATGCTCCAGTCTGTCTAGATCCCTCTGCACGGCTTCCTGTCCCTCAAGAGAGTCAACAGCACCTCCCAGTTTGGTATCATCAGCAAACTTGTAATGGTGCATTCAGCCTCCTGCATCCAGATCATTGATAAATATATTGAACAGGACTGGCCCTAGAATTGAACCCTGAGGAACACCACTGGTGACCAGCTACCAGTCAGATGTAGTTGCATCACTAGAACCCTTTGAGCTCTGTGCTTCAGCCAGTTCTTCACCCAGCACACCATGAACCCACTTATCCCACAGTTGGACAACTTGTCCAGAAGGATGTTGTGAGGGACAGTATCAAAAGCCTTACTAAAATCCAGAAAAACTACATCCACTGCCTTCCCTTCATCCACTAGGTGGGTGACCTTATCATAGAAGGATATCAAATTAGTTAAACAGCGCTTTCCTTTTGTAAACCCATGTTGACTGTGCCTGATGATTGCATTATTGTTTAAATGCCTTTCAGTAGTACTCAGTATAATCTTCTCCATAATTTTTCCAGGAACTGAGGTTAGACTAAGAGGTCTGTGGTTCCCTGGGTTTTCCCTCACACCCTTTTTGTAGATTGGAATAACATTGGCTAGCTTCCAGTCAGCAGGGACCTCCCCAGACTCCCAAGGCTTTTAGTAGACAATCAAGAGGGGTCCTACCATAACACCTGCTAGCTCCATCAGTATCTTGGGATGAATCTCATCAGGCCCCATGGACTTGTGAACATTCAGCTGGTACAGCTGGTCCCTTACAAGAGAACAATCTTTGGAAGATGGCTGTTGTCTTGATGTTGTGGTCAAGACCATATGGATCTTGTAGGGTGTCTGAATTTAAGGTTGTGATAATTAACCTTGGTTTAGTTCAAAAGGTGATTTGTGATTTGCAAAAGTAGAAAAGGAAAGGAGTGGAATAGGCATAACTTAAGAACAAGGCAAATCACAGCCTTTAAATGATGCACCTTTCAAAACCTGGAAATGAGAGAAGGATTCCTAAATCTCAGCATTCAGTTCTTGTCAGCAAACAGACTGGATGTTTTTGTCTGCTCCTGCTGGTGTCTCACAACTATGCCTCTACTGGGAGGTGCAGAAAGGTTTCCTGGGTCCCAGGCCCACTTGCATCTTGGCCGCATGCTAAGATGTAGTCTTTCCTTGCCTCTGTCTCTCCCTTGCTCCTGACAGCACTGGCACGCAAGCCGAAGGGGAGCTGCTGTGTTTTCTCACACATGCCCTGGTGTGGCTGGCTGAAGGACAGGGACTGGAGACTGCACTCTGAAGAGTATCTTGTAGAAGACACAGCAGATAGGAGCCTTCTATTGGTATCTCCTACTCTGTTATTCCAAGTTATAAGGATTTTGCTGTCATCCAATGTTCAGACCATGATGGTGGTGTAAAACGTGTGTCTGTATGGTTGCACACAAGAAACGTATTTTCATTTTACTTGCTTTTTAAATTAGGAAATCTGTTTTAAAATAGCATTAAGATTTTAATTTCAAAGATCAAATGTTCTGCATAAGGCAGGAGTCTTGCGGGAAATATTGTATATATGGTCTGCTGGTATCAGTATGTAAAACAGGGGCAAGTCCATGGCTACACAGATAAAAACATAGTTCTCTGAAATAGGAATATTTAATTTCTTAACCTTGATCATTCTTTTAAACCCAGTATTAGTCTGCCGGTAACTAAGTTGGAATGTTGTACTTTGTTTTTTGGTGTGCTTTTATCCTTTGCTTTTCTGTTTGCATACCATTAGTTATATTTTTTCTATTTATGTATTAAATTTTGTTTTGATTCAAAGGAAATGTTACCAAATGTGAAAAATATTGTCAAAGTCAAGTATGCTTTCCATCCAAAATACCAAAGTAGTATATACTGCCATCCATAATTTGACTGAAAATGTACAGAAAACAGTGATTTTCTTATCATATGTTACTTATGCAGAAGTTGCTGCCTTTGAAGGTTGCAAAAAAGGGCTCTGAAAGGTTTTAGGGTACAAAACTCTCTGCTTTAAGAAGCATCTTTTACTTTTGCACTTTATGTGTAAATAATTAATGAAACATTGATTTTTATTGATGTAGGACTGACCTTTTATTTCCTCAGCCATCATGTACGTAATGGGAGCGCTCGGTCCTGCAGCTGGATACTTGCTAGGAGGACTTCTTATTGGTTTCTATGTTGATCCTAGGACAACCATTTATATTGACCAGAGTGATCCCCGATTCATTGGAAACTGGTAAGGATCAAGCATTTTTCAAAACTACTCTATAAATTGCTGGGAGGGAATTGAGACAGGTTGGGAAATCACATCCCTTGAGGGCTGGTTTAAGGTTGTAGAAGGAGGCCAAGGAAGAGGGGTTTCCTTTGATTGCTACACACTAGCCTCTGACAGAGAGGGAATGCTTGCCACAGAAGTGTGCAGGCACATTGCATGGAGAACCTCCTGCTTTTGCCTGCTCCAGGACTGGCTCTGATCAGGATGGGCACTGACTGACAGCACTCAGCACAGGGATGGCAGGACAGAATATCCACGTTGCAGGAGGCCATTGAGGATCACTGCTGCCCAGGGCTGAGCCCCTCTTGCTGAAAGGTGGATTAATCCCTTCTTTGGTTTTCCAGAGCAGGCATCACAAAAGGCTGAGCTGTGCTGCCCAGATGAGAAATGGTAGACTCTCTTTACCCTGGTCTAGGAGAAGGAGGTAGGATGGAGTCAGAACGTGGCCTTTCGAGACTTGTTTCTCAGGGTGATGGGCTTGTGTTTAGGCAGCATATGATGTAAACCGTCTAGTAAATAGAATTCCAGCAGTGCTGAGATGTGACAGCCATAATCGTTAGCTGATGTCTTTGGGCAGCCTTTGATATGGGCCGCCTTGGAAATGTCTCTTTGAGGAAGCAGGTCTTGAGAAGGCTCTAACTGGCTTTTCTCAGATAATTCATAAATCTGCCTTGAAATTTTTGTGCAAGCCCAGAAATGACTTAAGTTCACTATCCCAGGAGGAGACCTCTACTTTCTAGGTGTAGGGTGCAGCGTCAGTTCTTGTGCACTGGATGCGTGTTTGTCACTGTGCCGTTGCAGTCAGATCGTATCCATTCCTATTTATCCTGCGGTGATCTCTCCTGACAGCTTGATGTGAAAAATTCTCTCTTTGGAGTGTTCTTAAGCCTTTGAAGATTTATCACTGCTTTATTTGTCTTACTTAGTCCAAGAGCCTTGCTGCACAGGACTGTCTAGCTGAATTTTCAGCGAGAGAAAGGCAAACCTTGAGTGCTCAGTTAACCTGTGACCTTGGGGTTAATGACTCTGTGCTCTCATGTATATACTGACTTACCTCACGGAAAAGATTTGTCATGTGAATGTGCTGCAGTGTTAAAAACGTGCTTTGACTATTCTTGAATGAAAGATTAGAAATCAAAGCAAAATATTATACATTCTTTGTAAAACTTGTTTCATGTGTCTTTAAGGGCATGTCAGAACTGGTAGTCAGCATCTGCTCAGTACTTTTCAAGGGAAATAATGAACTGGCCCATAAATATACTTAATAATTGAAATCAGTGGGGCCATACGAATGTGGGGTAAGCTTTACTTTTGACTATCTGTAATGCAACCACTGGTGTAGCTGCCTTATAGCGTGGGCATATCTGTGTGAGTTTTAGGTTAAACAGCTCATGTGAAGGTAAAATAGCCAAAGCAGCACAGACACATCAGTTTGCCGCTTCTCAGGCCGATTGCACCAAGCTCTGTGCCGCAGCAGATGGATGGCCACTACTGCTAGTTTAAAGCTAGCTTGGATATATGTGCAGTGTTGTCACAGCCAAATGCATCAGAGAGATCAGGCAAAAAAATGCCTATCCTTGCCCATGAATTACAAGTTTAACTATCCTCCCTCAAAAGAGTGAGTGGCAGGGATGGATGCCCAGTACCAGGGCATCCCTGGCATCCTACAGGAATGCTGTAACCACTGAGCTCCATGGCAAGAGTTGTGAGAAGTTACTTCTTACAACATTTCTGTGGGCAGGCTTTGAGAACATCTACTGTACCAGGCCTTCCAAGCAAAATAGGGAAGGGAGCCTAGTTTGGGCATTTGGAAAATTTTGTGTCAAATTGCTAAATGCATTTTACGTGTCTCTGATGTTTAATGTCACCTGAATAAAGTATCTTGGTGATGTCAGTTTTGCACAGGGGTACCAGCAGAAGTGATGCAAATATGACTGAAGCAAGGGCAGGAAGTCATCTGTCATAGGATCTCAGCAAGCGAGTCGTATTCTAGCCAGCATAGAAAAGTAAAAGTCATTCAGTTTCCTTTTTCCATCATGTTGATTAAATCTGCAGAGACTAGCTTTCCCTGAAGAGTGTTCCAGGTCCTCGTATTACTTTTTCATTTTTGGCCCTCTCAATTTTTTCTCTCTTTAATTTCTAAAAAGTATGCCCTGCTATCAGATCTCTGGTAATTTGTTTTACAGTCTGTGGTGGCCTCTCATAAAAGTTTGGTGGTGTTCATAGCATCCACGCCTCATTCTCTTTTCTCTTTCTGAAGCTTTGTCTACCCATTAAAGTGAAGACTCTGACGGTGTGAGGATTGGTCCTTTGTCCCTTGCTGCTCGCTGACTGCCGGTTGCAGAGAGCTCTGGAAGTGTAGACTTTCATTCCACTGAAATCTATTTTCTGGGCCCGTGACATTTTCTCCTTGGAGGGAAGTGCCGCGTAGCCAAGTTTATTTTTATTTATGTAATCTAACAATTTGAAATATAAGAGTAGTATAGCACTTACTTCAGCTGACAAGCTTTTTAAAAGTAGGATGCAGTTGAGATAAGTTAAAGAGCAGTCGTATTTGAGATTTTTCAGCCTTGTCTCCTTTGAAGTGAATTAGTTTCTTTGATTCTCATCTTCCCTTTATTATAGTTGTAAGGTTTCTAATGTAACTTATTGCAGGGACCCAGTGGAAATACTTCATTATTACAGGAGGTAATGATTACAGACAAAATAGCAAGTACAGCAACTATGATACATGGCAACAAAAATTAGAGTAAAGCCTATTTTTTACTTAAGCTGTTCCTTTCTAAGAGGTGTATTGCATATATGTAGGACAGGTACCTTAGTTTCTGTCTTGTGAAACCTGATAAACAAAGTAAGTGGTTATTTCTCAGGGTTATTTCTGATCTGAGTCTTCCTTGAGTTTCACAGAACTTGGGTTTGTGCTCCTGGGTTTTGCACACCTGGGCTTTCTGTAGGTGCTCTGGGCTAAATTATAGGCCGGCTGTCTATGCCAGCCCATCAAATGTTTAAAACAGCTTTTTATTCAAATGTGGTAACTGTAGGGATATCTGTTAGAAATCATCCATCATGTTGTTGTCTTTGAGAAATGTTAATCTGTTATATAGGGATCTCATTAGTTGTGGCGTAGCCCTTGGCAGTCTGTCAGGTGCTTTCAATCAAATTTTCTTTTGCTGATACTTCTCTGACTGTTTGCCTAGTTCTGAATCTGTTTAATACTTGGATCTTCCCATCTAGTCTTTCATCGGCATTCCACACAAGAAGCTTAAAGGAATTCCTCCAGCACTGTCTGGTCCTTCCTTAGCTTTAATTGCTTTTATTTGAGGTCCTAGGGCTTGTGTAGATGCCTTTGAGATATTCTCCTGCATATATTCTTTGACAGACAGAAAATCAAGGGTGTTTTAATTAATATAGATCCTGTTCTGACCTCTCATTTCCCATTGTAGGTGTCCTTATTATTTTTGATACTGTCTTTTGCCTGTTTCCAGTTCTTTGATATTTCTCCAGAAAGATGTGAAGTGTAGACGGTTCAGATAATTGCATCCAGTGCTGCATTTGTGACATCTCCAGCACTCTGTATGCTACCATAATGGTCCCTTTGGATTTGAATTTTATCTCGTGCTACATCACAGGCCCCTCTCTCCTTTACTGTTTCCTGCTGAGTGGGTGGTTTCAGATTTCTGCGTATTATTTCCACAAATCATTTCTTTGATCACTGCCTTTGCAGCTTCTGCCTTTGAGATCCTGAAAGGGACGTTACTACATTTTTATACAGTCTACCAATTTATTCCCTGTCTGATAGTGCTGGCTAATCCTCCTAAAATTCTGCTTTCTAATCCGTGTATGTTACCAGCTAAACTGAATGAATAGAGGATTTTCTGTTTACATAATATCCAAACTAGTCAAAACTTTCAGTCTCTTAGATTTGCCTCGCAAAAGCTTCCTGTACAATCTTTCTAACAAAAATGGTGGTACACATGGCTGTCTGTTGGGCGTTTGCCTTTGCATAACCATTTACCACACAAACCATTACACATGCATATGAATTTGCCTTCATTTAAAAACACAGTTTGCAATATCTTTGCATTACAAATATGAGGCCAAATGTTTTTGTTTCTTGTGCAACTAATCGTGTCTACTCAATACTTATAAATGTTTAAAGTTTGAACAAATATATAATCAGTAGCTTCCTGTTGTACGTTCCATTTTTACGTGTACAGGATGTATAAAAAAATGTAAAAATTGTTCTTGTATTGGGTTTGCATGGCAAGGTTTTGGTAGTGAGGGGTTACAGGGGTGGGTTCTGTGAGAAGCTGCTAGAAGTTTCCCCCATGTCCCATAGAGCCAATCCCAGCCGGCTCCAAGATGGACCCGCCGCTGGCCAAGGCCGAGCCCATCAGTGACAGTGGTAGCACCTCTGTGATACCATATTGAAGAAGGGGAAAAAAAAACCCCAACGGTGCAGCACCAGCGGTAGTTGGGAGAGAGCGGAGTGAGCGTATATGAGAGAAACAGCTCTGCAGACGCCAAGGTCAGTGAAGGAGGGGGAGGAGGTGCTGCAGGCGCTGGAGCAGAGATTCCCCTGCAGCCCATGGTGAGGCAGGCTCATGGAGGGTAATGGTGGAGCAGATATCCACCTGCAGCCTGTGGAGGACCCCAAGCTGGAGCAGGTGGATGCTCCCCAAGGAGACTGTCACCCCGTGGGAAGCCAGTGTTGGAGCAGGCTCCTGGCAGGATCTGTGGCCCCCTGGAGAGAGGAGCCCATGCTGGAGCAGGTTTGCTGGCAGGACTTGTGACCCTGTGGGGGACCCATGCCAGAGCAGTCTGTTCCTGAAGGACTGCAGCCTGTGGGAAGGACCCACGCTGGAGCAGTTCATGGAGGACTGTCTCCCGTGGGAGGGACCCCATGCTGGAGCAGGGGAAGAGTGTGAGGAGTCCTCCCCCTGGGGAGGAAGGAGCAGCAGAGACAACGTGTGATGAACTCACCACAACCCTCATTCCCCCATTCCCTGTCCTCCTGCATTGCTCAGGGGGAGGAGGTAGGGAAATCAGGAGTGAAGTTAAGCCTAGGAAGAAGGGGGCTGGGGAGAAGGTGTTTTAAGATTTGTTTTTTATTTTCTCATTTTTATTCTCTCTGGTTTCACTGGCAATAAATTAAATTCATTTTCCCCCAGTCGAGTCTGTTTTGCCCATGACAGTAATTGCCGAGTGGTCTCTCCCTGTCCTTATCTCGACCCATGAGCCTTTTGTTATATTTTCTCTCCCCTGTCCTGTTGAGGAGGGGGAGTGATAGAGCGGCACAGTTCTGTAAACTGTGATTTGAAAGCCAAGAGCTTCAGTCTTTCATTGTCATGGGTTGATATTGCAGTAGTATGATTGACTTCACTGAAACTTCCAAACACTAGTGTAGATTAGTGTGGTGGTTTCACCTTGGCTGGATGCTGGGTGCCCACCAAGCTGCTCTCTCACTCCCCCTCCTCAGCAGGACAGGGGGAAAAAATATAGTGAAAAACTAGTGGGTCGAGATAAGGACAGGGAGATCACTTAGCAGTACCGTCATGGGCAAAACAGACTTGACTTAGGGAAATTAATTTATTGCCAATTAATAACAGAGTAGGATAGTAAGAATTAAAAACAAAACTACAAACACTTTCTGCCCACCTCTGCCTTCTTCCAAGGTGCAACTTCACTCCTGACTCTTCTACCTCCTCTGCCCCGACTGGTGCAGTGGGACTGGGACTGGGGGTTGCAGTCAGTTCATAACTCTTCGTCTCTGCAGCTGCTTCCTCCTCACACTCTTTCCCAGCTTCAGCGTGGGGTCCCTCCCATGGGAGACAGTCTCTCATTAACTGCTCCAGCATGGGTCCTTTCCACGAGGTGCAGTCCTTCAGGAACAGACTGCTCCAGCGTGGGTCCCCCATGGGTCACAGGTCCTACCAGTGAACCTGCTCGTGTATGGGCTCCTCTCCACAGGCTGCAGTTCCTGCCAGGAGCCTGCTCTAGCATGGGCTCTCCATGAGCTGCTGATTATCTGCTCCACCGTGGTCCTCCATGGGCTGCAGGGGAACAAACTGCATTACCATGGCCTTATCCTGCACCTGCAGGGGACTTTCTGCTCCAGCACCTGGAGCACCTCCTCCCCCTCCTTCTCTCACCTTGGTGTCTGCAGGGCTGTTTCTGTCACATTTTCTCCCTCCCCTCACCCAGCTGCTGTGCACTTTTTTTACCCTTTCTTAAATAAGTTGCCACAGAGGTGCCACCAGCATCGCTGATGGGCTCAGCTTTGGGTGGTGGTGGATCTGTTTCAGAGCTGGCTGGAGCTGGCTCTGTCCGACACAGGGGTAGCTCATGGTGTCTTCTCACAGAAGCACCCCTGCATCCCCCACCTTGCTGCCAAGACCTTACCATGTAAACCCAGTAAAATTAGATTAGTATATAGTGAGAATTGCACTTTCACTACATGGGAAGAACTCTGTGGGTGAATTCTGAGGTTGTCCTTCTTTATGGAAGCATCTATGTGAGTTTATCGATGTTTCCCTGTAGTCTTTCATTGCCAGATGAACTTAGAGGAGAAATTATGTTATCTGATACTCTACTATCAGCCTTCTAACTGCAGAAGGTTAACTCTAGAGTACTTTCTAGTAAGGCCCTTTTGCCCATCTCTCTTGCTGTGATGAAGTTCATTAAGTGTCTTAGCCTCAGGGACAATAACTGGATACCTGCAGTCTGAAGGGCACTTCTCTGTCATCCCATACATTGTGTCTTCTGTGGGTATGTCTCAAGTCATCCCACGTGAGTTAAGATCGTTGTAGGGTTGTTTATATCCCGTTCTTATAAGACAGAGGCAGAGAAGAGGGAATTCTTTGTGAAGGAGTATTTCAGGTTGTGGTCACAGAGCACAGCTGCAAAGTTTTAGGCATAAAACCTGGCATGAACTGCAACACATCAGTTGTTTACAATCAGGCTTTGGGAGCTCTTCATTGGGAAGGCAGGGAATCGGACAGTCAGGGCAGTGAGAGGTAGGCCCTGGAAAGCAGAACAGATTTAGCCTTGATGTGTCCATCTGGCTGTTTTATCTTCCCATGCCATGGATAACTTTTCTCATCTTCTCCAGGGGAATACTGTATTGCTTTACTGGGAATTATCCAAGAAAGGCAAAGTAAAAGCGAGTATCCACTTCTCAGCACTCAGTACTGAATAGTTACCAAAAAGTGAAAATTTATGGGAACTCAAAGCTGATACTGTTTCATAATATTTGGTGGGTTCTGGATAAACACCTTCATCAATAGACAAACCGACTGAAACATCTCCTAATTAAGGGCTTTAGTGCAGTAAAGGCTCCCACCCACTCCAGTCCTTTACTCTTAATGTCAATGTTCCATATTTTGCAAATAGGTCTTTCCAGCCAGTACAGCCTGTAATAATCACTTTGGTTTTTTAATTTCATGTAATGCTTTGGCTTTCATTTCTGTTCCTGTCTCCTGGCATTAGGTGGAGTGGATTTCTCCTTTGTGCCATTGCAATGCTCCTTGTGATATTTCCCATGTTTACCTTTCCGAAAAAGCTCCCTCCTCGACATAAAAAAAAGAAAAAGAAAAAGAAGATGAACTCTGATGATGTTTCAAGTGATGATGAAGTCATGAAAGAGAAAACAAATAGCAAAATACAAGCAGACAGTGCAGTTCCTGCCTCTATGGGATTTGGAAAGAATGTTAAAGGTGAAGTTTGTTTTTAATTTTTAAATGCTTTAAATTTTGTGCACAGGGTCATCTAGGGTTGTATGAATGTAATTGAAGGCAGAGTTTTGACACCCTATATTTAATATCAGGTTTTGCTATTGAGATTTTAATAGATGGTCGTCCTCTAAAATTACATAATGCAGTGATAAGTGTAAGACATCAATTTACTTAAATTATTAAAGTGTTTAATGTGCACCTGTAATAAACAGGTAGCCTATTTCCTATAGTTATAGGACCTCCAATATCAGACATATTTGTGCACCTTACAGTTTGTAACTGTCATACTTTCTTTAAGCTGTCCTTCATAGAATAAAGTGCTCTTCTAAAATATAAGCGAAAGAAGTAAAAAGAGTTCTAGTATGTGGGTTCAATTACATTCGTGCATTTGGGTAAGTTAACTGAGAAAGATTATTTGTTTCATATACCTTTCCTAGCTATTTTGTACTGCAAACTATTTATTTTCAGAAGGCTAGGATGAATAAAACCTGTGCTAATTTTGAAACAAGAAGAGATCAAAAGATTGACAAGTAATTGACATTTTTATTTTATTCAAGAAGAAAACCATTAATGTGAAATCTAACAGTAAGTAGTAATCATTAATAAAATGCCATGGGAAGAAGGACAGTGTTGTTAAAAATTAATGTGAATGAAGAGTTTGGACTTGACAATATAGACTTAACAGTGTCATAATATTGAATAGTATAGGACAAGAATGAATGTGCCCTAATGCTGTTGTGTTGTCAATGCTGTTGTGTCCTCCTTGGATTCCATGATATGAATGCTGGTTGTGCCATTTTGTGGTTGCCTGATGAAAGCAATGGGACTAGGAGAAACCATGAAATGTCATTTGTACCATTAGATGTAATTCAAACTCAAAACTTTGTGTTTGTTGACGTGAACATTAGTGTTACTTTTTCATTGGATATCAGTCCAGGATATAATGATTGGCAGATTTTTAATGACACATTTATGATCACTCTTTATATTGAGTAGGCAAGGCTTAGCAAAACCAGTGTGCTGATTTTAGACTAAAACCAGTGTGATTCTGAGTAATGTTTGCCTACATGCATATTGATTTGCTCTACATTGCATTTACATCTGTACTCTCGGGGTCCCTAAAGTTATTGTTATTTTCTATGGAAGTAAGGAAAAAACAAGACCAGAAATTGCTTGTGGTGGTTTTATTAGTTTACAAAACAGCATCTTAATCAAAGCAGAGAGGAAGCAAGGTAAACCTGCAGATCTTTCAGAATCCTGTTCTCCCTTTGTTTGCAAAGTAGATAAAAAAGTGGTGGAGAAGCA
Organism: Burhinus oedicnemus; assembly: GCA_008921705.1. Taxonomy (NCBI): domain Eukaryota; kingdom Metazoa; phylum Chordata; class Aves; order Charadriiformes; family Burhinidae; genus Burhinus; species Burhinus oedicnemus. The sequence goes on along the minus strand of VFFE01007126.1, from coordinate 84,421 downwards.
AGAAAAGCATGTTGACTACTTCCTTCTTTGAAGACTGTCTGTTCCCCATATTTGTGAGTCCCCATACATAATGTTTTATCCTAAATCCATAAAGCTAGTTCCGGGGGTTTTGGCCTTCAAACCTGCTGGCGTCTGATTAGCGAAAGTAGTTCAGGGCTACTCCTGTCAAGGTTTTCTCACTAGCTTAGGGAAGTGGGAAAGGGGAGTTCAGTCTTTGCTGGGCTCCTTCCTAATCGTTGCAGGCAGTGCCACAGCAGAGGGACTGCTTCATCCTGTAGGTGTGCCTGGAAAAGATACAGGTATTCAGACAAACTCTGCGTGTGGGTGAGTTTGCTAATGATGGTTCTCTGTTTCTGTACATAATTTCACCTTCCAAGTCATGTTGTGTCACTACAGGCACAGCGGATACACAGAAAACAAGTATACTCTTAGGAGAATGTTTTCTAGTGCTTTTTCTCACAGAAATGAAAACTACTGTCTCATTTTAGTGTGTATTTTTTTATATATATCTGCCCAAATGTGTTCCATACCTTTGACAAAATCCTATATTAATATATTAGTGGAGCCAGCGAATTAGAGCTTCTCATAGACAAAACTTTTCATTTTCTCTAGAGGAGAAACTTTACCATATGGAACAGTGAAAAGCAGCATTGTATTCCACGTCAGAAAGATACCAAGCAAGTTGAGATAACGCAGAGAAGAGTATTTTGCTGTTAGCTGATAATAGCTTTCCCATTAGGTGTCATTTACCCTTGCAAAGAGGGCCTGCAGCAGGAATGCACTATCATTTAATTATTTTTCAAGTTTAAGTGAGCTTTATGGAATGAGATCATGCCTCAAGCTTCTCACTTGGGGTAATTTCATTTATAATGGGAAGGGAAAAAGGATCGCATGTGTCTAAGTCATTTAGCATTGCTTCTTCTGAGATGCAATGTACATTTTATACTTCCCATTGAATTTCAGGGCTTCATCTTTTTATAGCACCATGGGCAGAAACTCCACTTAGGCAGTAGCTGGGAGACTGATGATTTAGTAGGTCATGTCTTCTGTTCTGTACTAATAAATATCAGTGATGTCGTAGTCTGCCATGACATAGGTCAGTGCCATTAAATCTGTAAAATCCGTGCAGCTTTGGTAAGGAAAGTCTCATGGAAGCAGCTGTTTGTTTTGATATCTTCCGACATGACATTGTCTTACCTGGGAAGCCTGGCAAAATTATTCTTGTCCTGCTGTAACTTGTCCTAATTTAATGTAAGTTAGTTCTCTAGGTGAATGAAAAGGAATTGAAAAGGCATGATGGGAGAGGCATGGGGTCCTTTTTCCTGCAATGGCTGCCAGTATAGGCTGAAGAAATAAACCAAAACTGGCTCCGGCTGCAAACCTCCAACTTCAATGATTTGATGGTCCATGGTAGAGCTGGGATCAGATAAAAATACAAATACATGTCTTTGCTTTTTCACATATTTAGAGAGGCAAGGGACTGGAATTCAGTCTTTTGCTATTTATGTTGCAAGTAAACAATGTGAGAGGGAGATTGCTTCTGATGCAGGTATCAAAAGTATTAAATAAAACATTAAGTAGGTCACAGGAGGAAGAAAATTGGATATAGTTTATTGGGAGAAATAGAGGTAGCGTAGATAACATGAGCTAGAGGAGATTTATAATGAAGAAGCCATCGTTCAATCCCATACATGCAGATAAATCATGAACCTGAGCAGACAAAACTACTGTTTTGATTTATTACATGGATACCCTTAGGGTTTTGTGCCATGGAAATTGTATCTGCAGTCCTTTTTACTTATCACTATAATGAAACTTCTTGTGCAATTGGATAAAGGAGCGGTGTAAAGAAAACCAGTGTATATATTACCTAAAATGTACTGATCTAATCTGAAGGGTGTTAATTAATTACTTGTATTTTGTAGTCTTTGGTTTTCTTTTTAACGTTTTGAGTTTTGTCCCTATGTACAGCCCTTTCTTAAATGTGGAATATTCCTGTCTGCCTTTTCACATCTACCAGCTGTTGTATGCCCTTCCCAGTCAGTCCCTGCTGGGGAGGGAGACAGGATAATAATGCTTGTCAGGGCATCAGCAAAGGTAAAAGAAACTCCTAAGGGGCTCGTGGCTGTAGGGTAAATCCACTGAAGTGCGCCCCCATCACAGGATCCGGGCTGGAGTTTCAGCAGTACCCAAAGATTAGTTGGCAGGGATCGGAAGAGGAAAAGTAGACAGTGGTCTGTGTGTGTGGGCGCTTGGTGAGCACTGTAAATATCAGAGAGTTCAGCAGACTGTGGGCTGGAGATCCTGCTGTGCCACTGACCTTGAGCAAGTCGCTTCCCCTTGCCCTTTCTTGAAGAGCTCAAAATAGAAGAGGTTGGCATGGCCCTGTGCAGTGATGAGCAGTGTTAGCTGGAGCCTCGAGGAGCTGCTCTAAATCAAGTTAACAAAAGTAATAATCAGATCAAACTCACTCCGGACCTCCCTGCTCTTGATGGGATATTAGGTGCTCTTCAGTGGTCTGGCCACCACCCAGGTACTTAAGGTATGTACTGAAAATGCTTGAGGAATCGAGTTGAATGGGGTTGTTTAAATGGTATGTGAGTAGATAATGAAATGAAATACATAGCAAAATATTATTCTAGAATTTAGTGATTAGCTCCATGCAGAATATATTTGAAGTACTCGTGTGTGACTGAAAACGCTCATTTCCGTTCTGATAAACAAACCAGAAATTCTGTCTCAAATCTTGGCTCTGCCTTGTACCGTGCAAGAGCAGAAGCTGCCCCTTGGTGTGGAGGCAGCCTCCTTCAAAGATGCAGACTTGGAGAGTGCTGTCTGGGCATGGAGCACCAACAGAAAGGAGGTCCTTTGGCTAATATCTGCGTCACCCTTAAAAGGGGCTTCACTGATGTACTTCCAGAGGACAGTGCTCTAGGCTGGAATGGTTTATTCCCGTGGTTGTATTTATTGCACCATCTTGGGCTAGATGCACAGGAACAGAGATAAAAGAAAATACATTAAATTATGAAAGAGGAGTTGAAGTCAGAATTATTTGAGTTTTTATTGAAATTCTGTTTACAGTGCTTTAGAGTTTTGCTTAGAGCACTATTTACGAATATTTGTATTGCTTGCATATTTTTCCTATGCTTTTCCCTTACCATGAGTCAAGCCGTGGTCCAGCACACTAGTGAAAGAAAATGAATACTGACTAGAGAAAAAATATTGTCAAAGACCATGAAAGGAAGAAAATTGCCAGTAGATTAGCAAACCAGTCAGCAAGGCAGGTTTCAATTTACTCTTAGTTACGTATTAGGTTATTTTTTAAAAAAAAAAAGATGAGGATGTTTAAGATTTGGATTACCGTACAGAAGAGTAAATATGTTTGCAGCCATACTAAAAAATCATTTCAGTTTTAGGAATGTAATCAATAGAGATTTATTTGTTCAAATGACAGAATGAGGGAAATTGCAAGTTCTCATAGGTTTATTTCTGATGCACACTTGCAAAAACAAGGGATGTTTTTTGAAGACCTCCTAACAATCAGAACCCGACAGGCTTAATAATGGCCTTGAAATCAAATCCTAGGCCTATGGCTAGTTACACAAAAATAATACGACATTGAAATGTTTTAAATGCATGATTGATTATGTAGTACAAAGGATCCTTAAGGTTTTTACCATTCTTGCTTTTTACTAGAACCAGTGTGGTTGAAAGATATGAGATATTTACAATGCCTTTTTATTGTAGGTTTTTAAATTCAGAAGTATAGTACAGATTCTGTCACACAGGATTTGACTATAATCATAGGCAGAAATCAGGAAAAACCTAATTTTGAATATGTATTTTTATTCGCAAATTTCTTTACTATATAGCAAATTTTCCTTGTATGCCAGACGGTTGCGCTTTGTAAGTCACAAAGAGCTTCAACCCTCAACTGGTCCAGGTGGTATGTATTAGTGCAGCATGCAGGAATAATCTCTCTTTTATTTCATGCCAAAAATTACAGTAATCAGCAGAGCTGTTCCCTGAAGAATCCTTCACACGGGTGTAAGAGAATTTGTGCTTATTCCAAGACACTGAGTTTTATCTATTTATCAGTAGAAATCCAATTTGAAAATACTAATTAGTTTTGAAATTAATAATGACCTTTAGACTGAGTGCTGAGATGAGACGCAAGTAGGAGTCAACAGAAAGAACAGCTCTACATCTGAACACCAGAGCAAAATGTTTGTTAGCTCTGCAGTTCTTTACCTGATCAGTTCTTCAGTATCTTTAGTTTAAAAATGCTAAACCACACATTTTCCTGAAGCTCAGTTTTACCAGGAAAACCTAAACCTTGCAAGATACTGTGATATATATTGTGAGTTGGGGTTGTTCAGCCTGGAGAAGAGAAGGCTGTGGGGAGACCTTACAGCAGCCTTCCAGTATCTGAAAGGGGCCTGCAAGAAAGCTGGAGAGGGACTTTTTACAAGGGCATGTAATGATAGGATGAGGGGTAATGGCTTCAAACTAGAAGAGGGTAGATTTAGATTAGATCTCGGGAAGAAATTCTTCACTATGAGGGTGGTGAGAGGCTGTAACAGGTTGCTCAGAGGATTTGTGGTTGTCCCACCCCTGGAAGTGTTCAAGGCCAGGTTGGATGAGGCTTTGAGTAACCTCGTCTAGTAGGAGGTGTCCTTGCCCGTGGCAGGGGGTTTGGAACTAGATGGTCTTTAAGGTCCTTTCCAACCTAAACCATTCTGTGATACGATTCTGTGATGATGCTATGATATTTGGACCAGGCCCCTTAAAATAATGGATTTAGCAAAGATCTTGGACTCGGCCCTTGGCCGAGGACTTCCAGTGCATTTCGACAAAAAGCACAGAGTTCATCATCCTAATAAAATGACATTTCTCTCTGTGCTGTCCAGTCTTCTGAAAGTTGCTGTATTATTTCCTTCCACATGTTTTCAGCACAGGTAAGCAGCTGCCACCAAATTGCTCAGTTTCCACCAGGACTGATCCTGGCACCCCCTCTTTCTGTTCCCTGACTCCTTTCTCACCACGGCAGCAGCACAGTCATAACCACTTGCTCCTTTTCCAGGGGCAGAAGCGCTCGATCCTGGACCTTGTGCCAGGGGAAATCCTGCTACAGCTGCCCCACTGCAGCCCTATGGCAGCTGTTTTCTTAAACTGTTTTATCTAGCCCCCTGGGAGGCTTTGCAAAAGCTGGGTTAGAACACCTTGACTCTTGCCCTTTGGTTTCTTTTAGCACCTAAGACCCCATCAGCTAACCCAACCCAAGCCAAGCCAAAAATAGACACAAAGCCAAAGCTGATGAGATTTGAGGGCTGACATCTGATGGTATTGTAGATCTTTCATTTTTTTTCTCTCTCATTTCCTTTTGAACAATGAGATAAATTTTGATCAGCTGTATTTTGAACATGCAGCATATTTGCCAGTAAATACTGATACTATTTTATCTTTGTGCTTGCTACTGTAACATAGTTTCTGGAAGTGTACAGTTGCGTTACAGTTTCCGTATATTCATGTTGATATTATATGGTCTCATACTGTTGTTATCTTGTTTCTTTCTGTTATTCTGTTGCAAACATTGCCACATTTTTTTTAAAAAAGCTGTAGGTGGTAAAAAACATTAAGATTCAAATATATGAGTGCTTCTTAATATGATTAATTCATTACTTATTTCCACCAAATTTTATATTTAATGTTTAATATGTTTCTGCATCGAGGCAGCAAGAGAGCATTTGACTACATTAAAATTATAAACCCTGTATTCATAATGAATTCAGTATAAATTTTGATGGCTGGCATAAGCTAGAACTGCATGCAGTCAGACAACTTAGGTGCTTATTAGCAGCCTGACAAGTTTCGACATGACAAAACTTTGCTTTTATACAGATAACCTACAGGAGTCAATGGAGAAAGTGAGACAGATTTTTGACTTGACATCTTTTAACATCAATAAAGTTCTCACTCAGGAGTTCTTACTCAACATGTTGTATTTCTAATGGGTGCTCTTGTCACTGAATTCAGTGGGCTTTGGTTCAAGCAGCTTTCAATTTCTGTACGAAGTGAAAAGCAAATGAAAAAACCCAAACCATAGTAGGTTAGATATAATACTTGAACAGAAAATCTGATCTTGGTCGAAGCACCAAGGAAAAAACCCATGTTTAAAATCAAACCATCTAATCTGAAAAAATTAAGTCTTCAATAGGGTTATCACCATCTTGTGATGATAATCTGACATCACTACAGGACTGAATTAAAAGTATTTAAGTGTTTCTTTTAATTACAGTGCTGAATTTCATGGGATTTTGGTATTTGATTTGAGGATAAATGTAACATCTATGAATACTTTTTCAATTTAAGTTAATGGTGTGCTCTCATTTTTAGTTGATTGGTTTTATCCCTTCTGACAATATTAAGAGTTGTATGTAAGGTATGTTGAGATTCATTGATATCATTGACATAATTTTTTCAGTATGCTTTGTCTGCATCTATTGTAAATACTTTTAAATCATGTAGAAAAATGTTCAATTAAAAATCTTTTCGTTCCCTTTTCAAATTATAGGATTATTATCCCAGCTTTCCAAGCGTGATCCTTGAAGCAGAGCGTTACAGGGGGAGTATGTGATCCATTTCCCTCATGTGGACTGCAAAAATCAGTACCGTCAGTTCAGCAGTGTGATATGCGTTATCCCATAGAAAGTTTCAAAATAAGACATCAGAATAATTCCCAAATTGCTACATTTTATTGCTGTTTTTCTCTCCTTTATAGTGTTATTGTGTAGACCCTGTTTCTTCAGATGGTCTTGTTAAAACAGACCTCAGTTGTGTTTGTGAAAAGTGGGACTGCAGGCCTGGGGCCATGCAGTGAGATAGGGTAAGAGCAGACGGCAAAAACTGCAATCCCAAATATGCACTCTCCCTTCCGCTTAGCAAATGTAGCCAGATGCTAGCAAGCTATTATTGTCAGTCCATTGCAAAGAAAATCAGTTTGTTTTGTTTCAGTTTGCTTTTGTTTCTCGCTCATTATTTATAACATTCGTTTGTCATTTTTGTCATTTTATAGAGCTTCCAAGAGCAGCTGTCAGGATCTTAAGCAACATGACATTCCTTTTTGTGAGTTTGTCATATACAGCTGAGAGTGCCATTGTCACAGCTTTTATTACCTTCATTCCCAAGTTCATCGAGTCACAGTTTGGCATCCCAGCTTCCAATGCCAGCATCTACACTGGTAAGGCATTGCCACGTAGTGTAACATTGAAAGGGTTGGCATTCTTTAACTAATGAGATGAATCAATGTAGGAATGAACCAAAAATGTGCTTGTCAGAACAGGTGATTGGATCCAGCTTTGTGTATTTGCTTAGATATTCAGGCTGTTCTTTGATGTTTGCTATATGTGTTTAGTGAAACGTGAACCTATTTATATTGTTAAAGGGTTGGGTTTTTTTACATAAGCCCAGGCAGACATGTTAATGGTCTTCAGGGAGGAAAAATGCAACAAAAACAAGCTAGAAAACCCACAGGCATTACTGTGGTTTGTGTGCCTTAAAAGACCTTTTAAAGCTGTTCTTATTTTATGTGAATTTTACTTCGTCTTTGATCTTTAAAATATCCTAATCTTTCTCTTTCCCCAGTGGCAAGTTGTTTATCTGTCCCATCCTTCAGTTATCTCTCCCCTGCAGGCTGGTGGTTTTCTCCTTATTTACTTATTAATGTTGAGCACACAGCGATCTAGTCTAGTCAGGAGAGCTCCCCACATCCTCTCCCACCTGCCATCACAGGTCTGAGGTCCCTCTTTTGCAGGTGTGGCACTTCCCCTGCTGCCGCAGCAATATACAGCCAAGTCCAACTTCTAACAGAGCTACAAACCACAAAATTTTAAGCTTTGTACTGCTCTGCAGGAGGGAGAGATGAGAACTTCCCTAGGGAGAGGAGCCAAAACATTGTGCAGAATTGGGGCTTACGTCATGCAGATCATCTCCATTCTCTCCTAGCTGCATCAAAGACACTTGTCTTTATAGGCATCTTTTTGATTTCTCCATAGTGATTCCCGTATAAAATAGCTGCTCATTGCTAGGCAGGTTAGTTCTCTGCTCCCCTGTACTTCTAGATATTTTGCCTGAGAAGGAGTGATGGAATGGAGAGTGAGTTGTGGGAACAGGGGTGAAGTGTGGGGTGAAGCTGTGCAGGGGCACCAGTCAAGGAAAAGACAAAATGTAGTAGAAGAGAGACAAAGACACAGACACCTCACATGGGAATCATTTGTCACCTGCAGTGGCTGGAAGAAAAGTGAGGAGACTTTCTAGGGCACGGAGCGGAAATATCAGAGAAACACCATGTGGTGACTTCTGTTTGAGAGCTTGCTGGGATGAGATTTTCTTCAGGGCATGAAATCCCTGTGTTCTGTATATGAGGAGGAAACACTGATTGATGGGTAGCTACACACGCATAGGAGTTTTTCTGTAATGAGTCTTGATGGGATTGCTGCTCTGTAACTTGCTTTGTTCTCAGGATAAATCTGAAACATTCTTGCCAGACAAAGTATTCAACAGCCAGTATATTAAAAGAGGAAAAACTGACACGACCCTAGTGAGGGTGTGAAGCTATTAACATCTGTTGTTTTCCCTGTTTTAAATTGCTTGATAAAGACTATTATGATGAACCAGAAGAAGAAGATGAAATAGCTGGATGTGCAACATGGACAAGTGAGCACTGCTTCCACAACCCCGCTTCCTAAACTTAGCATTAAAGTCAACAGTTGTTATTAATTTTATAAAAGCTTTTTGTAGGAAAAGTGGGAAAAGGAAACTTGGAGATTCTGTATTAGATTGCTACTGGCTAATCTAGTAAAAGACATGTCCAGTTTACAAACTTCTGGTTAGCAAAAGGAGGACTTACAAGTTATTTATATTACTACATCTATAGTTCACACGTGTGTCGCCAGCTGAGTACATGTGCTTGCTGAATCTCTTTATGTTACAGATGTAAATTTTTTATTGGTCATTTTCCATGTCAATTCATAAGCAGGAATTCTTTAATTAAGTCTCAATTTGTTTCTATTTTAAACAAACCTGGCATTAATCATCAGCAAAAATGCCATGTGCCAAACATCGTGTCTTGAACTTGTGCAGCTTGTGCTGCAGTCTTGTCTTGTTTGGGGTTTTGTTTTCTGTGTGTAGAGCAGGTGGCATTCAGCCTCTAGGCTTTCTCAAAAAAAAAAAAAAAAAAAAGAACTTTGACTTTTGGTTACTGGTAGATTTTAGACAAATCCAGGTTAAAATTTCAGGTGCTTTGCTAGTGGATTTACTTGTGAAAAAGAGAGTAACAATTCAAATAATTTGTAATTGGAAGAACTGCACACTATATATTATAAAGCACCGCTCTGGTAACTTCTGCTAAAATGGTTATGAACACATTGGATCTACCTTTAATTCTAGAAAACATGTAACTTGTATCTCAGACAGAATTGGTTTGGAGATCTCCACGATACTCCCTTTGGAAGCGTAGCCCGCTTAGCAGATATTGCAGTTTTCTGTTCCCAGACTATTAGTAGTTGTTAAGATCATCCTTTGCTGCTGTGGAAAGCCTCAAGTGCTGCAGCATCCTGACAACAGCAAAAAGGACAAAGCTTGAAAATTGCTGACTGAAAGCCGATATTGCCTCGGAGCACGGTACCCAGGAGTGTATTTGGCACACGCACAATTCCTGTAAACCAAACTGTCATAAAATGAAGGAGAGTGCGATGCAACAGCTTAGTATCAGATCTTAAGCTTTATTCCTCTAAATGCCTTTGAAAAAGAAGAATGCATGTCCTGATTAAATGTACATGCTTTGCTTTGCCCTGGAAGCTTGTCTGGAAGTGCCCTGTAGTAGCTGCGTTTCTTTGACAGCACATCACTTCTGATTTCACATCCCCTGCAGAAAAAGAAGGGCATAAGGATGAAGAGTTTGTTCTTAGGGCAAAAGAAACCTGTCAGGCTTCCTGACACATAGGAGGGAATGAGCATTTCTCTCTGCTGCCTTCACCACAAACAGTGAAATTTGCTCCTGCCCTTCCGGTTTCTCCCAGAGAGAGAGTTTTTCCATCCCCAGCTCCACTTTACATGGAGCAATATGTCTTTATGCTTCTGCTATGTAGGCTTTTCTTTACCTTTCCATCCTCCTGAATGACAGCATGCCTTGGCAGGCAATTTGCTCATGTTCTTCTCTTCGTTTTTAATGTTCTGATCTTCATCGTGTGGCAGAGGATGGATGTAAACAGCAGCGCAATATAACTCACTAATGGAAGAACCACTGTTCTAATGCCTCGCAAAATATTTACCTGCTCAGTTTTGACAAGGTACTAGACATAAACACACAGATTCACTAAGTTCTAGTGAAAGGCTTTTCCAATATCGGTGCCCTCAGGAGGATAAGAAAGAAGAGGTGAATTCAGGTCCAAAAGAGGTTAAGAACTCAAAGCTAACCTATAAGGTGGAAGGAAGAAGAATAAAATACTGAGATTAATTTATCATCAGTAAGCCCTTACCTTGGGCTAGGTCCTTAGTTCGTATAACTGATGTAGCTATGGATTCAGTCCATGGAATTTGGTTCACCTGACAGGGGTGTTTTAGAAGGTACTGCAGGTGATTCCAGTTTGCCTTCAGCATGGATGTGGGCTTCTCTGACACAGATTTCATAGAGCAGGGCATGCCTGGTAGACTCAGATGGCTGAGTTACCATTTTCACCCAGAGAGAACATTTTCAGTGCAAGTTAAAGGATTTGCATTATTTCTTTCCCTCGTTCTTATTCAGTCATTGAAAGTGAGAGATATAACAGCTCGAGAGAGATAACAGCTTTGAACTTTGTGAAAATCATTTAATTCTCTTAGGACTTACACATTTGAATTCTGCTCTTATGAGAAAAACTGGTTTTGAGTCCGTGAAGGGTTATTATTAAGAATCTTCCTCATGAAATGACATTTTATTTTATAATGCCATTGGTGATGGCAGCATAATTAAGATGGCAACTATTTTTGCCTCTTACTTTTTCTTTCATGATCTCAATGTTTTGATAAATATAATGTTCCCTTCACCTTTAGACAAATTAGCAGAGAATGAGAATGCTTTCCAATAATATTAAAGATATTTGCAAGTGATAGTCTTACTGGCTTCTTTCAAAAGAAGACCAACATCTTTAAGAATTTGGATTATAAAGTTTAGCTCCTTCTCCCTAGATGCAGCTGCCAAAAGTTGTTCACATTCCATATTTATGTGGAATGCATCTTTATTAGCAAAGACTTTATTTAAAGACCTTCTCACATGTCAGTGAAAAAGGAAAGCCAAGGGAAGCTAAGTGCAAGACATTCACTGACAACGCCACCTCAGGCCCTGGGAAGTGAGGACAGCCCGGTGACACGTTGCTGAACTGCCACCTTATAACTGCAGCAGCAGAGCAACAGAAATTTCATCGACATGTCTTTTGTGTCTTAAACTTACCCTGATACTGATTCTAGTATCTTAATTTCTTTAATCGTGTTTGATCAGTTCACACTCCACATGGCTGTGCTGAGAGGAATGGGGCTGCCAATGTGGGAAAGTGCTGTTCAGCTTGAGTAAAGTATCCAGAAGGCAGAATTTGCAGCCAGGCTCACGCGTGTGCTCCCAAGTGGGATGGCTTCTGGGGTCCTGCCTGAGGTTAGCACTTGTGCTTCACTGGAATTAATCATGAGAGTAGGAGGAGGAAGGTTTTGGTCCAAATCTGGATTTCTTAAAATTTTCAGTAATTAAACTGGAGCAATGTGTATCCCTTCTCCCCATTCTAAAATAAATACAAAGCAATGTTTCTGCTTGTAAATACAATAGTTCTCTTATAGCGCTTTGGCTGCTGGTAATATCATAAGGAGGCTTTTATTAATTCTTTGACAACACTCCAGAGGTTTGAAAAGTCTGACTCAGTTTGCTAGCAGAGAATCAGACAATGGAGATCTTAGTGTGGCATTTGTAGTCATCTAATTAGGCAATGAAACCAATATTTATGTTTTATACAATTTCTATAGGTCCTGTTTTAATGTTGCTGGATTTTCTTCCCGACAGGTGTGATTATTGTACCAAGTGCTGGTGTTGGTATTGTCCTAGGCGGCTACATCATAAAAAAACTGAAACTTGGTGCAAGAGAGTCTGCAAAGTTGGCTATGATCTGCAGTGGTGTGTCTCTGCTCTGCTTTTCAACTCTCTTCATTGTTGGATGTGAAAGCATTAATCTAGGGGGAATAAACATACCTTACACGACTGGGTAAGTATCTTGGAATCACCTGTAGCAAAGCCAGCTTTTTCCAATAAGCCTGATAAAGAAATGTAAAAAATGCTGATGCCTGATGTATTGAAGAAGCCACATGTTCAAATGAGAATTGGGTGAGTATTGTGATACAAACACAAGCTGTTACTCTGTGGCCCTTTGGTTTTACATCTAGTTTATAACGAAGCTTATGTAATAACTCACCTTTTTGAGGAATGGGAAGATGCATTAGAATGGACTTCAGTGATTTTTACAGGAAAATAAGAACAGTATCCTCTGTAGATTGCTGAGAATTTAGTTGGTTTTTCAAAGTGTTTTCTTTTCTGCTCATGAAAATTGTGAAAATACTGTCTTAGGTCCCTATTTGAGAGGAATCACTTGGGCAGGAGTCACTTCAGCGCTTGCTGAATCATCATCAAGACAGGGGCTAGATCATAACCCTTAAAGGTATATTGAGAATGAAGAAGGCTGTCATGAAAAAGAAGGTGTGGATGTAGGAAGGTATTGAGAGTGAGGGATTAGGCTGTGACATTAAGAAATGCATGGAAGGGCATTTAAAAAAAAATGAGGGATATTTGGAAGGAAGACAGTGCGGTGAAGTTTGTGAGAAGATGTTTCACTGGAAGGTAATTCCTCAGAAGCCTGATCATGAGCTTTTATTTTCTTTTTTATTTTGAGGTTTGGAAGACAGTATAGAAGTGCAGAGCAGGAAAAGAGATGCTCAAATGGGGAAAAAAAGAACTACAGTGGAGCAGTGAGCTAGCCAAGTGAAAAACAAAGAGGAAAAATGGGAAGCCAGTGAGGAAGAAAATAGGCACTGTTTACACAGAGAATATTTTGCATTGCTTGTTGCTGGGTGTTACTACATTGCTGTCAAACCCTAATCCTAGAGCAAGGAAAACCAGCAACTGAAAGTCACGAGCTGGTGGAAAGCTGGTTTACTCCTTTGTATTCTTAATATCTAGAGTTAAAGCTTGGTGCTGAGGGGCTGACTGTGGAGGGGAGTAACAGGGTGATATATCCTCATCTGAGCGTAGTGGGCTGAAGAAGGCGTGAACAGGGATGGGAAGGGGGTGGGATGCTTTGATTGTCCACCTTCTATTGATGTTTGTGACAGCCTGTGGGCGTAGATGAAGAAATGAAAATTTTTAGGAACTAAAACATAAATTTCAGATAGCAATTAATTGAACTGTGTGGCAAGTCAGAATGCCTCTGCCTGGCTAATGTAGTTTCTGTTTATGAAAAAGTGCTATTTAATTTAAATCTACTTCTAAATTGATAAGAAGACAAACTATTGCTATGTAACAGATAACCTTCACACTGGAATTGTAAGAGTATCTGATTTTTTTTTTTTTCAGTAAGTAATAACATTTGCAGTAAATACATAGCATGAATTGAAATAGGCATCTATTCACAGCTGTTCCAAGAGGCTGTGGTAGTATTACTTCTTTACCAACTTCATCTAATTGTTCTTATTGAGAAAAGAGGTGAGAGATGGTGATGGCGAAATTCTTGAAAGTGTTGAGGTATATCAACTCTTTGAAATCAGTATAAAAATCAGTATGCTTTGACTGTAATGTCATCAGAAATTGAGAATTACCAGCATGTTATAAAGCATGGTTCAGGAGTTTGCAGCCCCAACCCTATATGATTTTTTTAATGCAGAGATCAAATCCAAATTTAGTATCAAAATAATAATAAAGAAACAGCACTACATATAAATTCATCTTGAATATCTAACATGATAAACATTCTCTTAATCCTCATGGTCAATCATTTGATGGCTTCAAATCATTTACTTGGTAGGCAACTCTTTAAGTCAGACATCAAAGAATGTTATTGTACATGTAACAAAAAAACATGCTTTCGTTTTGAGTTTTAATAAAACACATACTTCATTCTCTAGTTCCAATGTAGTGCAGCGTTAGAGACATCAAAGCCAGTTCAACAGGCTAGATCAGATAGGAGAAACCGTGCAGCTGCTTGGTTCAGAGTAAATATCTTGCATGATGCTCTACCTTAACATGGCTATGCCAGGTCAGATGTCCGAGCTCCCTGTGCTGGCAGCAGCCCAGGCATCTCCGCTGCACTGGGCACTGTAGACATACCCTGCAGGAGAATCTTCTCTCAACAAACGTGTTCAGTTCTACCGTTCTTTTCTTTTACATTTAAATTTAGTTTTTTTTCTTTGATGAACTGAGCCATAAACCAGTACAGAGGAGAAAGATAAGCTGAGTTTTAGTTAACACAGAAGTATGTGCATACCCGTACTCGGCAAAGTAGGCAATGATATTTCATAATTCAGTATGTTTCATAACTCAGTGTTTTTCTGACTGTACCATCTGAGAGGAAATGGATGGGACCTGGAGGCATGCACAGATTAGAATACATTTGCAAGGATTTTCTGCTGGTTTATGTTGGGCACAAGCAGTTTTGCTGTTGTGTGTCATCAGCAGTTCTGTTATCAGGCAGGTCAAGGGCACCTCTGCATTATACATCTCAGCATTTTAGAACCTGTTGTTCTGTGCCCCAGCCTTGTCTCTGAAGGCATGTTTGATATTTGAACACAATGTAAGGATCCTTATGTTGAACTGCAATATGGCATCCCTGCTCTTGCACCATAGCCAGCATCCAAATGGGAAGTCCTGAATCAGTGAATTGTCTCCTTGTCCAGACAGCTTTCAAAGATCTGGAAGGATGGCGACTCCATAGCCTCTCTGGGCAACCTGTGCCAGTGCTTGGTCACCCTCACAGTTTCCTGATGTTCAGAGGGAACCTCCTGTGTTTCAGCGTGTGCTCATTGCCTCTGGTCCTGGCACTGGGCACCACAGAAAAGAGCCTGGCTCTGTCCTCTTTGCACTTTCCCTTCAGGTATTTATAGGCATCGATGAGATTCCCTGAGCCTTCTGTTTTCCAGGCTGGGCAGTGTCAGTTCTCTCAGCCTTTCCTCAAAGGAGAGATGCTCCAGTCACTTCAGCACCTTAGTGGCCCTTCACTGGATTCTCTCCAGTACGTCCATGTCTGTCTTTTACCAGGGAGCCCAGAACAGGACTCAGCACTGCAGGTGTGGCCTCGCCAGTGCTGAATAAAGGGGAAAGAGCAGAGATCAGCTGCTTTTGTTGTTTGGAGACCTGTCTTTTCCATGTCTTATGGTATAAGGCAACTAAAACAGGCTCCATGGGGAACTTACTCATAGTGACAGATTCCGGGATTAGTTCAGCTCCATCTCTCACATTTCTGGTATGTAATGAATTAAACCAGACCCTTTTTGATTACTTTCTGTTGTTTTGGAGCAATTAAGGTTTAGTTAAAGCATGCAATTGACTTACTGAGACACTTCACATAAAAAATATTCTATTCTTCCTCTTGTACCACCAGTTTGGGTTTCTGTTATTCTCTCTCTTTCAATCCAGTCAGCCAGTTGGATCCCTTAACTTGAAAGCAGTGACTAACTGGATCAGAACAATAACAACAAAGAAGGAATCCAGCTAACACAGTGAGAGGGTCCCTTGTTCGACAGCTACACAAAAATTGCATCATTGCTGCCACTCCAGCTGCTTGCCAACAAGGAGACTGCAGATCTCTGCCATCCAGAATGCCCTTCAATACCAAACCAAAAATATTGCTATCAAATTAAGATAATCCTTTTTATCATATAGCCCAGTATTAAGATCATAGAAATTATGTGGTGAGGGGTTATTTCCTTTCCTTTGTATTTCCTTGGTCCTGTAGGTTACTACAGCGATCTAAATAAATACGAATAAAACCACGTGCAAACCAATTCTTTGTTTAGATGTTACCAAAATATAGTCAGGCACTGTTTTTTTTTAAACTGCGTTTCATTTAGATTGTAGTGTCATGGGAAGAAGATCCACCTTTTTTTTTCAATATGTGTGCATTGACTGCCAGCACAATGAGGTTTCAGTCTGAGCCTGGGTATCTGAAATAACAGGTCACAGCTCTAAAAACTCCAGGCAATGAATCTCGCCTCATACTTTCCCTTTTCTTACTTTATTCCCATACCACAAGCCTTCCACAGAGTAATAGTTGGAAAAAGAACAGGATTTAGAAAAAAAATGTTAGGAACTGGAGTCCCTTTTATTGTTAGTCACATCTAGTAAAGGTCTCCTCTTTATTAGCTTTACCAGCATCGTGTCATGAAGACACAGAACAGTCTCCCCGAGAAGGAAACAAATGCAATTTGTCAGATGGGATTCTGGGTTTTGTCCCAGCACATGTTTAGCGAACTTGCAGTTGGATCTTACTAATGAAAGGCGCAACATCATTGTTTATAACTGGAAGAATAGTTCAGGAAGCGCTGTTGTTCGGGGCTGGTTTCTGTTAGTGTGCTCGGGCATGACGGGTGTCCTTGGCAGCTCAGGTGCAGCAGCGCAGCAAGTTGACACTTGCGGGGCGGCCGATTCTGAGACACCCCGTGTCTCTACAGCAGTGGGTGCATTGAAACTAAGCTGCTTTTCCCACAGGCCAGCTCATGAGCAGGACTTACTAGCTTTGGTGCAATTTCCATAAAAGCATGCTCTTTCTGACTGATGCAGGTAAATCTGCGATGTGCTGTGCAGTAATGCAGGGATCAGTGCTCTGTTTTCCTTTGTGGAGGGTAGGCAGGATTAGTTGAGCACTTTGCTTCAGCTTAATGCTGGAAAAATACCCATCTTCAAGAAAAAATGATTCCCTCCTGGGAGAAATGTTCATAGAAATCTGTTACAATATGTGCTATATGGTAGATCACATGTGATGAAAAAGGGGTTACGTAGGTATGTGTCAGTAGAGATTTCATGTCCCCAGCATCTGAATTCAGTCATCCTTTCTTAGTTTCTCCTCATTGAAAAAGGAATGAACAATGAGTGAACAGCAAAGGTAATAAAGGTGAAAGCATGAACTTCTGACAACTGATAATGAGCTTTTGGAAACAAAGTTAATAGATGATTTTGTGTATCACGTGTTCTTGAAAGGATGAGAAAAAAAATCTCTTTGCGTGCAAGGCATTTACGGTAAACAAGAAAAAAAATGCCCCAAATAAACCTTACAGTGATTTTCTGAGGTACAAAAGGTGATGAAAGCTGTGGAGATGTAGCTTGCAGTAGCTTGCTATTAATTTGAGCATATTTGCTTTGCCTATCTGTAAACTTAAGGCTTCTTCTGGGGCAAACAAAAAAATGCTCCTGAGATTAAATTATCGCATTGGTCTCAGTTCAGTTTCCAGTTTCATGCTTCTCATTTCTTGCATGCCTGATTTCATTCACCTTTATTTTTAAGTTGATTTCCTAACCTCCGTGGCATGGTAATGTTCAGCAATGCAGCTGAAGCGAGTTAGCTATATAAGCGGAGCGAGCCGGGAAGCCCTGTCTGGGGAACAACATAACCCATCTGCTCTCGAGAAGGGTTTTACGTGATGGAGGGATAAGAAAGCAGAAGAATGCATTTAGTAGGGTGGGAGAGGTTGGAGAGGGGAACGCGAGCTGTGCCGTTCCCGGCAGCCTGGGCTGTCCGCAGACCTGTCTGTGTGCGGGCAGAGCCCTGCTGGCAGCCGGGACATGGGCATAAGGGTTTCCCAGGCAGGCTGGAGAGCCACTGCTTACCCCAAATATTCAGGCATCTGGAACAGCCAGATCAGCAGGCTGCCAAGGAGCTTGCGAAACTCCAAAAACGCTGCCTCTCTTGTTGGTGTGAAAAACTTCTGTCACTGTGTTGCTGAAATGAGTATGTTGCCGAGGAATGTTTTGATGATTTGGTGTTTTCCATCAGAGGAAAGGTTCTGTTGAGAGATTACTGGAAAAGTCTGCCTGTTGCTATATGACTTGTTGCTGCATATTGCTTTCTGGAATCCAGCGTGATATAATAAGACAAGTTTCAGCTGATAGCTGAGAAGGCGATGGAACCAGTATCAGTCCTGGATATTTAATTTCCTGCTCGAGCTGCAACTTGTTTCTAAAACTATGCCTTGTTTGTTTATGGCGCAAGAAAGAAAACACTCAGAAAAGCTTTGGTTAACATCCAACTAGCCCATAAAGTATAAAGTGGGTCCAAGAGCTAAATTTGTGGAGCTGATTTGTGTGATCAGTAGACAGTCAATAAATATTTAAGAACGAGTTAGTAACATTTGATCGGCTGCAAAACTGCCCAGCTGGAAAGACAAGCATATGCAGCAAAAGCAAATAGTGGTGCATAAATACATTAAAAATGAGTCAAGTGGAAGCCACTAAGCAGCAGTCATACTGCTTAGTGTCACTAATGACAGGAGGTGAGGTGACGGATGACATGGGTGACAGTCGCTGTGTGTAGAGTTGCTCCTGAGCCAAGTCTCTGAACTATTCAGTTGTAGAAGATAGGAGCAGAAGAACATCCCTTGTGGTCTGTGGGGTCATCTTACGGGGATGCCGTAAGTCTGGTGCTAGCTGTTTACCTTTACAATGGTCCTGCCCACACATTACAGATGTGAAGGCAAGCAAACAGCAGCCCTCGTGAGGCTCTGCAACCCTGGCAGTCTGTGAGCATGTGTGCAAGATCTTGGGGGTGCCGCCACAAACCCAATCCAGATTCCCATTCAGCTCTTCCCTGGCTGAGCAGGTGCTAAAATTCCCTGGATATCTACTGATCTGCTCAGAGCAGAGATACCTGAGCTAGTTTTAAACAGCAGTGGCCTCTCCGTGACACCATTGAGCAATATTGAGAGCAGGGCAAACAAGGCAGCACAGTTAATTCAATATTATGCTGCAGTGCCGGGTGTGGAGAGGTTGTGCATACCGACGTAATTCCCAAGGCAGGGTTTTTGCTTACGGCGCATGTGCGTATACTCATGCCCCAACAGAGCTCAGTACTTAGCTCTACCTGGTTTTGCAGATTCTGCAGGGGTCAAACTGGCTTTTGTTCTCAGAATTTCAGGTCTTTTGGACTGGACTGCACATGGCCCACAGGCAGAGATAGGATGGTGCCTGCACCTCTGCCTACCACTCAGGTGTGAGAAGGCAAAGGGCACAATCTTCTCCTGGAGTTGGGGATTTTCATCCACACATTCTAGTCTCTGGAAAAGGCCTTTAAATTTCGCTTCTGCAACCTCTCCTCTTTATCGCATTCATGGATTACTTCAGTATTCTTTGGAAGCTGGGTTTTCATATCTAATCAGTGGACTACTGGGTAATGATGCAATGGGGGACAGTTTTTGCTTCCATTTGTGAAGAAAATGCCAGCTAGTTTAAAAGTACAGGCAGTAAGAGGGAGGAGGGACAGCCTTGTTTCACGGAGCTAGGCGATCCCATCTCTTGGGAGAGGATCCAGGAGCTGTGCCCCTCTGTGAGTCAAAGCCAGAGTGACTGTAGCCATGAGCCACAGCATCTTGCAGTCTGTGAAACGCTGGTGAAAGGTGGCATATGGAGTATTCAAAGTAACCTTTCAAAATAAACCAGTGACACACCAAAGGGTTCTGGTACCACTGTAATAAAACCCACAAGAAAAAAAATTATCCAAAACCAGCATTCTCAAATGACCATCTTTCTTCAGTGTTCAGCTGCCATACTCTCTAGCTATGAAGTCACATAACCATGCAGGTGACAGACCTGGCCCTGTCTTCTGAGCTAAACTAGATTTCTGCCATTGTGACCACTGTGGAGAAGGGAGAGGAGCGCATTGACTGAAGAAGGGCTTTGGGATGTGTTTGAAATAAGTGAATTCTTTCCAAAACCCAGGTTAAGCACATTTTGGACTCTTCAATCTCATAGATTAGTATAGTTACCTATTCTCAAGGACTGCTGAAGTGAGATAAGCTAGTGTTTGTATTTTGGCCAGACTTCTCCAAGTGGCCAAACACAGACTCTTGTGTGGTTTTAGAAGATCCTGTGCTAGGGAACCAGGTAGGTGCAGGTGTTTAAGCTGCTGTGACTCAAAAGATGGGAAGGAAGCATTTGAAATATGTCCAAATCCACAAGGGATGTGTGTGTGTTTCCCACTGATACCCACTTTATTAGCATTGGCCACTATGTTTAACAGTTACTGTGGAGAAGAACTGCCTGATAGTTTGTTTTTGATGGGAAGTCAGGAAATTGTTTGCTACAAAAGTTGCTCATCTTATACATGGTAGTCTCTACCCAGCTATTTAGTCAGAGAAAATCTTGACTCTGAACTCCTAATGTCCCCAAGAGCAACGTAACCACTACACAAATGGATGGTGGATATAAGGGAACAGAAAGGAGAAAAAATGACGAGTGTATAGAGATGCAAATGAAGAAAAAAAGAGTATGCAAGAGAGGAACCTAACTTTAAAACCTTCTGAAAGGAGATTTCCCTTGGAAGAAATGGCTTCACTCCTTGTCTGTGCTCCAGATTTTGCTTGTAGATACGGCAGTAAAGAGTTATTGATGAGGAGACATGGGTAGGATTGGGATCATGTTCAGATCCAGCAGGAAGGATGGAAAGAGATGCCATTCTGGATCTTGCTGATAAGAACTTCATCAAGGAGATGTAAGTTTGAACCCCTTCAGGTTGAGGAGGACCTGGAACCCCAGTGTTCCCACCTCAGGCAACTGTAGAGCTGATGAAGAAGAGGAGGCTTCCTCCTCCACTTCAGAAGAGATCTGTTATAAATCCATGAAGTACAGCGTTTCTGGAGAAGGCTGTCAGCACAAAGGGGCAGCTTTTTGCTCCGTGTGTAGGAACTCACTGATGTGTCTGCAGTGGACACTGATATTCCTATACAGTGTCAGGGTGCAGAGCAGGTCCTCCCCACTTCTAGGAGCTTGGTCACCTGAGTTAAGGAGTTCAGCAGCTGAGTCCAGGGTCAGCTCTGTCACTAATAAGAGTTGCCGTGAACAAAGCTGGAGGTGAGGGCCTGCCTGTCCTTTCGCTTGGACTTGCTGTGTGATCGCTGGACTAATCATTGTGATCATTGTGTCTGGACCCATTCTGATCTGGTTGTGCCACCACTCTTGGCTCCCATCTCACCTTCTCTGGCCAGGGTGCCAGCCAAAAAGTCATGGGAGGGAGGTCAGACCCCCACTTCCATGTTCCGAATTTTTGGAGATCTTAGAAGTGGCAGCTGTCTTGATTCCTTACAGAACTTGCCTTTCTGACTTCGGCACCTGGAAGGACTGAAAACTTTCAGGTTTAGGTTTGCAAATTACAACCCATAAAGTATGTGGTTTGAAACTGGCCGTCTATCTTCAGAAGAACTTGTGTGTTGCAATACTGAATATTGCAGTGCCTAGCATTTGGGTACTTTGAGACACAAAATAGCATTTACAAACCTGGAGTACAGCTATGACAGAAAGTAAGACTTACATTTCAGAGTAAACCCCAGAAGAAGAAAGCTATTTAAGCATCGCAGGAAACTATAGATCGCAGTTCCTGAAAACATAATAAAATGGGAGTTTTCCTAAGTAACAGGAGAAGCTTCAGGTGAAAACATTGATATCAGCTGCTTTTCAGTTTTCAGTGGCTTGGTATCACCTTACGCAGTGAAGAGGGAGCGTGGGTGCAGAATTCAGGAACTGTGATTTCTTTAGACAGAAAGGTATCTAGAAAGTAAGAGCTAGGGTCCCTAGCCTCAGCCAAACCTATCACTGGGAAACAGATTGGTATGAATAAGGTAATTCAGGTAACTTTTCATTGGCTTAATGCATTCATGTTGCTGGCAGATGAAATTCCAAATGAGATGCAGAACATTGAACCACCAATAAACCACACTGCGGACTTTGGCTTTTGCACTTATTAAGTTAATTTAGCAACCTGAAACAAGACAGAGAGCATGGCAAGTGTAGTAATAATAGGTATAAATATAATACGGGCCATTTAAAAGTTCATGCTTGTTAAAATTTGGCTGCATAATGACAGCAGAAAATAACTTACATTTCAAGGTGTGTCTGCATTTATATCTAAGCAGAACAGTTATTTTCTTTTTGGTACCTGAGCTAGCATGTTCAGTAATAGCATGGATATACTTTATGCCTACACCTTCAGGTACCTTCTGGCATAATGCCTTCAGGTAATACTAGATGTAATTAGATCAGGTTAGTTAATATTAGATGTGGTTTATTTAATTGCAGCCACAAGATTTCACTAGAGCTTGCAAATATTTTCATGTTGGCCATAGGAACCTCTTAAGTTTATTTTTTCATGAACCTTCATGTGTTCAGAATTTACAAGCGAAGTAGTAGAAGTGGGGGCTGTCAGATAAAGCTAGTAAGAGCCAGATTCAAAACAAACAACAGCTCATGTAACAGGCTGTGGACTGTCGAAAAATCCTTGCTGTTGGATGTTGTAGATGCAAAAAATTTATTATCAGTGGAAGAAGTATAGGGAAAAAGAATAGGGTTTATAAACTGAAAAAACCACATCAGACTTAGAAAATATTTTGGGCTGAGACTCATTAGAGGCTGAAAGAGTGCTTTTCTGGGGGAAGTTACTTGCACCGTTCTTACTCTTCCCTAGTCATCTTCTTATGGCTACTTTTAGAGATAGGATACTGGTGAAGAGACAACCGTGATCTCAACAGCCATTTTGATGTATTTCTAAATATTTTCACAGAAAATGTACACATACAAAAATAAGTTACAATTAGTCTTCAACCAGCCAAGGAAAAAAACCAATGCTACAAAACTCATCTGAGCAATCCCAGGAACTGAAAGAGCCAAAGGCAGTATAGTAGCTCTATGTAAACTAGTCTGAGCTTTTCAGGAAAATACACTCATTACATGTACATGGCTTTTCAGACCAGTTGTTTGTCAGAAAACCATGATATGATCATTAACTACTTCCTCACTAATGCGGAGCTTCTAGATAATAGAGGTTGACACCTTACATCCTGTGATACTAGCTGTATATACACTGGGTCCATTATGCCAGTCTGTTTCTAATTTGGTAACAAACAAACTAGTATAAATTTTCTCTTGCTTTAACTCTTTCATTTTAGCTCTCTCTGTTTCTCTATAATCAGAATTTGTATATACAGTTATGTAGGGGTTTCTGCTATTCTTTCAGTGAGGTTCCCTTTGTGGCTGCTAACACTTTTCCTCCTTTGCTTTGTACTCCAAGCCCTTACCCTGCCCAGGAATGTTAAAAGTCCAGTGACACCTTGGGCTTTTCTTCAGCCCAGGGAGTAGCTGGGTGTCTCCTCCAGGGTTTGTGCCCAAAGCTGGGCATTTTTAAGTGACCTGAGCGTTGTTTTGGGCAGGGCTGAAATGATATGGCAGGTAAGGCAGGAGCTGGTTAATTTGCTGACTGTGTGACTTAGTCAACCTGAGTCAAAACCTGGGATGGTGACAGCTGACTGTCAGTT
The DNA here is from genome assembly GCA_008921705.1 of Burhinus oedicnemus. Classification (NCBI taxonomy): domain Eukaryota; kingdom Metazoa; phylum Chordata; class Aves; order Charadriiformes; family Burhinidae; genus Burhinus; species Burhinus oedicnemus. The sequence continues at coordinate 60,847 of VFFE01007126.1, read as the reverse complement.
GTAACAACAGCAAAAAGTACCATTTGATCAGTGGGGTTTTTTTTTTCCCATCATCTTCTGATGAAGAGTCTTTAACCTTACAGATATGGACTCTGCTGTTACTAAGGCCTCTGTCATGAATTGAGCTGCAATGGTACAACTGATAGGGTAAAGTAGAGCCACAGTGGGATTATATGTATATCAATTCCAGCCACAAGTTGCACAGTGGCACTCAGTGGTTCGTGCTGGCTGCCGCTTGGCATCTCAGGATATCAGGTATTGGTTCTTAGGAGTTTGTCTTGCTTTGGGACCCCCAGCACCCAGTGCCATTTGGGGAGACCAAAACTGCTTCCAAATGACCTGCTCTCTCCAGACAGGGCCCAGACGTGCTATGCAGAGGTCTTAGCCGGAGGAGAGGGTGCATCAGGAGAGACCTGCAGCTGTCTCAGTGCAGTGCTTCATTTGGGCCTTGTTACATGAGCCACTGAGCTCAGATGAGCGCCACGAGCTACTGCCTTGGTTGGGGTCCCTTTGCGCATTCATCCCATGACGAGGACGTGTGCAGGCTGGCATGGCACTTGCCAGTGAGGGTGAGGTGTTGATGCCGTTCCCTGCTGTAGCAGTTGAGATCTCTTCAACCACCGGTTTGGAGCAGCAGTGACAGAGAGTGAAGAGCCTGCTTTTTGGTGTGTGCATGTCCTTCAGCTTTGAAATTCCCTTTAGTTCCTTCTGAGCATACCACCAAATCTGGGGACGACCTAGGAAGTTGGGCTTTGGCAAGGTTTTAGAGGATGGGCCAGGGAATCAGAGTAGTGATTCTTTTACAGACATTTAGTAAAAGCACAGCACTTGTCCAAATTAGAGAGATTCCTGTAGATTTCACATATACATATAAACAATGCAAGCATTAAGGTGTCTGAACAGTTGTTGGTATGTGGGAGGAGATGCCTAATAGTTCACATTATGCTTACACCTCATCACTGAGCCCTTCACTAGTAATCAACAAATTGCTGCAGCTTAGGATAGACATATGAAATAGTAATGTGTTAACTCTTAAAGGAAAAATACAACTATTTTCTGGGCAAATAAGGTACTAGTTTTAAACTTTGGAATGATTTTTGTATTGTGTTTTTAGTTGATGGCAAAGATACCTTGGGTGGTGTTCTATGTTGTTTAAATCATGTACATAACAGAGTTAATGCAGTCTTCCTCTGATAATCAACTAGTAGTTACAGAGTTAATGAGTAGGATGTTTTCTCCCTCTGAACAGCAGGATATCTGTGCTTGCTCTACTAGCATTTTCTTTTTCCTTTCTTCAGTCCCACTCTTGCCATGGCCCACAGGAATCTGACTGGGAGCTGTAATGTTAACTGTGGATGTAAGATTCACGAGTACGAGCCTGTCTGTGGATCAGATGGAATAACATATTTTAATCCTTGCCTAGCTGGCTGCATCAATGCTGGAAACCATAGCACAGGGGTAAGTGCTTCACCCACCCACGCACCCACCCACATACAACCTGTGAGTAGCCCCTTGGGACTGATGCGTATCGAAGACTGCTGTTTCTAGTGCAAGCCTCCCTCCTCTAAGCTCCAGAGAAGTTGCTCTTCAGCTGACTTGTGCATGAGTCTTTTGAAAGGCTGGTGATGCTACTATTGCATGGTCCCACCCCCCTTCCTATCAGTTATGGACAAATTTGAGGCACAAATTCACTTGTACCAAGTGAATGCTCCAACCCAGTGAGTGCGAAATGCCACAGGGTGGGGAGGGCTGGTGTTTCCAGTACAGACTGAAGTCCCTGATGGCAGTGACCTGCATGTATGCTGTTCCTGCAGGGCTCAGAGAGGGGACCTTGAGTCAGTGTCATCTAATTCAGCTTTCTGCTAACATAGGCAGCCGTGTCATCCTGTCTTTCTACAAGCTTATCAGCATTACTCTTAAGAGTTGTTTTGGCTTTTATTTGGCTCCATCTCTGAATGGAAGGAAGAACTTTACACTTCAGGTAGTTGGAAGTGTTTTAATCTCCTGTTTAAATGTAGTTATGGCCTGTTCAAAGTCACTGGTGTTTGTGTCAGCCTCATCGTTTTGCATAAGCAGCTGTTGCACCTGCACCAGTGTATTGATAGGTCTTTTGTTTGTATGGCTAGGTAAAGACTGCCCATGTATTCTGTTCTTGTAAAATAGTTTGGCCATTCTCATAGCCCTTCTCTAAACCGCTTCCAGGCTAAATGAAGCGATTGTCATTGAACTCAACCAGAACTTAAAGGATGTTAGTAATCCACTTACTTGCTTGGAAATACATTGCCTGTTACAGCCCAGTCTTCCAGTTATGCTGGACTGGGGCATCCTGTTGGTAAAATCACACCATGGAAATTTGGCAGTTTCCAGGACTGGGTACTAGAAAACAGTTGAAAAGTAGAATCTGACCTAAATATCAATACAACATTATGGTTGTGCTCATTTCATACAAAAAACAAACTCTTAAATTCTTCTGTTACAGAACTGTCCTTTAAAAAAGGATAATTAAGAAAGACAGGAAGTAATGCAAACATTGATTTTCTCAGGACTTGGTTGTGCTTTCCAGAAAGCTTATTTATAGTGTATCAGTCTCCTGATTTGCAGTCCTGAGCCAGCCTGTGAAGCAGCAGTATGTTAGGTGCAGTGCTATGCTTTCTCAGGTTGACCGGATAATGATCTGAAAATGCAGGTCCATACATAGATACCACTGAGAACAGATTAGTTCCCTTTATAGTTTTGTTTTGGTTTTTTTTTTTTTTTTAGAGTATCTTGCTGTTTTTTTTAATAGAAAATCATTTTGGCCCAATTGGAAAAGCCTGTGATGTGAGCCTGTGGTTAACTTTCAGTGTCCATGTAAATCTTATTTGTGCTTTGCTGGATTGAGACATAGGTTTGATCTTTGCTGCATTTCACCTGATATCAAACTGGCACTATTAATTCATTTAGTAGGGAGGTACTTTGGGAGTATGTGCTCATCACCACAGATTTTGAAACATAATGTCTCCTCTTATGATTTAAAATAGATCCTTCACAGCCTAAAGTTTTAACTCGGTAGCTAATGGTGAATAGAATAGGGCTGACGTTGGTAGGAAAATGCATTTCTTCATTAAATAATGCTTTATGTAGGGGACTTTTAAAAACAGCGAATGTAAGCTTGTCCCACTGTATAACACACAAAGTGTTGCTAACCTATACCATTCAGATTTGAGTTTATAAGGTAAAGTGTTTTCAGAATTAACCATTTAAAAATTAGAAGTAGGAGAGAAAAGAATGCCAGTGTGCAGTTCATACCTGTTTTATATATATATATTCCCATACTCCAGCATTTCTGTTGTGTCATGTCTGCCTTATTTAGTACACAAACTTGGTTTCTCTGGTGATGAACCAAGATTGTGTAGTAAAGAGGACTGTTTTCTCTAGGATGCCTATTTGGCATTTGCATTTGGAAGCAATAAGGAGATTAAAGTGAGGGACTGCAGGAAGAAAGCAGATACTGGTGATATTAGAGAGTGGAGTGCTGCCTTGGGAAACTGGATTCTGTCATTGCCTTCATTCCTAAGTGATGTTGGCAAGTCACTTAAACAAAACTTTTCCCAGTTGGTCGTTAATCTTGTATTCTTTATATTCTGGGTGATGGACATGAGCAATGACCAGAAGTGCCATTTGCAGAAGCACCGAGTGCCTAAATCTCTATCTGAAGGCATGAAAAGTTATGTTTAGAATATATTGAATTGTATAGAATGGAACACGTTCTGAAAAAAAGGATCCCAATTGTCTCAAATTAGTCACCCACATTTGTGAAACTTTTGATCTGTTTCAGTTACTTAGCTACAAAATAGAGCTAGCAACATCAGTGCCTCATCTCATAACTGTTTTGAAGATAAATTACTCCTTTTGAAAGAGTTAAGCTATAATGGTGAGTGTGATAGAAGAATCCATATGAAATATGAGTCATTCTGTCTTTGTAGTGGAATATGTGTAGTGTGAGGAAAAAAATACCCGGAGTCACATTTTGAAAATGGGAGGTAAAACACTGGATAAATTGATATATCACTAAGATATTCAGCTAAATCCCATGGGAAAAAAATGTGAGGCTACCTCATAGCACAAACATATACAAAGGTATACATTAAAGTTGACAAGCAACCATAATTTGGATATTGCCTGATGTCTAAGTGCTTAAATTTGCAACCTTAAGATGGTCTTGTAGCATCTGTGTATGTGTGGTCCTAGGTTTTATGAATGCAAAGGTGGAAACCAAAAACTCCTTGCTGTAACGTAACATGGGTCCTGGCCTGTTCGTTCTCTAGCAGCAGAGTATTCTGATCTGCTGCAAACCCCTTTGCCATTAGATTAGTTGAAAACAGTAGTAGAATAGATGTGACAGGAGGCTATTTCTGATCTAGCTCTTTCTCACTTTGCTCAAATCACGGTCCCTTTGCCTGTGATATGCCACGTCATTATTCACTCTGTTCATCCTAATTTCAGCCCCTTTGTCCATTCAGGAATTCCTCATGTCCTTCAGTCTCACTGTTTAAGTCTCTGCTTTCTCCCTGTTCTCTGTTTTGCTCCTATATGCATCCCATCCACATCCACATCTACATCCACATCCACATCCATATCCAACTGGAAGGTCCTCAGCTCCAAATGTGAAGTACAGCTTGTTGCTCTTTAGCTGAACCTGGGAAGACTTTCATTGAGATGGCAGAAGACACCTCCTGAAGATGGATGCTGACAACTTGCCAAATTCCAGAATATGGCATTGTCAGTGCTGCTTAAAGAGTGTTATCTCACAGTTTTTGTAATAAAGTAGAAACAATCTTTTTCTCCAGCCTCCTTGTCAGAAGTGATTGAATTGTTTCAGCAGAATTTTCTAAAAATAATCCAGATTGTTTTCTAAACTCAGCCTAAACAGTAGAATTTGTAAGCAATGGAAAGGCAGTCTCATCACAGGAAGTCCTGGCCAGCTTTAAAAATACTTAGAGTGGTAACCTGGCTTGTACTTGGGGTAATGATGCCAGAGATTGAGAAGTACCATGGGACTGTTGTACCACATCTCTGCAAAATGTCTTTCTTGCACGGGTTTTTCATGTGGAAATGTTCTTTTTTCACTCTCCCCAGGTAAGAAATTACACAGAATGTGCCTGTGTCCAGAGTCGCCAGGTGATCACTCCGCCGACGGTGGGCCAGCGCAGTCAGCTCCGGCTGGTTATTGTCAAAACCTACCTGAATGAGAACGGCTACGCTGTTTCTGGGAAGTGTGATCGAACCTGCAACACGCTTATCCCATTCCTGATATTTCTCTTCATTGTTACCCTTATAACAGCGTGCGCCCAGCCGTCAGCAATCATAGTGACACTCAGGTGAGAACTCAGTTGTGGATTTTTAAGTATTTTTGCTGTGCCCACTGTCACCAGTGCCTGTGTCAGAAGAGGCTGGGGAAATGCAGCCAAACTCTTTCAAGCTTATGTATCCTTAAAAAGTTAATAGAATAGGGCTGACATGGATGGGATGGAACTTGCTTGTATTTAGAATATGTAACATCATAGTCCACTCTGGGAAATGTGAAGTGCCCAGCAATTTCCAGGCACTATAAAGAAAGAACAAGTAAAAACACCATGTGAGAAAGTGATTACTCCTGAAGAGGTTTTCAGCTTTCTTAGAGTTGGTTTGGATTTTCAAATGCAAATGAAAAGAAGTTAATATTTAAAATTATCCTTTTCTCTTTCTTAAAATTGTTCATTCCTGCCACATGCCTGTTTTTGAATCTTCCCTTTTTTTCTTCAGAAGAATTTTGAACTTACACTATAATAATGTTGTGACCGTGGTCATTTAAGGATAGAGAACAACACAGTCTTTGTAGGGAAAGGTAGTGTCATTTATTTGTCTCAATTCGAAAAAAAGTCTTCAGGTTTTTGGATTGGCTTTTCCCATCTCTGTCATGTGGTCTGATGAACATTCTCACTCCCTGCAACATCTTTGTCCATTTAAAATATAGCTTCTGTAAGGGAACTTCACTCTGATTTTTAAGGAAAAGTGAGCTGAAAAAACAATATGGTCTACTGCTCGAACAAATTTTTATTTGTATAATATATGTTGCTGTTGTTAAAAGAGGAGGAGGAAGAATTAGAGGAAAATGAGATAATTATTTACTAGGATTCACAAAGCACACCCATAAGTATTGGTTCTACTGGTAACAGAAGGGCAAAGAGAATGGTTTAAAGATATCGATTTGGTTTGGAATCTGAAGGTAGAAAAAATTAGAATAGAATAGAATAGAATAGAATAGAATAGAATAGAATAGAATAGAATAGAATAGAATAGAATAGAATAATTTCAGTTGGAAGGGACCTACAAGGATCATCTAGTCCAACTGCCTGACCACTTCAGAGCTGACCAAAAATTAAAGCCTGTTATTAAGGACATTGTCCAAACACTGATGGGCTTGGGGCATCAACCACCTCCCTAGGAAGCCTGTCCCAGTGTTTGAGATGCTCTTCAGAAGCACACCTAAAATGATCCAGAAGCAAATGGGCATTCAGTCCCTGGGACCAGGTTAGACCTGATCTGAAGAAAATCCCTACAATACCTGAAATGCTTGTGGTGTAGATGTTAGGTTCTCAGTACGAGCTTTTTAGCTGTATAAATCTGCTTCTCTTGAGCTGCATTAATTGCTAACGTAGTAACAGCTTTTGACCTGATTTTGTGTAAAGTCTCTCTCCAAATTGAGCTTTTCTAAACCAGTCTTGGGCCTTTTCGTTCTGTGAAAATGGTCCTACCAACCAAGTGGGATTTTCTTCTGGTGGTGTTGTCTTTCTATCTTCACTCTGATGTGTTGAAACTAGTGATATTCTGCTGCTGCTCACAATTTGCCCCCTATCAAAATAATCATGGCAAATCTTTGTAATAGGTCATGGAGCCTTAGAAAACATGAGGCAGATCAGAACTTACCTTTGCTCTCCATAGGCTCAGCCGTGAGCACAGCTCTGAAACCCTCTGGAACGCATCTGTGTCTCCTCCCCAGCAAGGACGAGCACTCTCTTGCTGTCATTTTCTCAGCGCAGGTGGCTGAGGTTTATGAAGGAGCCTACTCCTGACATGTGGAGGACTGTGCTGTGTCATGTGGTGGAATTTGTCTTCCAGTTTGCTTTTCAAAAAATCTACAAAATGGGTGCAAGGATCACTGTTAGGACTGTGAAGCCAAGTGCTCGGGAGTGGGCACATCAGACTTCCAGTTGGTCATGCAGCTTTAGCTCAACTACTGCGCGCACAGCTCCATTATAAATCAGAGACTTCTGACCTTATTCCTTCTGTTTCTGGGCTTTCCACCTGTACAATAATAATAATAATAAAAGAACATTGTCATTGTACTGCAATTATGCAAAGGTGAACTACAATCAATGAACAGTACTATTGCAGTGAGCCTCACAATAGTGAGGTGCATAAGGGACATGTCCAGCAGGATTTTGTAATGTTCAGTAAAAGAAAGGATGGCCAACATGCACGAACAGTGACACCCACTGTCCCAGAGCACGTATTATGCACAGCACACTGTTCCGAGATTTTGTGGCCCAAGCTGGTTCCCTGATTTCTCAATTTCTGAGTGACTGCTTGACTTCAAAACCTTGCACCCCTTTGACGGCAGTCTTTTTTGTATGTTTTTATCTTATATTTCAGTGTCATTAGAAGCTGCTTATCCTAATTTCAGACCTTTAGGTTAAGATTTAAAAATATTATTTAAATCAGAAGAAAATTTGTGGTTTACTAAAATTGTAATTGCATTGTGGAATATCATTACTTTGCATTTAGTCTCTTGAAAGCTTGACATTTTTCCTTTGAAACCAGTGGAAGCAATCTTACATTACTTGTATTGAAAAGGAACACTGTTTAAAGAGACTGTTTGGATGTTTCTACTGATATTTTTCCTAAAGTAACTCCAAAGTGCTTATGCTACACAGAGATCTGTTAAATTCATGAGCTGAGTCCACCTTTCAGCAACTGAATTCTCCATGGATCCTAATTTATCTGAAAAAGATTAAGAAAATGAAGCAAGACATTATATGAAATAATAGGAAACTATCATGAGAAGCCATAAACATTTTGGATGGATTCTCTAAATTTCCTTGATGGGTTTGGATCAAATTCTTCAGGCCTTACACAAGTAAAGAAGGGTTAAAAGGCGTGATTGAGATTTTGATTAAACAGAAACAGGAGGGGCTGGCTATATTTTTTCCTAGCAACAAGAATTAATAATAATAGAAGCTAAATGGAAGAAATTTAGGCAAAGATTTTATACAGCTCAGAAAAAAGCCAGGAGGTAGAGCCAGAACATAACACAATGATTATCTGTTATGACTGTTTCTTCAGAGGAGTTTTCTTTTTGCCTGCTAGGTCTGTGGAAGATGGGGAGCGGCCCTTTGCACTAGGAATGCAGTTTGTTTTATTACGGACTCTTGGTAAGTCTTACAGTTACTCAGCATTTCCATAAAGGCTCACCATGTTCAGCTTAAATGTACCATAAAAGTACTAAAATTCCATAAATCTGCAACTAATTGCCTGACAAATTATATTAGGAACCTAAAATTAATAGCTTCTGAAAATGTTGTAGCTGAGAATGTATTTCCCTCTTTTTTTTTTTGTTACTGACTTTCTAGAACATTTTTGTCCCAGAAGGAGATATTTTTACAGTTTCAAATTTTATTTAAAAAACAATAGTTACTAAAAATTGTTTTATGAGGATTTTTTTAGAAATAAATTTTTATTGCTTTCAGCAATAACAATAGCTTTTTTGCATTTTTGACATAAACAATTGTTACTTAATGTCTAATTTCAAATGTTTCAAAGCAAGAAGGGTACATGTTAAAAGTCTTTATTCCGCAAAGTAGTTTCTTTCCAGATCTTGAACTTCTAAAAGCCTGCCTATAAAGAACACTCCAGGTGCTAGCTACTATGAAACATGTGACTAGAGCAAGCAAGAACTATTGTAAGAGAACAAGAGGAAAAGCCCATATGGCTGCATCTGGAAGTTTTCTTTGAGGAACGGTGTTTCTGACTTGTCTTAAAGGTGTTGCATTTCTGGAGAAAGCAGGAGCATTCAATGGGCTGGTTGCATTTTTAGCAGCCATAGAAGTTAAAGTCTGTTTCTGAGGAAGATGTATACAAAAGAAAATTTACAATTTTAGTGGTCTCACTGCTTCCGTCCATCTTCAGTAAGAGAAACATTTTGCGGTCTTTGGGGCTTTTGCTCCTTAATCTAAAGCAGCAACCTCTGCCCTTTCCCAGCTCATGAGCAATGGAAGTTCAGCAAGTAACACTCTGGAGATAGTGCTGTATTTTGTTCCTCTCCCGTATTTTATTTCCTGAGAGCAACATCAGATTTTCCTGTGGGGAACACGTAGTTCAAGATGAGCTGTCTGGGGACGGCAAATGGAAGCAGTACCTGTTGTAAGGTGCTGCTGCATTATCTTCTCTGCTTGAATTCTTTCCCATTTGTGGTACATTTCATGCATGGGGTAAGTAGTGTTGGTGGGTAGATTGGCTGACCGGTTTTCCATGTTTTACATTTCATGTGAGAACAGCGGTTTAGAAATCTCAAAAATTCTCGACCTACGCTGTTTGGCTAAGGCATATAGTTTCTTTAGAAGCTTTCCACTATATGCTAACACATATTATTTCTGTTGCTATTTTTATTTCAGCTTACATTCCCACCCCAATTTATTTTGGGGCTGTTATTGACACCACGTGCATGCTTTGGCAACAGGATTGCGGCGTTCAAGGATCTTGTTGGGAATACGATGTCACCTCATTTCGTTTTGTCTACTTTGGGTTGGCAGCTGCTCTCAAGTTCGTGGGATTCTTTTTTATTTTCCTGGCCTGGTATTCCATTAAGTGTAAAGAAGAGCAACTGCAGAGACGGAGGTGGAGGGCTTCACCGGTGAACACTGTGAGTGAGATGGTTGGCCAAGCTGGACCCCAACAAAACTATGCACGGACTAGATCCTGCCCTACCTTCAGCTCTCGAGGAGACATCAGTGTGGCACAAGGAATGAACTGCATAGCACAGACATACCCCGGCCCTATTTCAGAAGCAATAAATTCCTCAAATGAAAATGCGTTGGAAGAAGTAACTGCTGAGATATAGACACCTGGCTTGGTAATGTAATATTTAGTTTTGTTGGTTGACTTAATTATGGCGCCTTGTAAAACACCTGTGCCTTCTATTTTTAATCTAAATGTAACACATGATAAAACCAACAAAGCTTAATGCAAACAACCATAGTATGTTCCTGAGGGCTGGATACCTCAAACCAACCCAAGTTCTTATTTCTTCCCTCCCGACAATGGAGTTTTAAAAATTGTGTTTGTAATTATTTCAGATGTGTCCATTAAATGTCCATGCTCTGAGCTAATAGCAATGTAAGGATGAGGTATTATGAACAGCAGAAGCCAGTGGAAGAGTGACAAAAACTCATATCGTTGATGTCTAGACGTCACAAAAATGCTTAAATGTATTGTCAACTTCATATCCGCAAATCGTGTTTTTAAGAGATGAATAATTACTGTGAGTTCTGCTACAAAGCACAACTGAACTTGTTTAAACTATGCAACTTATTTGGATAACTGTATCTGCAGCAAATTAAGTTTAAAGTTTGCTTTTAAAGACATTGCTACAACTGAATTTGAAAGGGGCTATTTTCAGACATAAGCATTAAATTAAAAAACAACATAAGGTTTAAAGTACTGTTAATAATATGTTAAGCCATACAAAATTTATGCATCAGGTAATGTTTGCAAATGTTGAGTCATAATATCTTTATCCTGTCAAAGTGTGCATTAATTTTCATTTGATGGGATGTAGTCATTCTTCACAAATTACACAGGCTAGGAAATTATAATGCTTGGAGTAAAAAAGCTTCAGTATTAATTTATAATAACATTAAGATGTAGGAGTTGTACACACATACCAGAGCGGATATGTGCATATTTCTGAAATGTTATTTGGGTGGCCGTTACTAGCGCCAAATCCATGCTTTTCCTGAAGAAGAAAAACAACCAATTATAGCTCGATAGGAAGAGCTGTCCTTCAGAAACGCATGCCAGTCTAGTTCAGCTTTGGTGAAAAAATCTCAAGGGAGAGCTAATGGCCTCGTTCCGTGTCTGAGCTGGGGCCCGGCGGTCCCTTCGCAGCCAGCGATGGCGCGGGGCTTGGGCTGGTGCCGCTCGCGGCCTGCTGCAGGAGTCAGCAGAGAGACCCTTCAAGTGGGCTGCAGGCAGCCTGCCCGCCGTTGTGCCTGGTCCCAGGCTTTTCCCTCCACTCCTGGTACCACCAGGGTGCTGTGTTCCCCACCAGCGAGGACAGCTGGGGAGCGGATGCCAGCTCAGACTCTGGGCCCTCTCGTTTCTGCCCCACTTCTGCCTCTCCTGCTGCTCAGTGCTGAGCAGGCCGGTGGGACAGGTCTGGAGGTTGTAGTTGCATGGTTTCTCCCTCACATGGCCGCCTTTCCTTTTCTCAGCTTCATTGAAAGCTTCTCTGAAGGCAAAGTGCGGGTCATCTCTCCTTTGCCCTTCCAGGGAAAGAGCTAAGAATAGAAATTCTCTGCAAGCGTGGACCCACGGGACATGATGTGGCCTTTACTTAATCCAAATTATTGTAGTGTGTTTTCTCCCCAGCAAATGCTGAGACTTTCTAAACAAATGTACTTGGCATCTTATTTCTCACTCTGGAGGCTTTGTAGTGCCATCCTTATGTTGTACTAATGATGTCTCAAAGGGCAGAGAATGAATTCAGGTGGACGCTTGGAAGTCAAAGTTTTATTTTGCCCTGCAGGGGAAGTCTTAGAAGTTTAGGAAATTAAAAGCAGTCTTTTAAGAGGACGCAGTGATAGGCAGGTTTGGATTTTGTGATGTGGGGGGCTTGTGTGAAAATAAACAGAAGAGAGCAGAACTTCTACATATTTTTGAACAGAGTTATTCCTGGTTTCATTTTTAATTTATCAATGATTTAATTTATTAATGATCAAACATTATATGGAAACAAGTCCTTGAAATTAAAGACAGTATTCTTCATGGCATCCATTGAGTTGTCCTGGGAAAAGTAGATTTCACTCTCCTTCTCATTTGTCAGCTGCCTTCCCTCATCTCCTGGCTCTCCTTGACCAGCACTTGGGGCTACCCACTGGGCTGGTTCCCCTGCTTGAAATGGTGGCTGCTTATTTCAGAATGTCTCAGTCCGTTTATGTGGCTTCTAACAATTTCCACTCTCTGTGGCTGCAAACTCAGATGCTTCTACTCCAAACTACAAGGTAGAGGAATATCGTTTTAATCACCTCCTGCTATTCTATATATATTAATAGCTTTTTCAGATCAAGCTACCGGGCACAACGTATCCTCATTCCTCTGCCACCTGAAATGTTAGCTTCTACACTTCTTATCCCAAGGAATAAATTTCTTTGGCTCAAAGTTATTTGGTATATTTTTTTTTTGCCATAGGAGATTAGAATAGATGATAAAAGTGTTTCCTTTTGCTCCAGTCTCAAATGCTTCTTGCACGAAGAAATTCATACCATGGCAAAAATTGAGGCAAGTAGTAAGACAAAGTGTGATTGCAGCCCATCACCCATCCATTTTAGTCACTTGCCCATTTTAATCAGCATGGGATGAGATGAAGAGCGACAATCTTTTCAAATACCTCAGAAACAGAGCATTTAGGGAATCATAAAAGGCTGGAAATGAATCATCTATCCTGATCTATTCTGTTTCATGCCTTGTGAGCGCTTCTGTTCCATGTGAATAACAAGGGAGAGCAGATTAGGCTTGTAGGACTGTCAGGAGCTGACACTGAAGGCAGAGAATGAGAGTGGTAGAAGTGGCGCATCTGCAACTGCTGCTGCTTCTGAGCTGATTTCACGGAAATTCAGAGCTTGTCGGAATGGAGACCACCTGCTTTTTAGGAAATCCTGGCACTTCTAAAAACATTCATTTTTTGAAATGTTTGAGAAACTGGAATCTAGAGGGAAAGATGTTCACTTCAGAAATACTGAAAAAGCCTTGTTTACATATTTTCAATAGCCTTTTAATTTTCCTTTCAAAATGATATGCGAAACATAACATAAAAAATGATTAGTATTTTTTCATATAGATTATTTTGACAATATGAATATATTTCTACAAAGTCACTTAATTAAATCGGAATCCCCTGAAAGAAAGAAAACCCAAACTCTGGCCAGTTTTTGATTGATTCCTGAAGGAGGCTTTATTGTGAGTAAGACCTAACAGTCTAAGCCAATAAAGGTGCGCAGGGGAGACACGTTAACTTCCTAAAGAAGTCAATTCCAGCATTGTCAACCTTGACTGAAATATGGACTGAGACCTGCTGAACAAACACTATGTTTTGAGGTGGTCATTCCTGATGGAAGCAAAATCGCCAGAGAAGTTGTGTGCATCCCTAGTAGTAGTCATGATTGATGTGTGGTGCTAAACCAACTCCCAAGAAGAAAAAAGGAGCTTTATCATTCAGTGAAGGCGGCCATGCCGTCTTCCTGCTGTGAAACCCTCTGACCAGGGAATATAAAATGCCATTGGCTTGTAATTTCCACCACCTTCCCTCTTTACCCCCAAACACTAAAGTTTGTGTAGCAGTGAGCACCAGAAAATGTAAAGCAGGGGTCCTGGTCACCTACAGACTGCTATCGGTATCAAACCCAAGTTGTCCACCTGCAGTTAATCAGGCAGGGATAATATGGGGCAACGACACCCCACGATTAACTACAAGTCCGCAAAGTGCCATCATGCCATCTCAAGGACAGAGCAATTTCCTCTTACACCACTTATTCCTGATTTAGAGTGAGGGACATGAGAGGAGAGGCAGCCCCAATGTATGGACTTGACTGCACAGGTAATCGTTCCTGCATAGCCTCCCATTCGTCCCTGTTTCCTCAAAAAGGGGAGAACTTCAGAAGGGGCATCGTCATGACCTTGAGGGCTTATGAGTGTAGCACCCTCAGGAGATGGTTTATAGAGCTTTTGGGGGCTGCAGTCTTGGCTGGACTATCTGGAGAGTGGGACTCTCTAATTCTAGACAAAACCCCTATGGTTTTGGTCCTCCTTTTTCCCCATGAGCATACTGGATATAATATGGTGTAACCTGGAACTGGTGGCATTTTATGTCCTTTCAGTACAGTGTGAGCAGCTGCAAGAAACGTGTTCAAAATTATGGTGCAATTTATATTTAATTGGAAACTTTCAGTTCTTTGACCAGCCATTGTATCTTTAAAAGTGCATGCAGTAACATGCAGTTCCTCAAAACTTGCTGTTCTGTAAGTGAAGTAGGGGCACAAATCTCTTCCTAGGTATTAGAAATGAAAGTTTGAAAGCCCCTAAGTTAGTTACAAACACTTGAGTGTAGCATTTTCAAAAATATGTGGGTTTTTTTTTTTAATATAGCTTATTAATTCGTAGCATTAACCATTCATTATGGCTCTGATCCAGCAGAACACTTAAATGTGTGTAAGTTTATATATTTAAATAATGCACTTACAAATAATGCATGTATGTAGATATTGGACTGAATCCCATCTGCATTCAAAAAGGAGTTCCTTTACCCAAGAGTAATTTCCATGCTGAGTTTTTTTCCCCATGGATTCAGTGATCATTATAACTGGAATTGCACAAAGTAGCACTCGAGTACTCCCCTGTGGCATTCACGTGTGGCTACTTATGTATCTGGCAATGGAGGAAAGCTTTCATTTTCAAATACAATTAAATTTCAAAATATTTTGTGGACATGCTCAAAGATGCATTCTGGGTCTCCCATTCACTTATTCTATTAATTTCTGGCTAAAAATCTGTGTGTTATGTGGGGACATAAATTAAATAAGGGCATCTTTCTTACCTTAAAGCCAATGAAATTACCCAAGTAATACTGTAGGTTCGGATTGTGCCCTTTCACAAAATTTGGACGTAGACGTTCAGATGAAAAATTTTCAGTATCCTGCACAGATGGAGCAGAGCACTGCTGGCTCTATGTACCTCCAGACAGTGCGGCTGGGAGAGGGGTCAGCACCTTCTGTACTGTTCTTGCAGATTTTGCCCCCAAATGCCTGAATTATTGCTGCCTTACTACACTTTCTCTGTGTGTAATAGCACAGCTCTTCGTGGTGTTATATTGACATAAAACTGATGATAAATAGGTCCAAAGTGTCTTACTGCTATTTTGGAGCCAGATTCTCAGCCTCATTAGTCCGATGGTGTGGCTGAAGAAGTGGGCCAGTACCTTGGGTTGGAAGTTAACAAGCTTGCGCTTCAGCAAGCGTGTGTGAACTAAGTGATATCAAGTGCTTGTTTAGCTTTTATACTCTGTTCACTGGTGACTACTACTGTTTTCAGAGATAGACAAAATATTTCCTAAACAAGTTTATCTTTTTCTGTTTTCTCAATAATGTGTGTTTTTTAACAGCATGGGAGATGCCATGCTGCACACTGCAGTGTCTAGGTTCCCCCAGCTGAAGCCATCCAGCTGTGGTTGCTTTCCAGGGGCTTAAAACACCTGGTAACAGAGATTTACCTGGACCGCAATCTGAATCAGCATTGCTTTGGACAGAGTGTTTGCCCCTTGTAGATTGAACCTGCATCAACACATTTCAGGTTCTTCACATATTGGACTTGTTTTATTGATATTTTTGTCCTTTAGAGTGCTTAGCAGATGGACAGTCGACATCATGGTGGTAGATTTATTCTTTGGTATAGAATTAGGGCTTTCTTTTTCTCTTATAACATCTTGTTTTATAAATAATAGTTCAAAAATGTTACATGTCAATATTGCCGCAGAGTAGAGATATGGAGCCTTCAGCACGGGGACTAGGTATGGCCAGGGCTCACGTGATTCATCTTCTTTACACTGAGTATCATTAATACACTTTATTACGTGGCCAAAGGTTTGAAAGCCTACCTGATCCTTGGAAAGGACATTTTCCCTATCCTTTCCACAGAATATATTACATAAATTAAGGAGGACAGCTAACACTATCCCTGTCTTATAGTCATATCCATTACATTAACTACAGCTAATAACTGTAGTTTCTAGCAACCCTCCCTCCAGTCCTTCAAATAAGCTATTTTCTTTTGTCTTAAATACAGATGTAGCTCTGCAAGTTCAAAGTAGCTCCAAACTTTTCTTGGTTTCAAGTGCTATGAAATAAATGCTTATTTATTCAGGTTCCATTCTACTCTTCCAATTATTACAGTATCCATTATGTGTCTTGTATTTTCTTATTTTTTCTCTCTCAAACCAGTTGTCACATGTTATCCTGTAACAACATTTTGTTCATGATACAGAATAGGTGAAACGCTGTGGAATTCATGAAGGGCTACAAAAAGCATCCAAAACATTGTTCACCTTGAGGAAGGGTGAGATGGCTTGATAATCTTTGGACAAATGACTAAACAACACTGTGGTGCTAATAGGTCCTGAAATATTTTATGATGTATTCACTATGATTTAAATGACATATTCAAGGCATGTCAATGATGCAACTGCATGTGTTTTTGTTCTTAAAGTCTGGATGGCTCCAGCAAAGACAGTGTTTGTAATTCCTGGTGGGCCAATTCCTACCTAGCTCTTCTGTGGGAAAGTCATTTCAGGAGTCAGTATAGGATTTGGCCCAGCGCTAACAGCTAAGGTAAAAGCTATACAGACCACAGAAATCTCATGTAGGATGTATTCATCCTGCTGTAGCATGTTACTTTGTTTAGTGGCTTTGCTTAAGCAGAGGCTGAAAATAAATTCTATAGTAATGACAAGAAACACTGGGCTAAATTCTGGAACCCCTTAACCAAGCAACGTTAGTAAGCGTTTGAATTAAATTGAGGATTCATATCTGAAAAATTAATGTTCTTCCATGGAATACCAGAAAGAGAGGGGTAGAATAAGATCAAATTCTACCTCTAACAATGGAAAAAGGCCAAATCTAGTCAACTTTAAAAGGGGTTTGGTTTTAAAATCTTTAAGACAAAATTTTTCCCTTCCATTTTGAATTCTGAAAGGTAATGTCCCGTGTTATTATGCCTGGTCTGCTCATGTGGAAGAGGCATGTGTATCCTAAATGGCACTGAGAGGTACACCTCTGACTGACAGGTCAGAATTTTTACCTCTTTAACAAACTCCGTATTGGAAAACATGGAGGGAAATTTCAAAACAAAAAAACCGTACAGAAAAATAAAGAGTTAGGAGTCAGTGTGATCCATGGTTGAATGAAGGCTTTCCTCAAAGGAGACCTGCTCTTTTCCCCAGTTGAGCAAAGAGGAGTTTTGCCCTTGGCTGCAGTGCATACCTCTACCAAATGATTTAAGCAGAACAGCAACAGTCTGGGTAGTATGTTAGGAGCATGGAGTGGGCACATTGCCTGTAACTGTTTAGTTTTTAAAAAACTCATTATTAAGCAAATGTGTAGAGTATTAAGGAAATTTGTAGAGTATGTCTGCCTGTATGAGTGTGTGGGTGCTGTGCTGTGGTAAAAAGAGACTAATTGGTTTATGCGGTTTGTTTTGCATACTTTAGGCTCCTGTATGGGTTTTTTTAATTGATATTTATTTCTCAGCAGTGCTTAGAATAATTTTGAAGCTGTGTAACACATCATTTAATGAAATCTATTGTCAGCATCTGTTGTAAACATGTGTTTACAAAACAAACTCTTCAATACTTGATATTTGGAAATAAAAAATAGCATATCATGTGTGGTTTATTTCTGACAAAAAAAAGAAAATGACAAAAAAGGTATGTGGGCTGCAATCATTCTGGATCAGGTGATGAAGTATTTGGTCTTTTAGTGTGTAGTCAGACAAAACCAAATCTTTCCACTGAATTCAGTAGCCACTGAATCACAACTAAGTATTGGTTGTGCAGAAATAAACTGTAAAATTCCACAGCTTCCTCTAGCATTAATTTTGATTTATATTAGTTATGTGCTAAGAAATACAAATTGGTTTGAAATAGATACTGACAGTTCAAAAAATACATAGGGTACGAGTCTATGCGCATCTGTGCTGCTCAGTAAAAGAGGGCCAGGGCATGAACCCAAGGACTGGACTCCTGAGGTCATTGCTGCTTAGTGCTTAGTTCACTCCTTGGCTCTGTTATGGACCACACCAACAAACTACCTCCATGTGGTTTGTGGAGAACAACTATGCCACAGAGACCTCTCACATGTCAGAAGTGGCTGAGCCAGCTTTGGTTCCCCCCGTTCCTGCAGCCACCCAAAACCACAGGCTGTGTGTGTCAGGGACACTGGTGTCCTCATGCAGCACCCGCAGGGGCTGCACCACGCACTGCAGTACCACACCGTAACAGCTTTGGTGGTTGCAACACAGACCTTGTATTACCACAGACATTTAGAAATGAAAACAAATGGAAATTATAGTTTGGGTCCGCATGAACATCAGCACAGAGCCAAGGGGAGACCCAGGGCTAAGTGCTACATAACGTGGATGGGGCCAGCCTGGTCTACCCGTGTGGATGTGACCTTGTTCATACATTTTGGTTTTGGAGCTAGGTTTCCTACTCTCTGCACTCACTTTTATTTAAAAGTATAGGTGATCCATGGATGAAAACTCTGTCCCAAGGCAGCCTAGTCTTCCAAGATCAAAAGAACAGCAGGTTGATTTTTCTAGACATATTTTATTAGGCTCAAGCCTTTATAGTGAAAGTGTTTTGACCTGTAGTGCATGTTTCATGGCTGGATGAGCTGTGACTTGTTTCTGTGAAACTTCCTCACTGCTTAGTGTAGTGTGAGTGCTATGAGTCCCTGCACCCCAGCAATGACCGAACAAAAGTTTGCTTCCAAGTGGTAGCTGAATTTGCATTGATTCAGGACACAGCTTGTCTTTCTGAGGTATCTAAGTGCATTTGGTTTCAGACCACGGTCAAACCGGGGTGTGCACAGCACCTAGCAGATTCAAGTCCTTGGCCAGCAGCACAGCTTCAGACAATGGGCGTAACCAGGGAGGAGCTACAGTTTCTTGGACGGCAGAGAAATCTATGGGGTCCAGATCCTCTCTGACTTCCAAGTTCAAAGTAAGACTTCTCCGTTTTCATTTCCAATATATATAACCGCACAAAAAAGTGTCTTGCAGATCCCCCTGAATGTCACCAGTGTCCAAGACTAGAACTGTTAAACCAAGGAATGTGCTGTGGATGAAATTATCATCAGTAGGTTTCTAGCACATCAAGAGTACTGTTTCTAGTTGAAAACTGAATAAATGAGCTACCTTGGCAGGGATTGGAAGCACAGGGGGTGGTGCAGGGAGAGGCCCTGTTATGTGGCTCTGCACTGACATCTGCTGCCAGAGCAGGAGTAGACTTACCCCAGGCAGCTCCGAGGTG
Source organism: Burhinus oedicnemus (assembly GCA_008921705.1). NCBI lineage: Eukaryota > Metazoa > Chordata > Aves > Charadriiformes > Burhinidae > Burhinus > Burhinus oedicnemus. The sequence goes on along the minus strand of VFFE01007126.1, from coordinate 41,475 downwards.
GCTCAGGCTGTGATTGTGTCCCTTCAGGTGGGACATAATGTTTCTGAAATTACTGTCTTGCTTGTACCCCACTTGCAAAGTGGTGTCAGAGCACACAAACCGGATTGTTTTTTGCTGAAACTAAAGGAGGAAGTTACAGCATCACACCTAGTGGCCACCAGGCACCCACGGGTCCTCCGGCCTCAAGACAAGTCCTGTGCAAATCCTGCCGGAACAAGGCTGCTGCAGCTCTTCACTTCTCAGCCCCAATTGTTTCACCACACAGATCCTCTTCCACTGTGCTTCAGTGACTGCCAGCCTAGACAGCTGCAGGCATCTAAAAGGATTTTGGTGGGGAGAGTCAGGAGTGTCTATGCACTCCGAAAAATCCTTCACTCAGCTGTCAAATAAACCTGAATGCCAGAATGACGCTATGATCCTAATGTTACCCAAGAGCCTTAATTTTTTTTCCCAGCTGTTTGTGTGCATTAACACATCAGGATCAAGAGGTTTTACTTACCCATAACAGCAACTAACTCATGTCTGAAGTTCTGGAAACAAAGCATTACCTATCTTTGCTTTTCTTGATGACTTTAAGTTGCTGAGAGGTCTCTGAAAGTGTCTCACACAGTCCAAGGGTGTGAGGGCTAGGTACTGGCTGCCTTCTTTTAAATCCTCGAGGAAGCATTTCAACTAACATTGACACCTCCCAAAGATGTGCAAGCCTTAAAGTTGTTCCTGTCCAGCTCCAGGGCCTCTTCAGAAAGTAGATAGGTATGTACTGCCTTTCAAAAAAGATACACCTGCCATTATTTTGCAGATCAGAAAAGGCCAAGAAAGTCTTCCTCTCGAGCCTCTGCTTGTCTGCTGCGAGGAGCACTTGCTCATGAAGCCAGATTTAGGCATTTATTTTCCTCCTGAGCCTGCACCTGCCTGGTGCCTGTAAGAGCTTCCTGACAGTCACACCATGCACTACTCATGGACTTGACTGCCTCAGCTACGGGATAAGAAGAACTTTATAGAAAGAAATGCAAAATATATTGGGATGGGATAGCAACACACTGCTTAGGACACCTGCTTAGGGATATAACAGCTTTTGGCCCTTACCTTTGGGCTGGTTTAATACTTGATGCATGTTGCCAGGGAGCAAGGATCAGAGTTCATTGCTCCCTGTACCTCTTAGCTACAGAGTAAATTTTAATTTTTTTTCCCTCCACACTCCTGTAAGAGAGCTGTAAAAAAGACTCCCACCTAAACTATGTGACAGTTTGGAGGACAGGGCGCTATCCTGGAAGAAGGAAGGTTGACCACTTTCAAGCTGAGGAGGATGCGATCGTTTCTGTTTCCTGAGTGAGTACTTCAGGCTGTCATGTGAGGAGGAAGGGCGAGTGGGGTGAACGGGTGGACCACAAATCGCACCATTCCCTTCTCTATCTCTACCCAAGCGTTAAAAGAGAAGAAAGCATCTTGCTTGATTCTTTCAAAGAAATGCACTGTCAAAGAATGTAGGGCACATGGTGCTGGATAATTCTCCACACAAAGATAAGAGTGAGGTAGTTGTATGAGACCTTGCTTCAACTCGCCTTTGTCCTTTAAGTCCTCCCAAACTTGCTGGCTCACCCTGCTCAGCACCCTGTTTTGAAATGCATCTTATGTTTGCCAGTGTGCTTTCTGGGTTTAGGCATCTCTCAGGGGTCCATCTAGCAGTGCAGTGACTGATTTTTGAACACTTAGGTTAACCATCGGTCCCCTTTCATGATTCCCACAAAAATCACCTGCAGCTTCATGTCTGCAGGAGCATCAGTGTCGAAGGACTGTGTTGAAGAAAAGAGATTTCGAGAAGCATAGCTCCAGAGGCTGATTTTAGCTTATGAAGCTAATGTTATTCACAGGCCACCAAAGAAACACAGAGTGCAAGTAAAAGAAAGTTTACCTTGAAATATAAATTCCCTTTTGTGAAGATTTGTGTGAGGAGTTACTCCTCCTGACTAGAGATCTGTGGTCCATTCTCGTTAAGCCCTGTGTGTCCGGTCTGCTGTGCTTTGCTGTCATAGGGAGAGCTCTGCAGGGACGAGGGAAAGTGGCAAAGCAGGGGATGGCACCGCGTAACATCGCTTTACTGCCAGGAGCCACTGGTTCTGCAGCTCAGTGCATTGACTTCAAGGAAAAAAGGGTCAGATGAATTGAGAATTAAAAAAAAAATCACAGCGTGTCTTAAACAAAAAATATATATTATTCACAATCTCCAGGAATAATTTATAACTAACAGAATGTAGTGTGTTATTTTGGTACCCATTGTTTTAAATGTGGATGGATTCTTAAAAATGAAACTGTTAACATATTTTAAAAATAAATCTTAATTAGCAGGAAAACTGGATCATCTGGACTTCTCTGAAGCAGGTAAAGTAAAACACTTTTTATTTCAAGAAATATTGCTTCTAGACTTTCCTGAAGCCAGAATTGTTCTATAAAAGTATCACAGAAATATTATACAAGATTTAAAAACACAGTCTGTATCCTAGTAACTTAAAACCTATGTACAAATAGCATCATTCATGACCATAAATACGTTTTTCTATCAATCAGCCCATGACACATACATCAGATAAAGAGCTAGTCATTTTAACATATGTACAGAGTCCATCAAAAAGACTGCTTCTTAAAATTATTAAAATCCTACTAAAAGAATCTCCTTTTTAAAAAGTTTCAACTTAAAATACAATGCAATGAATGTAAGTTTAACCTGCAGTGCTTGCAATAGCCAAAAAATACTCACTACACTAAATAACATGTAACAGATAGGAAACACACCTGTGAATTGGACACTTCGGAATTACGTCTGTTTGAGGTAATTCTCTTTTGTTGTTGTTGTACTAATTATTTAGAAATTTTTAAAAACGCAAGGGAAGATACTAAGTTTTGAGTAATACAGATTTTCAAAGTCCTTTTCGCATTATACTTTATAAAATTTAATGTTTGGTAAAGTTCAAGAAAAAATTTAGAATACAACAACAAAAATTATCTAAACTACTATTTTTTACCTCATGTGCCTTTTTTATCTAGAATAATGTAAATCTAACATGATTTTATCATTCCCTTTAATGCCTGTTCAAAACAAAACAAAAAGAATTTAAGTCTCAGAATTCTAATAATGCTTTCAAGATATTGTTTGGGATAAACAAAATCAGATGTGGTGACAAAGGCATATATGTATTGATGTAAACTTCTCTACCAGTATCAGCAAGAAAAAAAAGTCAAAAAACCTCATGGATTTTTAATACTGACAATATCAACATATAGGGAAACAATCAAATTTAAACAAATCCTCCTACAGTTAACAATCATTAGCCATACCTTTCCGAGAGTAAATTTAATTAAATCAAAGTAACAAAAACATGCAATATTTTTGCTAAAATAATATTCAGAGTCTGTTTCCACAATCCATGCTGATTACCTCTTTCCTGTCAATCTATTTATTGGTTTCACAATTACATGAGACAATGAGTAAACTAAGAACATGTAAGGTATTAGATTCATAAATGGTATGGCATACAGATTTTAAAAGTGCATTTTACTCAAAAGTGTGACATTAGGAAACTCCAGTGGTTAAAATAATTTATGAAAAAGACATTATGCAGACAGATTGGGTGGACTGAAACATTCATTCATGGTGGGATCATTTGGAAATAGAGAAAGTAACGAACATCCTCTTCAAAGAAATAATTTTTAGCTTTCGGAGAATGTGCTACTGCATTTGAAAGTTAACACTGTTTCTTTTCATCAAAAACTGGAAATCTTGCTTCCCAGTGGGGAGAATTACTGTGAAAATATGTGTGTGTGAATAAAACAAATGCACACAGACAAATACTGAACTGGGCTCAATTTAACTGCAAAACGTATCTACAATAAACATGGAATGTCAGTTGTCCTGATTACCTTTATTAGTTTGCTAATAAGAAAAAGGAGAACTTATTTAATGGTTGATCTAATCCAAGGAGAGTGGAGCTGAGGCACTGCCTTCTACGTTTAGGATTTTTGAAGTTTCCCCTTCAAGACTCTGTTCCGTTTTTTTTAAAGAAGTTCCTATTTTCTGGGTACCGATAGATGAATCCCTAATGGATAAGTTTACAGCCTGATGAACGAGGGGTTCATCGGAGCTTACGGGAAGATACATTTGATCTTCAAAGATATCTTCCATGGTGTCACTGTCCTGATGAGTGTCTTTTTGAGGAATGCTGATGGGTTGTAGCATGAAGCTATGCCGGGACTCCAACTCGATCAAACCGTTTCCACTGAAATCCATATCAAAACGGTCCGATTCTTTATCCTCCCTCCATTTTTCAGCTCGATGATTATTTCTCCAGTGTGCGTCATTCAAACTACTTTTCTCAGGAATATCATTGTTTAATTCAAGTTTCCTCTCCTGACTTAAATTCACTGTGCTCAAAGCGAGGGCTGCAAAGTCCGTTGGCACAATAAGCTGCAACTCTTCTGCAGGCAGGCCGCTCGATTCTTCGGCAGAAGTCATTTCCACCAAGGCAAATGGCGTGGATGATTCGTCCCCATCCCCGTTGCTTCGAGCAGTGTTAGCCTTGTCTGTTTTATTTTGCTGGTAGTAACTGTTCAGCAGTGCAAACATTCTATCTACATCCTTCAAGTAATTAGTCCAGTCAGCCAGACTAAGTCTATAGTTGTATCTGTATTCATATACACTCTCATTCACACTGTACAAGTCTTCCAGTCCTTGCCAGTCGATGTCACCAGTGAAACTGGGCAGGTTAGCCTTCCCATCCATCCCATAACTGTCCTCTGTTGAAAGAAAGAATAAAGCCTAATGGTGAACACCAGCTTGAAAGTGCAAGCAAAGCTTCCATGTGTGTTCCTACTCCAATTGGCTTGAAAGCACCGCTATTCATAACATATGTAGCTCAAAATGTAAGGCACTCCACATCTCCTGTCCACATCCTGTTAATGATTCTGGCCTCAGGTGTGTTCACAGCTCCTGCAGAGCACACAGCAAGAAACTCCCCGTCTTCTGCTACATCCTCGGACTCAGTAAAAAAGAGCAAAATCTGGTCTAATGGGGCTTTGTGATGACAATCAGAGATAAATCTTTCCTCTGAAATTTCAAGTCAGGAAAGGTGCTTCAATACACAAATAATGCAGTCGCCTTTCCTGAACACTCCACCAAAATAGGGAATAAATGAACAATGGTTAAGTATAAAAGATGGGACTAACTCTGAAAGTCATCAGTGACCTGAACTTCAACAACAGCCACAGGAACCAGCCACATTTTATTTAATAAATGATAGACAAAGCTAGTATTTTAATTACTTTATAAACATTAATTTTAATTTACATGGAGCAATTAGGAGAAATAAAAGCTGTAAAAACTTAGTGTGAATTAAGTTATAGGACTGCACCCTGTAAAATAGTGTTAAAATATACATAGATATAAAACCTCCTAAAGGTTTTCTTTTTTTTATTTAAAAAAAGAGATGTCAAAGAAAATGTCTAATAGCTTTATCAAATAATAAGTTTGATAAATGGGCATACATATGAGTCTATAAACAGCAATGGAGCTGCATTTTATATTGATCACAGTCAGAAAAAGCAAAGACATGAAGGAAACCCATTTCCAAAAGAACTTAAAAAGCCACTACAGTGACACAGATTATCAAATGTAGTATGAAATTTTATATTTACAAGTAACACTGAACACCACTATTTCATTTAATTCACTGTGCAAACTGGGTTCAGTCCAAAAATTTTATCAACAACGTGGACTACAAGGAAAAACTAATCAGATAATGTAAAAGCCTGTCAGGGAAAGTGGCAAATTTGTCCTTACAAATGACGTTGTAGGCAATATTTAGTAATTAATTCACTGAGATGACTTAACTCTCTTTCTGAAAACTGTACAGGCAGGTAGGCTAGCAGTAAATGTCTTGGAAGTTCAAGTGGCTGTAGTCCAACAGCATGAACTGAGCACAAATATTTATCTGTATTGAACCCCTCATCCCTACAGCGGGTTCTTGGTGTCTCCATTAATTTGTTTGCATTTTAACTCGACCTTTCTCATTTCTCAAGAAAAACAGAAGACACAACTTGTACCTATCATAGCTTTCTATCTATCGTATTCTTTCCTTCTTTACCAGCTTGGGATTTCACAGTAGAATTTCTCCAATATTTAGTCCATTATACAGAAAGTCATTATGCTCAGAAAAAATCATGAGATTTTCTTATGATGAGGGGCTTTATTCTGCTCCCACCAAAGGGAGACCACTTTCCTTACTTGGAAACATCTGAATCTTTGATCTTAATGGATATTTCTTCACTTAATACAACAGCTGTAAATATTTTACAATGTAAAATTTAAATATCTTATTTTTTTTAAAGTGTGTTCCAGAAATATTTTTTTTGCAAACGCTTGGCAAACTGCCTGGTACAGGAAGAAACACAAGCTTTTTTGATTTGGTAGGACAGGTATGACAGAGCATCTTCTTTCTTTTCCTGAAGTAGACAAGAGAAATGAAATCATGGCATGGCTACACGAGAGCCATCTTCATAAGTCAAATTATGGATAATTTGTTTCCTGAAACAAAAAATAATTAAATACTGCAGAGGTTTCAAGAAAGAAATCTTACTATTCTAGTGTTTAGAGGCATAAAGGGCCCTAAAAAACATCATAGGAAAGGATGCATTTTTCAGGAATTTAGTCACCAAACCCTGTAAGATATTAGCCACACTGCAAATGCGTCAATATTTAAATTTTGCGCTGTTATTATTTGTATTGATAGTTCCATACTTTTTTTTTTTCTTTGCCAAATCAGAGCCTGTATAGGAAAACAAATTCCTGTAGGAACAGTCAGTGGCCAAAGCGGTTTGGTATGTGACGGCAGACACTGAAACTGGTGTGCTGCCGTTTGACCAGTAAGAGGTTTGGGGATGGACCAGGGCAGTGAGGGGCAAAGGAGGGGCCAGAAAGGTGCCTTTGGGGTCAGAGGAGCCACTCCTGCCTGTCCCAGGCAGAGGGACAAGGGGCTGAGCTGGGCAAGCTGGGGTGGCAAGGTGGGCAGTGGGAAGGTCGGGATTGGCGGGGAGAAGCAGGGTTTCCGTCAGCTTCAGCAGCAGGGTAACGGGGCTGTGCTGCATGGAAGTAAGGTCAGCAAGGAGTTTGCTGTATTCCTACAAAATAGCTCAAAGAATGTCAGAGCTACACGGTCCTTCATACTGGATCTATTTTTTCCCCTCTAAATGTGAGACTGTTTCTGCAGTCGCAGAGGAGTTTCACAGCTGGGAAGGCACTGGGAATTGTTCCGTGTTCTTCATGTCAAGCAGAAAAAAAATTGTTTAAACACATGGGACAGGGGTAACTTGTATTCATACGTGTTAAACAAATAGGAAAGCAAAGTTTTAAGGTCCAAGAGCTGGTTGTATGTTGGTTGACTAAGTCACAGCTTAATTCCACAACTTAGCAGTAAGCATGAAAAGTTTCCCACTGAAATCAAAGCCTACAGGGGGAAGGAGAGAGGAAAGAAAAGGTTTTCCCCTGTAAGAAATCTCATTACAAATAGATGTGAAACAGGAAAGTGCAGATGAGCTGCATTTGAATAACAGCATGGCAGTGGTTTCCTTGAACAATATTTCGGAATCTCTCAGCTATGTCATAAACCCAAAAGAGAAAAATTGTTGCTAACTGTTTACAGTAGTACATCTTCCGATTTTTTAAAATCAAGCATTAGCTAAGCTTCACTCTCTATCATACCCTGGAGTCCCACGATGCCATCCATGGCTGAGTTGTTTCAAAACTAATAAGGGATATATCTCCGCTGAGACTAAAGACAAGTAGGTACAGTTATCTCCTTGGTGGCTTTGAAAAACCTCAGACAAGCAGAAGAGGAGAGAGGAGAGAGCAATTCCCACAACCTGTTATCCTCCATGCCTGCGGAGTCATGGTCTGTCCATCAAAGGACACAGGTGACACCAGTTCTTTCCTGCTGAAGCTCGCTCCCGATGTGTTAAGCAAACAGCACTATACTGGCTGTTTCCGTACAGGCCTGTTGTCCCAATATTGCGCTTGCAACACAGGTAGTGCTGTACTAACTCAGGACATTTTCAACTGGAAACAGGTCTGAGTGGAGAAACTACACAGTCTGAAGGAAGCCTAAAGGGTAGTTGAGGTGACTTAGCAGCATGGGGTTTTTCCTTTCTTACTCTGTTGGTTCCTCTGCAGGCATTGAGAAAAGGATACTGTGAGTGATCCTTTTAATGACTCCTGAGAAACGTTTTCTGTTCATTTAACCATTTTCTGTTTTAGAAAAAAACCCAGCAATTTCCACCAGGATGGGGCTTGAGTTGAAATGTTGAACTCGAGCATCTGTGTATACTGAGGAACTGAGTGGCTGGAATGTAATGGCACAGAGTAATATCACTTTTTTATACTATACCTGCTATTCATCCCAGTAGCAGAATGTTAACTGACTTGGTATCAGAAGTTAAAATGTTTTAATTACTAAATAGTGTAGTAAGATATAATTTAAAGATTACTCCTGTGTGCTCTACTATTTCATGCAATCCTACAATTCAAAAATGCCATTTCTGTTAGATCTGTAGTTAAAATGAGGAACACTTACAAGGACATCTTCTAATGGAAGACTTAATTACAGGGATTACTTTCTATCGTTGCAGTAACCAGTTCCCACCAGGCTATAACAAGCAATGCAAACAAATGGGATATAACCAAATGAAAGCTTATAATTTTCCTAGATCCCAAAACTACTCAAGTGAGAAAATACAAAATTGGCTGCAAGGAAAAATTAACTAATTAAATTGGAGATCTAAAAAACCTTGAAATACATTATCTTAATTGTTCCCTGGCTGCTGGGAGATAATGACAAGGTTCTTTTCAGAAGACCCTGTGAAAAAAAGTTTTATGTGGACTCGTATACTCCTTGGACCCGGTTTACATCTCTAGCAAATAACGTATATCAGGAGCTACTCCATCAAAGTGCATGGAGTTGAAAATGTATAAAACTGATATACTATAAGAAGATACCAAGTCTAAATATGACACTTGACAGATGACTTCTAATCTGTTTTTTTCCCTGAGTACAAGTATTATTCACTGAACAGGAAGTGCAGTGCTGTTAAGACCTGAGTTTTTTCATGTCCTCAGGCTTTTGCTTTATGTTTGACAGGTTCCTCCACCTGGAGGAACTGGGCTCTGCATGGTAAACATGTAGGTATGATAAATACACCAGTAAACAGGTAAATAAACTTGCAAACAGCTGTCTCTTGTGTATTCCTCAGATTCAAGCATTAGGTCTACAAACACCTCACCTGGTGCCCTTCCTCAGCTCAAATATTACAACCTTTTTAAGAAATTTCATTTCCTGAGTGTGTGAGCTGGTCTGAAAGCATCAGCCCCTCAGCCCAAAGGAGCCTCATCTTTCTGCAGCACTTATTGAACCGTGTCCTGCTGGCTTCTGAGCACATGCTGCACATTGAGGACTGCTTTTACTTAAAGAAGCATCTGCCAACATTTCTTAAAGACAGTGAGAAGATTTGACTTTCCTTCCATAGATTTGATTAGGCTCTTTGGATACATATAGCTCAGAAAACTTTTTAAGCACATTTGTTTTACATTTAAAAAGCAGCTGTATAGACTTCCTAAATAAAACCAGAAAAAAAGCCCAACCCATCCAAAATCAACTCAACAACAGGAAAACAACCCAAAAAAGGTGATTCTTTTTGTGTCATTTTCCTTGTGTAACCATCTAAGAAACACAGGCATGAAATGTGAGCTGTACGAAGTCTTGCTATGACAATGAGCTACGTTAAATGCAGAATGGTAGATCTAAAAAACAATGGCCAAGTTCAGTGTAGAGTAGTTAGAAAACGCATGCATCAAAAGCTATGCTGTGTGCAACATGGCAGGATACAGACATTAGTTGAAGTGGACTGGAGTCATGCAATTATTTGGAAAGAAGCTGCTGAGGAGAATAAAAAAGTGTGGATACCTGTGTGGATCATAGCTTCCTCCATCTTTATTTCCTGATATAGGAAAATACAAGAGTAACTTTTGTTAGTGTTTAGAACTTGTAAAAACCATTCACAATGTAGTTTTCCATGCACAGCATCTAATTCCTAAAAAGAAATGTACTATGTTAAACAAAGACAGAGCTGCAGTCCAACAAAGATTTCCTGGAAGTTTTATATAAAAGAGCTGAAAAACGACAGTTTTTCAAAAATAATAAAACCCCCAAACAATTAGATATTGTAAAAAAGAGAAACGTTTGTAGCTGAAGAAAGAGATACAAAGATGCAACACCACAAATTATGTAGAAGGGAATATTCCTGTAAAAAAAATCACAATATTCAATCAAGCATATTTAAGTGCAATGAATTCCAGAGTTATGAAGTATAAATACCAGCTATTTTAGTACTCAGGGACTCTTGTAAAGAAATACAGTTTTCCTCAAAAATGGAGGAGACTACTGCTAATTAGAAGTTTGCAATGTTAAGTCTCAGTAGTGGTGTAGAGCCTGAGGCTGTTCATATAGGCAGAGAGCAGTTGGAATAAACACAGGATTTAATACCTCCCCTGCTACTGGGACTCAAAAACTGACCAAATAAACCCTGCAACAGAGAAAAGAGTTATGTCTGTGAAGATCTGCATGCGCTTGTTATTGATTAGCTCAAATAACTTGATAACCTTTCTGCAGCATTTCTGTCAAATGTTGTCGTTTGCCATCAGCCTCTGACTAGAATAACCTGTGCAAAATTGCAAAGAAGCTTCCTGGTCGTGCAGTTGTGCAGGACGGTGGATGTGGATCATTCCAAACTATTCAGAGCAACACTACGGAGAGCCACACTTCATGTATACAATCAGTACTTAAGCAGATTTAAAAAAAAAAAAAAGGAATGAAATGGAAATAAATGCTTCAATTTTTCTTGTACCTGTTTCAAGTCCCTTGGGCCTCGGATTGCACTGCTTATAACCTTGACAACTTCGCAGTTCCATTAGCTGTATGTGTAATTGATTCAAAATGCCTCTTTCCACTGTATGTACTGTATTTGTCAGCTGAGAAAAAGAGGAATGGAGAGAAAAAATACTTGTTAACAGAAATAAAAAAAAAAAACTAGAAGAGTTTGGTGAAGAACATTTTGGAACAAGGGAAGGGCTTTACCTGATAGGGATCAGTGTTCATATCAAAATATTCCAAGAAGCCAGTCGCAAACTCACAAAAGAGAAAATTGTGGGTGTCGTTAACTGTTCGCAAACACCAGTAAGTGTTGTTATTTGAGCTTGTGCAAGCACAGAAAGAGCCCACTGTAATTAAAGAAACAAGTTATTAGTTTTCAGTGAAAAATATTATGCTTTTGTCTTCTACTAATGAAATCTCTATGGGTTTTCATGTACGTAAATTCTAGATAAATTTTAAAAAATCTTCTATTTCAGTAATGCTAGATTCTCATCTAAAACAGAATAAATGTTGCTAACGTGCAATTTTCACAAACATACAGTTAATGAAAGTAGAAGATAGTGAATCCTACAGTTAATGAGACATATTCTGTTCTGAGTTATATATGGTTTATTGGGATTGAGCAGAATTCAGACTTTACAGAAAACCAACAAATCCTGGTCCTTAAGATTTGAATATAGGATTCATTGGAATTGCTTACTATATATAAGGATACTGTTTCCCCCAACAGTTAGTAGAGCCTCTGAGAGGCAAATACAACAGAAAATTACAGAACTGTAAGCACTACAGAGGAAGGTTAAACTGCTAGTTGATAGAAAAGTGAGATGGAAATGATACAGCAGTCAAGAAAGTGCAAGACCGTGTATGGGAATGAGGCAAGGGAGGGAGGTTAGGCAGTGAAGAGATGGGTTTGCAAGCAAGGAGCGTGCCTGGCACCTTGAATGCAGGCAAGATGGAAGAAGCAAGGTGGGAAGGAAGACCAAAGCCTTGTTTGAAGCAGCTCTCCCTTACTGGCTTGAGTTTTCCACTTTTATTTTGAACTGCAATGCCTCATTTCATTTATTTGACACACCAGTAAGAAGGAAATGGAATCATTCAGTCAGGCCTTTGTAGGACAATCCCAAACAGTGTAACTGGATTACATCTTGTTTTCACTTTTCAACCTGGGGAAACCTAGAACGGGATTCCACTCCAAACGGAAGACACCTGGATCCAGGTGTCACAGCAGCCATAGAGGCAACATGCGTATATCTTGTTTATAATCTTGTTCTGCCAGCGGAGAAGGCTGTAAGAAAGGGATCTCTCTTAATTTTCGAATGAACAGCTAACAAAGTTTGGCTGTAGAAGAATGTCTCTTTAATTCCAATGATAAAATATTAATATTGCCTTAGATTTTTATTTAGTTTTATTTAGATTTGTTATTTGTACTGTGACTAGCTGTAACTGTATCAATGTTTTGAACAAACTTCATAAAAATAGTAATGGTATTGGACCTTTTTATCTGTGTAATGTGGATCAACACTTTAGCTCTTCTTTAAGTTCTGGACTGTGTCAAAGGGACATTGTTTTAACCCCATGACTGTTGCTAGAGCATTACCAGAATGCACAGCAATATGAGAATGTTTTTCATAACTGTTATGCCACAGTTAAAAAGTAGTAAGCCAGTTTAATTGTTGCCTTTAAAACAAAAATCATGCATATGACTGCTTTAGGGACACTTTAAAATGTAAAAAGCATATTAACAGAAGTTCTAGTGCAATCAGAACAGATTGCCACTAGGAGACAACATCTTTCTTCAAATGAAAAATTGCCCTTAGCAAACTTTCTGCTTGGAGTCAAATATGTTGTAACTTTATCATCATTTGATCTTCAAGCTTTTGAAAGTAAAGTTTTCAATCACTTTTCTTCCTCCACCACCGAAGATAAGAAAGGTGTTGTTTTGTTAATGCTGAATACTGAAGAAATGTTGAAGCATGCCTTAATAGGATGGTTATCTATATACCCTGAAGTTTAAAGGAACTTAAAATATTTTCTAGCTATAATATTTTATTCTTATGCACTGGGTGAGAGTTCCACAGTTGTGATTTTTAAATTCTTTTAGAATATAAAAAATTGGAATAATGGGAAAAATTCATAAAGCATAGTATCTCTATTTTCTTCACAGTAAGGTAAATTGTTTGATACACTTTGAAACCAAAATGGTAAAATTGAAGTAAACCTTTTATGGGCTGAAGTTTGTGACAAAATTAAAAGTCAAGTTGCAAAAAGGATTTATGACACTTGGAAGAATAAGGTTTTTATTAGTAACTGGGAACGTAATTAAAATTCCTAGAAATGTTTGTTCATCTTGATCTCCAAGAGATGACACAAATCTCAGTGGCTGGTCACGGAAGTCAATGTTTTAGAGGCCAACTCTCCTTTTGCTTCTGCAGTGTTTAGCATCAAGCCTTTTGTGATAATTCCATATAAATAAGTAATGCAGCAATTACAAGCATACTCAAGTGACATTCTTCCTTCATACTTCAGCATAACAGCAGAAGCAGCATTACTAAGTACCAGTTCTTCAAAATAATGCTCTGATTGCATGAAGTGGGAACTCGTTAACACAGCAGAGGATAACCTAGATCACATCTGCTCATGGACATAAGACTCACAGTTCCAGAATGGTGCTGTTTGCCAGTGGTTGTTGTCATGGGTAAAACACGTCAGTCCAGGAAGGCTACACTCATCTCCTTTCTTCTGGCGCTTTTTCCCCTTCCTTTCCTTCTTCCTTCTCCGGTTCTCTTTGAACAGCTGCAGTTTGCCATCCACTTCCTGTGCTGCTTCTCTGTTCAGAGAGAAAGTTGGGCACGGCTGAGAGAGAACAGTCTTTATTTGGTTAACAACAGCATTAGCAGTTTTTACATCTTTCTGGCTTCTTTAAAGATGAGAGGATGAGAACATGCCCCTCTTCTAGCTCAGCTTCCACCCCAGCTGTTACGACAAGGAGTTCTCTTCAGTAAGCATGAGAAACGATGCACTGGAGCATTTAGGTTTAACTGGACCTTTCTAACAATCGTGAGGTCAATCATCTCCTGAAATGATTCATTTCATCCTTTTTCTATCAATAGGTTTTAAAATTATTATTCATAAGCTTTCATGAGTCTGTCCAGAACTACTGAAGTTTTCTTGTGAGAGCTTGCTTTATGTGACCTTTTCTTTCCCTTGCCTCCTCCCTTCCCCTCTCCACAAAAAAAAATCCCAAACTCCCAAAATTATATTTCTTCAGTCACCAAAAAGCCAGCTGAGAGAGTGAGAGGATAACAACAATCTTACTTGAAGGGATGAAGATGGCTCTTGAGCTTCTCTTGGGCCTTTACCCCTTTCTCTTTGTTGTAATAGCTACAGGGAAAATTATTAGGAATTATCAATTCATGAAACCATTTTCAACACAAAACCAAGCCAGAAACATGCCATCTTTGACATTTTCCTGAACTACACAGAATGACGTATGATCTTCACTTTATTTAAAGAAGTTATATCTGCGTGAGTGATCCTATGCTAGATTATAGCAAAACTACAGCTGGGTTCAAGTATGTTAGTAGAATGCAAACATATTTAATCTTAAAATTTTAACGTTTATCTTCTTTTAATTCACAATAGCTTCTACTCTTAAAAGGGATCTAACTAAAATGAGTACCTACAGTGGTTATATATATCAATAAAGCTTATGTTCTTTCTTTTCCATCTCAAAAAACTTGGAAAATGTGTTAATGTTAGCAATCGGTGTAGCTTTCAGTGTTGAATGCCGTCTCTCTTACCTCTGTTTACTACAATCACATTCATCTGGTTTTCTTCTCTTTAGGTGTCCTCTAACTTCCCTCAAATTCTTAATTTTGTCTTGGAGAGCTTCAATCTGCAGAGAGTATTTCCAAGTCAGAAACATTCTTTGAAAAGCTAGCAGTACGAAGACTTCACTCAGGTTTACCTCTTACCTCCTTATCAATGTAAGCCTTGTGGTCCTTCCAGGCTCTGGCAGATTGGTACAGCTCCCTCTCACAGTGAATAGTGTCATTTGGAAGAATAAAACATCTGTAGACACGAGTTTAACAAATAGGAAAAAGATCAGTGGTTTCCCAATTGCCTGCCCATTTCTTTTCTTTATTCTAACATTCCAAATTAATTCTTTGTTATACTCTGTTAAGAAATAAATGAAGTCTATATAGTCTTCTCATGTTGACTTAATAATATTAATAATCGCTTCAATCTGTTTTATCTGCAAATAAAAAAAAATTCCTCATCCACGACAGATGCTTGGGCCTGCTGAGCAAAAATGCAATGGTAATGTCATCCTGGAGATTCTTAATCCAATCAGAAATTAAATTGAAACTGAAATAAAAGTCTGTTCAGAATTTGAAGCCTCTTGTTAACCAAATGTGCCATTTCTTATTTAACCACCAGCTGCGGAGAAATATATCCCTCTTGCCACATGAATGTGACTCATCTTTAAAGTATGCAAAACAGTCAAGAACAGAAGATATAGTCAATGAGCTAAAGATCAATACACTCAATAAAGATCAATAAGAATCAAAGTTAGAGCAAAGAGTTCAAACAAGTGGTTTAAAAAAAAGCCATCAGAACACTAAAGTTAAAAAGTGGTGCAATGACAAAAACATTTATATCAGTGCTTGAAAAAACAGCTCTACCAAGAGAAAAAAAACATGTGGCAAACCAAGGAGGTGGACTGAGATGGAAAACCCACCAGACTACGGGCTGGGCTTTCAAAGTCTCCATGTCAACAAACAGAAATTCCTTAACTAAGGAAATATTCCAGTTTTATATACACAACATTCATCTCCTGCTTCATTGCAACCCTTGAAGATTTAGATGTTTCTTTCTTCACATTTCTCTTAATTTTTTTTCCCCTCACTCAAAGAATTCTGAAAGCAATACTGTATTCAGTAAAAGTCAAAAAAAAGAAGGGAAAGGGGAAGGGAAAGGGGAAGGGAAAGGGAAAGGGGAAGGGGAAGGGGAAGGGGAGAGAGAGATGCACACTAGTGCTCCCTGGACTGTCAAGTAGGATGCATGCTTCACTAAGTAGTCCTATGGCACTTTTCACCTTTCTAAGCGAGGATGCTTTTAAAGCCTCTATATCTGTCAGTCCTTGCTAACTCAGGCACCCAAATGTGACACTGAATCTAGTGTCTTCTGCCCATCTGCTGTATGGTACTGGCCGCAACTCCAGCAGCTGCGTGCCTCCTGGTCATAGCTTACCCATCATTTTCCCAGGCAGAAGGATTCTGTTACTAGAAAATGCTATAAACAAATTTCATAGAGAAAAAGACTTCTGTAGAGCTTCTCCATTCCGATTGCTTTACTTCGAGCTGAGGCTTGCTATTCTTGCTGTTCCTTCAAAGCTCACTGTATTTTGATAAAGGACATCAGTGGCTGCAAACCCTTTCATCAAAGAAGCATTGACTATTTAATTTTACAGTTGTGGCTCTTTTCCACAAGGAATACAGAGAATTCATTAGTAATCACACATCAGAGAGTGCATCCACCTACATGTTCCTCTCCTTTGGCGACTGTATAATTACACAATCATCTCTTATCAAAGAAACTTTTCCCTTTAACTTCTACACAATAATTGCCCATGGCTTTGCTTCCCTTTATCTCCCATGAAGAGAGGGAAACGCTAAAAAACACTTGTGTCGAGGGTTGCTCTGGTTTCCTTTAAACAGCAAAACACAGGGCATGTGCAGAGAGAAATGTTAATCTACTCCTGAAACCACAGAAAGTAAAACTCAACAAAAAAATCTTCCAGTCGGCAAGTGACAACCATGCACTACGGGGGCGAGAAGGAGCGGGACCCTCAAGTCGTCGCTGTTCTGTCTCTCTATATCTCTCCTTCTCTCCCTGTTTTAATTCCTCGTTGGCATTTTGTTATTAGTCCCCACACAGTAAACAACAGGTTGCAAATTCTGACAAAATGAACTGCTGAAAGGATTATTCATCCCTCCGCGAGATTGCTCTGTGAGCTGAGAGCTACATGTTCTGCATTCTGTGACTAAGATACAGTCCCATGTGTTTTCCCAGTTCAATCAAGTGTGCGAAGAACTGTCACAATAGTCCTTGATGCCAAGAAAATAAAATTTAGGGTAGAATGGGAAACCTGAGTTGCATTTTAATGGCATTTCATTTGCACCTGTTTTCTCTACTCTTTGTTTATTTTATTCTTTTTTAATCTTTATTGACAATTCATTAAAGCCTTATCATCCCTCTCTACAGCAAAAGAAAAGGGAGTTGTTATTGTACCTGTCTGGATAATTGTTACTGAAGTGTTGTCAAATTCTTAGAAGTGGCTATATATCTTTCATGTCAGACCACTGGGACTGATACAAAAACATTTCCAAGCTTCTGCAGGGTTTGGGTTTTTTTTTTTCTTGCCTTTAGAAGAAGATGTAAAAAGAACAAATAAGTCAAAATGATAAATTATGACAGAAAAAAAAAATCAACATTTGAATTGCTTGATAATAGCGAGAGCGTGGGGCTTGAGGGAAGATTAGAACAGCACCAGGCAAGAACAGAACTGAAAGTTATTTAAAAGTGATAGAAACCCTCTAGGATCTGCAATCCCACCATTGTTTCCCTTTGGAAAAGCAGTTTTCAGAAGGTCCAATTAACCTTAATTGAATTCTGCCTTAGTAATATGTAGAATTTTAATTGACTGGGAAGGTGATCATAAATCTCTGTTCAAAATACAGCTCGGCCATTAGCAATTCCCAAAATGGCCCAGCAAAGCGTCGTAGAGAAGGACTTGCCTATTCTGCAGGTAAGGCTGCCTCCAGACCATAAACAAACATTCAGAAGGGAAAAATCCCAGCAGGAAAAACCAGTCCGGCGAGTAGTCATTTTCTCCAGCGCTGATAGCTATGACTAAGAACCAGTGACTCCTGTGACCAACATACCCACGTACATACTGTCCACAGCATCCTTAAAGATTATTTATTCCATCTCTCGCTTGCCATCCTCTGCTCTTACATTTGGTTCTAAAGCTGAGTGTTTAGCTTCCACTTTAAACATAATCACATCCTTGCTTCTCTGGTGCTGGCCTCCATTACTTACATGCTTTTCTCTCGCATATTCTGCTTGTTCACTTTTAGGTCAGGTTACTTTCAATCTGGCTGATATTCAGCTGTTCTAGAGATCTGGTGTTTGCAAATAAAACTCTGCAAGGTCATCGCACTCATGGTATTGAATTACAATGGCTTTCAAGTGCCCAGTTCCTTTTTAAAACCTGCCCTTGATCACCTTGCCTTAGCCCAAACTTTTGCTCTTAGATCTCACAAACGTCTTATCCCTTAGCCATCAAGAGATGCCTACTAGCTGTCCCATACCACTATGACATGTGGAAAGGAGCTACTTTGCCACCGCTAAGGACGCATTTCTTGACCCTGATAGTCCAGCTGCGGAGGGACAAGAGATGACTGTACCCACACCCCAAACTTTCTGACAGGACAGTGATTTGGTAAGGGTGGAGGGGTTTGATCCTTGGTGGATACAGATACAGCCTGTGCAAGGACTCTCGTGGCTCTGTCTTGGGTTTCCTAAACAAAAATATGACAGGCATTGTTTTGTGCTATGCAAGCCTGCTGCATGGAAAACACATCTATCACAATGTATATGCTATACAGTCAAATTGCGTATGCACAGTGGCAATTTGCAGATGCCTGGGAAGAGGAGACCTCATCTGTTCCCCACATCAACCCACACAGGGTCAGAGTTATGCTAGGAAAAAAATGCCTTGTGCGCCTATCTTTATGGATACACTAGCACAAGGGCATTTTTCCTGATAAGGAGGCAGAGAGTATCTCTGCATCCGCAGGGTTGTGTCCCACCACTACAAACTCAACACATGCTGAAGGTCCCACAAAAAGGGCACATGCAACCCCTCTCCTTACACCCACACTGTGCTCTCCCAGCCTGGCATGGAGGCACAGCCAGAGCTCAGCCCAAGGCAAGGCGGTTTTAAAGAGGGCTGCGAGTTCAGTCTCATTTGAAGACCTACGAAGTAGGTAGGTCTTACAGTGCTCATGATCACCAAAGCACATCATAGCATGGCCATTAACCCTCACAACACCCCTGGCCAGCAGGCAATTACTGCTATCTCAATTTTGTAGAAGAATGAGCTAATAGCGAGCGAGTCTGGGGAGAAAGAGAGCAAACACAGTCACAAGCACTCAGATATTCACACCTGCGCATCAGGACCTGCCACATACTTCTAGTTCCTAGTAGGGTCAGCAGGTGGTAGAAGCACTCAGCACCTCTGAAAAGTCAAAGGTGCTTGGTTAGCAGTGAAACGGAGGTCTTAATGACCTCCTTAGTGCTACGGTAATCAGAAGGACAAGCAAAAGCTCCTGAGGTCTTTTTCTTCACTGCAGGATATAAAGCCCATTTACTTTAATAGGAATTTATGTCATGCAGGAAAAAGCTAGGACCTTAGCTTCTAGTTCTGCACACAGGTGGCATCTCCTCTCTCCTTCCCTTCCACATCTTCTTCCTTTCTCAAAATAGAAGCAGCAAGAATAGTGACTTGCTACTGTTTCTGTAGCCACAGATTGGATTTAGACAGGAATGACTAATTAAAAGTCGTGAATTAGGGTGATTTTGCTGACTCTGTGAAATCGCTAGTGGAGGAGGCAGGGCAGCTGAGTGACAGAGCTGAAAAACACGTTAGAGTGAAGTTAAGCTTGCAAGCAGCTGTATTGAGCAAAGAGGCCAGTAAAGAAAAGAACCAAGATAGTGATCATATTAAGAAGTTTTAATAGTCTGAGAGAGCTAGACACAAAGGAAAATCAGGCATCAGAACTAAAACCTGCTTCAAGATCAAAAGGGAGCGAAGAAGAGGCAGAAGGGAGCTAAGTGACTCAAGTTATCTCACCTAGGCGAGAAGCTGTCCAGCCACCCAGGGCTCAGAGAGAGGTGGAAGCAAAATGCCAACAGTGTGGAGAAAGTCGGTTTACAGACCAAAGTACAAGACGTTGTAAGGATGAGCCCAAGGCTGAGCACATGGTATACACACCGTATGGCAGCATCAGGACTCATTAAATCAAAGTTCATCTTGGGAAAAGCAGAACTGCTACCCTGATTGGTGAGCAAGAAACAGGAATAATTTTCAAGTCCTCCATGTTATTACCTCACCTGACAGCAGAGGGTTTTCCCTTAAAGAAGAGTGATTTTGTAAACTGCTGGCAATGGTAACTCCACACGTCTTGCCAATATCTTCCAAATAAACTTTCCAAATAAAATACAGTAGACACCTTCAAAGCATCACGGTTACACATGGAAAGAGACTTCATTTGGAAATGCCATCATCATGTTCGAGTGCACAGGATTCACAAGAGAACAGAGCTATCCAAGACAACCTGGATCTTCTATTACACATAGGAAGGTTAGGGCAGGATCCACCACAGCCGATTTGGAATTTATCACCTCCCTTTGTAGGGAATGCTTCCTATGCTGACTATAATGGAAGCCCAGCCAGCTAGTTTACACCAGACATCGAACTCAGTAAAGGCAGCTCCAGAGAAAAGCTCACATGTGCCCACAGATCTAAATTAAAACCCATTATAAAGGCAATACAAAAGGATTTATAATGAAAATTAATAAATAATACTTGTCTCGTACAGTCTTTCTTATGATGGCACTGTCACAGTACCAGACAATGGAAGCAACAGCATTTATTCCAATTTATAAATGGGAAATTTGAGGCAAGGAGTGATTTGTCCTGTGCCACTTCCCAGATCAGGAACCAAGCTGAAATCGGACCCAAGCGATCTCAGTCAGCAGCACATGTCAGCCAGGAGCCACACCGACTCCCAGACGCTAAGGGAGATGCCCTGCAATAGATAATTAACTTCACAAAGCCACACTGAGCTTTAGTTTTCCCTTTCCAAAAAAGAGGAGGGAAGACTCAAGATGGCCATGCAGTGGAATGCTCCCTCTCTTCAAAAGACTGAATTTGAGAAAGAAGAATTTGGCATGCTGTAACAAGATCTTTATGTCAAGGCTGCATGTAACAGAGCCTACCATACTGTGGCTGGGAGCGAGGATTTAACAGCCTATATCTGAGGTGGCTGTATAAAACAGGGCATTACAGTGAAACCTGAATGCACTCTGGAAATGATCAAATGAGTTACTGTCCATACTTAGAGGATGCTCCAAACTGACAGTTTGGAAAGTGACTTTAATGGTGTCGGTAGAAGTGGAGGGTGACACTCATGACAGGTAGTTTGATGTTACGTTGGGCACTTGGCCCCAGAGCATCTGCAGTTTCCCTACATATTGATTTTATGGTGTTTTTCCACTTGTCTAAAGCCTGAGCGCCTTGTGAAGGACTCTGTCTCCTCTCCAGGGCTCATCAAGAGCAGGAGGAAAACATGCCTTTGTCAAGACTGCAGGATGGTGCTGCCGGCAGAGACCTCTGCCTGGGTACCCACCACTCCAGCCATCGCCACCCCTCTTCACCCTCAGGAAGCCATCAGTTAAGTCAGCCACAGGCAAAGAAGGCAGGCAACAAGCAGGCTGGGCATGTTGCTGTGGTGTGCCCAAGGAGCAGGCAAGCCCTCAAGGGGACAAGTCCTCCACAAGCTCAGCACCACCGCATCTGCACTGCCCAGTGCCTGAGCTGCTGAGCTTGGAGGGGCAGCAAAAGCCCTGAAGTGACGGGTGTCTACGTCTAGGAGCAACCTGAGGATGAAGAGGAAGTCTACGGCAGGCACTGTACCTGCACGCATCAGATACCCTGATTGTATTTCATCCCAAACCCAGGGAAGCAGCAGCTAAGCCCGAGGTCTGCCAGGCAGTTCTACAGCCAACTGGCACTGTCAGCCCACTCATCCCTGTCCCTGCTGGCTGCGAGCTCAGGTCCCAGTGGGAGCTCCCGCTTCAGAAGAATAACTGATTTTGAGGCCTTTTCTCATGTTAGCTCAGTGACCGGTTTCTGCAGCCGGGGAGGGGACAGCAGGAAAAGCAGGCTGTCCCGATGCCTGCCTGCTCCACTGGTACAGGGGTGCCACCACGGTGGGTTGGGGTGCCCATGGCGGGGACCAGGCATCACACGAGTGGCAGCAGGAGGGAGGGCAGCAGTAAAACAGTGCAGCCTGGGAGAGTTAAGCCGCTTTTCTGACTTTAACACTCTGCAAAGGCAGCCCAGGAAGGAAAAAAGCAATTTTCCCGTTGTGTTTCTTTGTGCTGCGTAAAAGGGTGCCAAGGATGTTCTCGAGCCTCTTTCAAACCTGCCAATTTCTCCCCAGTGTTTCAATGTATTTTTACCTACCCCATTTTTCTTAGAAGGCTTTATGGAAAAGTGGCGGAGGGGAAGGATTATTATTTTAGCTACTCCTACTGAAAACCGAGTGGTTGTTACTAAGAACTCACAGTGTATATCGGGTGTTTTGTGTATTTTCCTCACCCCTTCCCTAACTCCCAGAGACGAAGAGCTGTCTCTGCACACCCTGGCCGCTCCTTTGAGAGCCGAGATATTGCTGTTGCCTCCAGGGAAATACAGAGAAAAGCAAACTTCATACCCCTGGTGTTTCTGATTTTACAAAGACAGGGGGACATCTGCAAGCTTTTCTCATGTATCACAAGGGAGCAGAAAGGATTAAAAACACGGCCTTGTTTTCTCCTCCTGTTACTTTTAAAAGTCTTTCAGCCCTCGATCGTATTTATGTGGAGGACAAGCCAATGGACACATGGGCAGCCCAACCTGCCACACCTTAGACATCTTGGAGGTACGGGCCCTTTGGACGAGTGATCCGGGCAAATGACCTGACAGTGACAGCACAGGGGGTGTCCTGCGCTCTGGACAAGCGTGGGAGGGAAGGACACAGGACCAAAAAAAACCAGCCGGCCCCACTTTCTCTCCCCATCCCACAGCCCTGCTGGCACACAAAGCCCAGCCCTCCCTCTCCCGGCAGCATCGCCTTGTGAAACAGCCAGACCCCAGCCAATGCAGCCTTCAAATATGACTACTTTTTCTACAGTATCTTTCATAAAGCAGGTTATTATTTTTCTGGCAACTCACTCGGGAGCAATGGGCAGGTTTTCCTCTTTGATGGTAACAGCCGTACATTTACGACACAGGCATATCGATTGCATCTCCGTAGCACCCAAATTCAGATCTTTTAATAGAGGTTTTGTTGTTGTTGTTGTTGTTTTCCCCAGCATACCAAGAATGTCTCTTTCAAAATATATCTAGCTTGTTTGGTATCATGGATGGTCTATTTCTCCGGCAGTAAAATATCCACTCTGTCATCGGGTTCTGAGTTGAAATCAATCCAGAAACACAATGTTAGTTCAATAATGACCCACTTCAGCAGAATAAATCATTGGTTACCTCACCGCAAGCGCAGCTCACGCTGCACCCAGTCACCTATTTGGAACCCATTACTCCCTATAATCAACAGCGTGGCTGTTCAGGGGGCTGCTCTCTTCCCTTTCTACACGGGAATACGCATGAGCTCACTCGCTCCGTTTTAAGCACCCATGGATATTTGATGCTCAGCTACAAGGGTCGCATAATGGAGGCAATGCATCTTCAGTGAAGAAAAATGACAGTCAGAATAAGAAGACTAAACCAATTCATCACTTAATGCAAAGCGTTATTGTGCTGCAACCAGAGCATCGCACCGGGATTGATTACAAACAAGATGACACCTCCCTATGGACTGTCTGCTATATTATTATAAATAAATACCCATTCATTTTGGAGTCTGTATTACTGCAGAGGATAGATTATACCTCAGGTACACAGTAAACATCCCATTGAGTACAATGTCCCTTCCTCGCCAACAAATGAGTTTTGTCTCACATAATACAGTTTCGTAAACAAGATAAGGGAACAGAGAAACACCAAGAGACGGAGAGATCTGCAAAAAGCTCAACTGATATTAAGGAGCTATTTCCATGAAGGACATGCTAAAAATTCAGTGACTCACTGTTAGAGGGGAGTCAAGGGGGCAGGCAGCCATGGGAGGCTTGTCCTTGCTCCTGAAAGGGAGCAAGCCCTAAAAAGCTTCCCGAGTCCTCCAGATGTCACCCAGGCAAAAGCAAATCCTTCTGGTTTCAAACATCTAGCGCTTCGTGTTAACCAGCTCTAATCAGGCGTGCCGCAGCATTCAGCGAAATAAAATAAGAGCAGCTTAAAAGGCTGCATACTGAAAAGTGAATAGCCTGGGAGAGATCTGGCTTGTCTTTATCTCCTTCTCCCCTCTGCCTGCTGAGCCATCATCTCCAGGTGCTACTGGAGCACTCCCTGCCCAGCACAGCCCAGGCACCTCCTGCTCCCATGCATCAAATACTGGGCCACAGCTTGGCAAGCACGAGAAAAGCTGGTTAAAGGAAGGTTGTGCCAAATATGTGTTATTTATTGACCATTTCTCCTATTTGCTGTAGGGGTTTTAAGCACTCTGCACCCAGGGGACAGTATTTTGAGGCAACAGCAAAAACATTGCCATCAGCTCTATCCTCCGTGCCTGCGCTTGGGTCAGAGCACAGCTACTCCTGCAGCCCCACGGCTTCACCACTTCTCTGCTCAGGTACTTTGGCTGCAAGAAGAAATACCTTCTTTCCTCCTCTGTGTTATTCAGTCAGCCTCCAGTGGTTTGCAAGGACTGAGGGTTATTTTTGCAATGCTCTGCCAGCCTCACGCAGGTCATGACAGCCCCTGAAATTCCAGCGACAAGGGGCAAAAAAATAATAATGGCTTTTATCAGTCTTCCACACATCAGGGAAGGGGTGACACACATGCTAGGCCATCCATACAAGCAGAGGTAGGCTGGGGGGAAATGTCACCTCCACGATTTGCAAGGTGATCGGCAAGACTGGAAGTGTTGCATGCAAGCATCGTGGTGGCACTCCTCTTCACCTTCCAGGCAACCCATCACCAGGGACTTTGGCGGGCAAGGGGGAGACTCCCCTGAAATTCATAAAGTTTTGCACTTCACAGGCATTTATTCTGCCTTCAAGGAACTGAGGAGCCTGATGTTTACTCACATTTTGGCTACCAAACTCCAGCTGAGCCTGTGGGTTGGCTTTAAGAGTACAAAGGAATGGATGAAAAGCCACGACAGGAGTGCTGGAGCAGGAGCACGGTGCTGGCAGGGTCTCTCACCCCCGCTCAGCAGAGAGCAGCAGGGAGCCTCATGCGGCGAGGGCAGGCTGGCACTCGCCGACAGACGCCGTTTGTCCCTCTGCACCTCTCCACTCTCCTCGTGTTCACAGCCAGTTGCGTGACGTCTACCGGATCATTCCAAAAGGCCTCAAGATGCTGGCACTGGAGGTGGGGAAATATTGCCATTAGAAAGCCGCAAGAAATAAATAAAATATATTTGCTAGAAACGGTCAAGCTTTGGAGTTGGGGTTTTCCCTTCATTTTCTTTTTCATTGACTGGGTCGCCAGACAGATCTACGGAAGCCAACTGAGAAAAGATCCTCACCCAGATCCAGCATTTTGCACTACCCTGATGCTTGCACCTTTCATCCCTCCTTCTCCAAACTGAAGAAGTGAAAACCTTCGAGATGCTTTTGATTTTGGATATGTCAAAAAGAGAAAAATCCTCAACCTTCCCATATCCTCTACAAAACAAATAAGAATTGTCCCATTTCACAGGTAAGGAGGCTGAAAAGACAGCCAACAGATTGGCGCCCGATAAAACTGAAGAAGATGCAGAAAAGCAAGGGAATTGTCCAGATTTGAGGCTGCCAAAGGCTGTGTCTTGCTGTCGTTCCCCAGGGAGGCCTCACACATGTGGGAGAACAGCTTTGAAAAGCAACAGTATTGTTTGCTAATGTCAGTAGCAGAATATAAAGTGGAAACAAAAGCAGTATTTTTCTTCACTTCTCCGTCCTCTCCTTTTTATATTTTCCTTTGCTTCAGTGGCAGAGAAACACTTCCCTATGCAGGCACAGAAAAAGCAAAGATAATCAGGCAATTTTCCATCTCCAATCAAAATGGCAACTTTCCCTTTGATTATAAATTCCAAATAAAATGAATATTGTTCCGTTTCCTTTGAATGTTTTACAAAAAGCAATTGCCATTTTTCAGTTGTGTCTGCTGGCTTCCTCCCTACACATTATTTTCACTACAGGCCTTTCCAGCCATGTTTCGTAAAAGCATTAACTGATATTCATCCGACACGGAGCTGCTCTTTCCATTTCTCTTTCGGTTTAACAGAACCCTACAGACGCTGGTGAGGACGATTTTGAACCATCGCACTGTTTTGTATACCCTCAGTCTCTTTTTTTCTGTGCGAGGCAACCCCATTACGGAAAGACGAGGTGTAAAACCCTTCAGTTCCCCCTTCACGCGGGGCACGTCCTTTCAGCCCGCAGCCGCTATCTGGGGCTCCGTTGTGCCCTTACCAAGATTAAAGAGGAGAGAAGAGGCGAGTTCAGAGCTTGCACGGCTCATTGCACCACGGCGGAAAGTCCCCCTGCAGCTCTTCTGCACTAATGAAAGCAGAATAGGAAAATTTTGCTAAGCAGATAATATGAGAACAGAGACAAATTGTAGTAAAACACAATGCGAGTGCTTTGTGTCCCTACATGCACCTCAGAAACAGCCACAAAGTTTGCATTAGATCAAGGATTTTGCTTGCACCCTAGTAAATAAAAAATATACTGGAGCCGCCGCACATCATCGCTAGGTTTGCAGGTGTCATACTGAAGGATTCAGTACCTGTCCCCTACCCCACCATCGGGGGAGCGGAGCTGCTGAAGAAATCGATTCTATCAGACATGCAAGAGGATGTAATTCCAGCACAGAAGTCCCATCCGAGACCTTACTGAAAGGATAGGACCACTTGTTAGATTTGCATCCGGGTCGCAGTGTTGACTATTTCCAAATTTCACGGTATTCAAGTGTCAGGAGATCAAAGGGAGCTGGATGAGACCAGCTCGCCCCCTGCCTCCATGTATTAGCCAAGTCACAAGAAAACAGCAAGAAACACACCGCAAATGCTCTCTGCTCTGCACCCAGGGCTGATGTTTGGCACAGCGGGAGAGCAGCAGAAACAGTCTGGGGCCAGGCAAGGAGAGATCCAACACCAAGGTGAGACCTGAGAAGAGGGTCCAAGTAGCCCACTCGCCTCTCCCTCTCATAAGCACCTGTCCTGGTTTGAGTGACACAGGACTAATTTCTCTTCTAATGCTTGGGAAAACTGCACTTTTAGAGGACTCTAGTGTCTGAATTTGTGAAAATATTTACTCCATAGCCAGCTATGGTGTGTGGGTTTCAAGGTCTCAGTGTTTTCAAGCTCGCCAGGTGCAGGGATGAGGAGTAGCGAGACCCGGGCACTTGACCCAAGCTGGCCAACAGGATTATTTCATACCATGAACGTCACATTCAATATAAATTAGAAAGTTTGCTGAGGAGTTCTCTCTCTTCTACAATGGCTGCGATCCTGAGAACTTCTTGCCCTGGTGCTGGACCCCTGAGGCCACCCCTTCCTCCCGAAGCCATAGCACTCCCAGTGTCCCACATTTGTTGTCCACTGCTGGGAGTGCACGGCTTCTTACGGATAGAATGGGCTGAGTATAATCCTGTATATTTTGTACTGGTGTTGGGATCAATACTGGTTCTTTCGTATTGTTAGTGTTAATTATCTAGTCTTATTCTATTAAATCTATTTATATTTCAACCCTCAGTTTTCCTTGTTTTTTTCCCCGATTCCCCTTCCTGGGTGGGGAGGGGTCATCGGGTGATAGAATAATTATCTAAATGACAATAAATTGTTGTGGGTTCCTCAAACCATAACAGCATCTCTCCTTGTCGCAGGTCGCCCTGCATCGCAAGAGGTCACCACTGTGGCACCCTCACCCGCCGGGCAAGTTGAGTCGCCCTCAGTGAAGACACCCAGGTTTTTACCTTACCCCTGTGTGAGGATATGAGTGTAATGCACAAGGGTCCGTGCACATCATCCCTTGGCGGGAGGTGAGGGGAAGGCCACATGGTAAAACAAAGGCAGATCTGGCACAGCAGTGCATTTATGTGCTCCATTGCCAGCCGAACCGAAAAGAAGCAATATTCCCAGTGCAGCAAAGCCCAGCTCTCAACCCTCTCTTCCAAGTTAAAATCTTTAAGGAAGCAAACTGTGTCATTTTGAGAACATCTGTGATGCTATACCCACACCAGAATGTAAATAAAAAGTAGCAAAAGCCAGATTTGTCTTGTTATCAGCTCTGCCTGAAGCACTATTTATTAGTGCCATAACTAGCTGGCTGAAGCATCCTTGGAATTGATTAAAAACCTGGAAGAAAAGAATTGCAAAAATTGCTCGTCATACGCACTCTTATTTCTTTGTAGTCTATTCATCCTGTCAGCTTAATTAAAGGGTTAATTAAAACTCTCCACAACCCAGAAAGAAAGATTTTTTTGAAAAGAAACTCCAGAAACGAGATGAGAATTGGTCCTTCACTGCAGTCGGTGGACTTTTTCTTATTTACTATTACTTTTGGAATATTTCAGAAAGAAGATTAAAGCATGCTCAGTCCTACCACCTGCACTTTGCAAAGGCGAGGACAGACGAAGGCGAGATGGCCACGAACCTCCCATGCCTTGCTCAGAAAGGGCTCTCGGGGATTTCATTTTCCCAAGCAGCACTGAATGTCTTTTGCAAACTGTAGGGGGATAAAGAAGAGGAAAACCTTCTTATTTTGGACGTAATTGAAAATATGTTTTTCAGTCACTTACACACCCTCTCCAAATAGCTTTAGCTTTTTTTTTTTTTTTTCAATTTAATTATCCGTTCCGCCGGCTTCTGAAATTCTCTGTATAGACAGTGACATCTAGTGAAGGAAAACTGAACTTGTGCAGACACAGAGCTGCACCTGCGAGAGCCGAGATGGGGATTTGGAAATGCTGGAACGGAGATGGCCAAGGGTCACTTGCAAACAAGGCTGAATTTCAACCCAGCAGAAAGTCATTTATTCACCTAGCAACAAGAACTGCGTGCTTGCAAGGCACTGCATTTCACTTGCCTGGGGAAAAAAAAATAAAAAAATAAAATAATAAAAAAATTGAAAGCAAGGCTGAGTTCAGAGGACATTTCTGGTTGCCAGAGGGGCTGCCAAGCGCTGGCTGAAGCTCACCAACGTGTGGAAGGAGGCAATGGTAGATCCCATCCTTACCACTGTATCTGCAACAGGTACATCTGCAGCTGCTGTGGTGCCAAAACATTTGGTGGCAGCCCTGGCCTTCGCACTCCGGAAAACGTAATGAAACCTCTGTCTCCGTGGTTGCAACCATTGAAGCTAATTTTGTGGGGGAAGGAGCCTGGGATAACTTGAGCGGCTGTTGTGGAGTGACGAGAACCTGAATGTCTCTCATTGCTGCTATTAAAAAGCCACGTCCCTCTCCACCCTGCAGCCACTCGAGCCTTCCTGAGCACCCGCCTTGAACCCTGGCATGCAAACGGCTCTTAACGAGCCCCACGTCTTTTCTTGCGTTGGAAGAAGTATTTCTCTGACAGCAGGGACGTGTATATTTGGGGCTAAGCAGAGCGGTTCAACTGTGAGTGGGGTAACAGGCGACGGTGCTCGGCAGGACTCGGAGGGGGAGTTCAAGCGCTCAGCATCGTAATTAACCTCATCGTAGAGAACGGCTCTGCCCCACCTCCTCCACAAGGATTTCCACCCTGAGCCTGATGAGTTAGCGATGGAAACAAGAAACAGATCCCATCTCTGCCGTAGGTCCCCCTCACGCAGCTGTAAATGTCCAGGAGAGGAGAGAGCAGGCTCCCAAAGCCGGAGGGAGGGCTGGGGTGCCGACGGTGTGCCCCACTGCCTTCAAACCACAGCCAAGGCGGTGGCACCAAAGGAAAAAATTACAGTTGGCAGCAGATGCCCGGTTTGTCACCAGCGTGAGGAGGTGCTCGTACACATCCCATAATCTCTTAGCATTTGGGGGAATGAAAGCGGATATGTTTGGAGCCATGGAAGAAAGACACTGGCGGGGGGTTGGGGGGTGGTTACTGCAAGGAGAAAAACTCTAAAAAGAGGCAGACAAGTCAAAAGAGAAAGAAGCAAGCCAAGGGACAGGAACGGCAGCACTTCTGAGCACAGGCATGGCTGCTCTTGTGGCAGGGGGAAATAAAGCTGAAGATGCTACAGTGATCGCGAGGGGAATCGATAAGGTGTAGCTCACTGTCTCTGATGTCTGTGCAAACAGCCTGGTGAGCATCGCTAGGGAGGGGGTCACGGGTGCCGGGACGTGCTGCTGACACATCCCTCTCTGGTTCGAGGAGAAGCCCACCCACTTTCCAGGGTGAGCCCGGGATCCCGGCACCAGATGAGGGCAGCCCCATGTACCCTCAGGAGGAGCCGAGCTGTGGGCAGCACGGCACTTGCCTCAAAGCAACCCGACAGCCGGACGGTATTCAGAAAATGCATAAAACAGAAAATGCAATAAAACACTATTTGAAAAAAAACAAATAGCCCCGGGGTCCCAGCAACCCCCCAGCCCATCAGGCAGAGCCCCGGGGTCCCAGCACCCCTGCACCCGCAGCCAAGGACACGTCACCTCTCCCTGCAAGCGGCCTCTGCAGGGCACTGCCGCATCGCCAAACACACGCAGCACACGGCAGGGATGCTGCAGACACTGCATGAGTGATATCGCAAGTAAAAAGTGCTGTCACCCAAAATCATCATCACACATTTGATTATTATAAATAATATTATTTTATTTTTAAAAAAAATTAAAAATAAGCTGCTTCGGTATTCACCATCTGTCTCAGCGGAAGGTGCTGAAGGACTTGGACAAAATTTGCTGGAAAAGACAGTGCTTATTAACCAAGGTGTTTTGGAAAAGCCCCTGCTCTGCCATACGCCTACACGTGCAGCTGTGCAATGGGCCCAGCTGTGCTGAGCTCCCCAAGCCAGCCCGGGCCCCCACACCGCACAATTAAAGCAACGCAGGGCTCATGCTCACATGCTGAAAGCTACAAAAACCACATGCAAAACTCATCCCATGACCTGAAGCCATCAGACACACGAGCTTGTGGTTTTTCCCTTTGAAACAGCCTCGGGCTACGTTTATTTTTCAGTCAAACCCCACTGTTTTCCAGGCGTGGAAATACGTGCGGAGCCTGCCTGAGTTTTCGCAAGCGGGGCCAGCTCTGCCCTTTGCCTAACTCCTCACCTGGAGATGCAGCGGCACTTCATTTATCCTGCTTGTCTCGGAAACTAGAAACGGAGCTGGCCTTCATGTTCGCTCTCAGCCATTTAAAACAAGATGATAGCATAGGTGGTAAGGTTTTCTTCCAGAGGAGAGAGGCCCTTGCAACTTAGAGTGGTACAACCATGCTGTTTCATAAGCACAAGTAAACCCTAATTTCCTGTGTTTACCGGAAAAGTCAGTATTGCAACTGCAGAAGGTTTGGGGACGATGTGAAGTCTGCTGTGCCTACCACCGGCAGCCGGACAGGGTTTCAGTCAGTGGTGGCGAGTGGGTTTTTCTTCCTGCATATGCCTGCCCTGTACTGTACGAAGAGTAGGTGCTGCCAGGAGTGCTAAATCCTGGCCTCGGGCCAGGATGCCACCCTTTGCCAGTGCCCTAAAACCCCCGAGCTGGAACGAAAATCAGACCTTTACTTCGCTAGACTTTGGATCTTCAATGGCACTGCAGGAGGGATGCTCAGTTTGGTCACGGACGGCGAAACAGCCAGCCTTTCCCCTCCAGGATACGCATTCGAGCCTCACTGGAGTCACTAATGATCAACCACCCCGGCTTCGCTGCACTCGCAAGTGCGTTTTGGGGTTTGCAGGTTTGCTCTGTGCCGCCCCACCACAGGACCAGGTCACTGGGCTGCCTCCAGGTCACCCTCCGGTCCTTCCCCTCCATGAGCTTCGGTGCCCAGGGCTTGTTGTCCACCCCAGGGGGAATTTGCTGCTGTCCTGGACCCGGCTCAGTGGAGGGGAAATGGATTTAGCCTCGAACAAGGTCCTATTTTCTTGAGGTGAAGGGGTGAAGGGGTTTTCACAGGGCAGTCTCTGCTCCCACGCAAAGGACAAGTTGTTCAAAACTGCCCCTTGTCTGTCCGACATACAGAAATCCTGAAATCACCCCAAAAGTCTTGGGTTGTTTATTTTTTCTTAATACCACATTCTTGGATCTATTGTATGACTCTCTCCCTGCCCTCGCCTCGTCAGCCCCCGAGTGCATCACCACTTCATATCGAGGAGCCGAGGCTGAAATGTCACATAAACATACACCTTCGGCAGGAGCTCAGGAGGGTCCCGGGCAACTCACCAACATTTCCACCAAGCAGTCAAGAGATAATAAAATCAGTATCGTTTCAGACTATTTGCCACCTCAGAGCACCTCTCTGGCTTCAGCCAGCTCTGCAAGTCCCACGCTGCCCGCTCCCTGCCTTACCCCCAGGAGCAGAAGATGGAGGTGGCACCAGCTCCGAAAGCCAGGTCTGAGCTGCGGTGACACCCCAAACCCCAGGGCAGCAAAGCACCGAAACAAGCAGGCTGAAGAGAAGTCGGGGGAGACTGAGGTGCGGCAATGGAGGGATTCCGTCTTTCCCCCGAAGCCAGCCGTGCCAGGCAGAGCGATGCTGTCACACTGCGGGGATCAGCATCCAGCCGTGCCTTTCTCTGTAAATTGTCTTCTGGACTTAGAGCTACTGAAAGTCTATTACTGAGAGCCCACATCAATCCCCTAATATCCCTGGGATACAGAGGTAAAATTAGAGCTTCTTTCAAAGAAAGAAACTAGAATATAACGACTTCAGAAAGCCCAGCTGCTCCCTGAGGAAAACAACAGCAGTGTCACCCAAACTCCAGCGTGTACCTGCAGAGGGAAGAGTCTGTCTCACAAAGCTGCCCTGGAAGGACAAAATCTATTCGTAACTAAATCGACGTTTGATGCATCACAAGCAGGCAATTCACAGAGGGATTTGCTATTGACTACGTAGAACATTTTTGCAGGGTGCAAAATTTATTCCAGGCACAGCCCAGGTGGCCTTTGCCACGACTTGTTTGCATTACCTCGGCAGAGCCGCACCTCTGGCACACAGCTGGCGAGAGGAGACAGCCCAGCCAGCCGCTTGGGAAGCGGCCAGCTACCGACCCTTGCCTTCAGGGCTGGGGATCAGCAAAATCTCGGGCTTTGCCAGCTCACCTGCCCGGCCCAGGACAGCAGGGCCAGGGGCTGCTCAGGTACTGGTGCCCAGGGTGGCTGCAGAAAGAGCACGAAGCCCAAAACCCCATCAGATGCCCAAAAGGGAGCCTCCGATTTGCGTGTCCAGCAGCAGCAAGAGCTTCCCAGCCCAAATTTTGGGCTCTCTCGCTCCTGCCGAGGCCTGAGCAAAATCTTCGTGCCGAGGAGACCCGGGGGGCCTGGCAGGGCGGAGGACAAAGCACCTCCGCAGCCCCATCGGCCAGGTTACGAAAGCTATCGGGGCGTCACACTGCTACGGGGACGCTTGCACAACGGACGGGGCCGGTGACACGGGGCAGGGCTGGACGCCAGCCAGGGCTGGATGCCGGCCGGGCGGTGGGACCTACCTCCAGCCCTGCCTCCGGGGCAGCCCAACCACCGCACTGCCGCCGAGCACACCCCCGGGGGGAAAGTCCAGCCCCGGGCTTGGCTACCAGCTGCACTGCTCCAGCCCCTCTTCAATGACAAATTTACTGGCTGGAAACTGATGACCAGCAAGTTTATTTACCGAGACGCCAAGGTACCGTGAAACTAGGGTAATAAAGCGTGAAAAACAGAAGTTGAATTTATTTCCTAAGATGAACATTAACACCGTTTTACCTGAGGAGTGCGGTGCCCAGCCAAGGATCCTCAGCATCTCCACGTCAAAGACAACCATTCTCCGTCAGTACCCATCACTTTGCTTTTCAAGAGGAGCCCAGACAGCAGCAACGTAGCTTGATACATGAATATCCCATACGTGATTTACAAAGCAGCTTCCCAAATATGGTTATTCAGACAGGAAAACTCTGGGACTCTGGTTCATAGCTGTTTAGATCAGGTAGGGTGTAAGTATTGCGGCCCTACCAGCAGAAAAACAGCTGAGCCTGCTCAAATGGGACTGGGAATAGGACACTGGATGATCTCAAGGGCTTTGCCAGTCAGGTGGTGAGATGGTCAGATCCTCAGGTGATCCCTATTACACTTCACTTCTCAAGTCTCAAGCCTGCTAACGAGCAACACAATCTGCATGAGCAACACACGTGCCGAGACACCCAGCACCTGGGTTTGCTGCAGGCCACCCTACAGTCAGTAGGCAGAGATGGTCACCTTTAAAGCCAGGCAGATGTTCTCCAGCCCAGACCACAGCTGCCCAGTGCATAAGGGCAGGAGCACGCGAAGTTCCTTCACCACCCCTCAGCAATGCCAGGGTGAGGTTTTATAACAAAATAATTCAAAACTGTACAAAACCAGAGTTAAAGCTCTCTGGCATGACCTTCTCTCTCTTCCTCTCTCCTCCCAGCTCAGGCTCATCGGCCCGGCAAGCTGGAATTTCAGCCCCTGCCTGGAGGTTGTTTTCTTGGTGCGGGAATCAAATACATCATTTTGCAATCTGCTGAAAGGGGGAGGAAGAGTGGATCCCAGCCAGACATCCCTGAGACAGGGAACACGAGGAGAGAAGAGGGTAGGAAGAAAGTCCTCCACACAGTCTGTCCCCAAAAACTGTGCTTCCTCCGACACAATGGAAGACACTAAACCAATGTGAGGTGATGCTCCTCCCAAGAGAGATCTATTTGCACCTTGAAGGGGAAGGAAAGAAGGAAGGAAAAACGACGCTCATGCCAAGAAGATTCTCCTTATCTTGGCCTAAGATGCCCTCACCTCTAAAGCAGTCACTGGGAAGGAGGCTGAGTCTTCTGCCCCTTGGAGCACGTGGCAAAAACCACCATTTGCAGACCACCTCTGATGGGCAGCAGGGATGGCCCCAGCACCAGCTGCAATGAATGGTGCTAATGGGCAGCCCCAGCCCCACTCCTCCTGCCTCCAAATGCCTGTGTGCTGGGAAGCACGTCACCGCCAGGAGCTCCACAGGGTCAGCACCTCCACCAGTTTGGACTCTGGAAAAGCATCAGTCAATGCTGTGCAAACCCCAGGCATTTCACAGTGCTCTCAGTAGAGGCAGGCGAACCACTCCTGCATCCCTAAGAGCTACAGCACCTGCCAGCGGGTCGGGGGACACGGCAGCCCTGCCTGGCCTTGCAGAGCCTCACCTTTCTAGAGTCCTCTGAAAATCATGTCACCATCTAACAGCTGTTCAGAAGCTACCACCAAAATGCTGATGGTCACACTGACGTCCTAAATGGACAATGTGCCCATTTCTGTCTCTCAGAAGACAGACCAAGGGTTGAATGGAAGTATTTTCCCCCGCGTGCTAAATGGAAATGAATTATTCTCCCCTTCCTCCATGGCAGCACAAGTGGCTGCAGTGGCTCTAAGGGGAGCTGGTCACACACCCATTCCCTTCAGTGTCACTAGCATTACAACAGGAAATTAAAATGGCTTTGCCCCAAGAAGCTAGGTAGCAGGTCTTTGGAGCATAAATAATTATTCCAAAAATTATTAAGTGTCAGAAAGTAGATTCAGAGGGTTACTGAGCAAGTCAAGCCAAAGGCTGGCTGCCGCGTGTGGAAGTCTTGGAAATTTTGATTCAACAGGCAGACAGCTCTTGGGCAGACACCTACTGCTAAATATGAAGTGCTCTATTTAATCATCCGCACTGCAGTCTATATTCATATCCCAGATGAAGTGGCATGCGTGTTTATTTAACGAGATGTCAGAAGTGTCACTATCATTCCCTCTCTCCTCCTTAGCTGCGTGGAGGACTTTACCATCTGCTGCCCAGACTTATTGCTACTCATTTCTCGGTGAGACAGATATTGGGTTAAAGCGGCAAAGCTCAGCTTTCTGAGATGCTTTAGTCACTGAAACGCTTGAGAAATCAGAGCCGAGTGCTTTGGAAAAGTCTCCCAGCTATCTATGGCAATGCTGCCTCTTTTAAACATCCACCTTCTGCCACGCTGCCACCTCAGGTGAACCTGTTTCAGGCCAGCCTCCCTCAAACCCACCGAGATCCTCACGTCTGCCACCAAGTCCTGGCTCACAGCTTCTTCCCAGGTGCCCAAAACTGAGGTGAGGCACAGAGGGGATGGGGGATGCCCCACAGCAGGGTGATGGTGGAGAGGTGATGGATCCCTGGGTACAAAGGGGCACCCCGGGAGTGCAAGGAATCCCACGGGAAAGCCGCCAGCAGCCACCACCCCGGGCGATGGCTTCGCTCGTGGGAGAAATAAGAAGGTGCTGCACCTTGGTGTGCGCTCCATGAAGTTAGAAACCACCACGCTCGCAGCCATCCGCGCTGTGCAGAGGCAAACTGCCACGGGTGTTTTTCCTGTTAACCCACTGTGATATTTCATGGATTACTGTCCATCCCCCCCCCCCCCAGGATCACAGTTTCCTTTCAGATCACGCTTTTTCAAGCTGAAAACGCTGGCAGAGCTCGGGCAGCAGTACCAAACGCTGCACAAGCGCTTCCCTGACACAAGGATGATGAGTCCGGAGGAGCTGCCTGACCAAGGAGGTGCAAGGATAATGATCATTATTAATCCCACGGAAGCAGAGTTTGTGGAAATCACTGGTTTTACTATATGCTGGAAAAACGTTAGTCATATGCATATTTTTAATAAGTAACGTAATTCCACCGGGCCTGGGATTTACACAGCATTGGAAAAGGATTAACAGCCTGTCCACTAACCAGGATGTTTGACGCATCAGCATCTCCAGGGTAAGGACAGGTCAACAAGTTAAGAAAAAAAACCATTTCTCGCGGTCTGTGCAGACTCTGGCCCGGACCCCTTCTCACCCCTTGCTCACTGTTCCCAGCTAGTGGAAACATCAGCCGGACGGGCACAGGATAGCTAAGATCGCTTCCCGAAGAAACTTCTCTCTTTTCTCTAAGTCACATGTACCTAAAATTAAGTGCATCTTTTGTGTATTTTCAGAAGAATTTTATTTTCCGTGGCAGGCTATTAGGACTTTTGAATCACCCTGAGAGACACGCCAAGCAAACACTGATTCATATTTTGGAGCTAAATCACCATTCTTCCCAAACCCCGGGGACAAAGCAGTAGGTGTGGAAAACGGCTTCATGCATCACCAGTAACTTTTGTTTCTTTCAAAAAACACGTTTTTGTCACGCTGGCTTGGTCGCACATGGCTCAGGAAAGCCAAAACCCAAAACGACAGAGAAAAGCACATTCAGTACAGCGGGGAGCAGGAAACCTTCTCTCCTTCCTCCTCCTTGCAGATCACAAGGAGCTGGTTTGGCCTAAACCCAGCTACTCGAGTCATCAGAGTAATAAACTGAAAAATAAACATATCGTACCTCCCAGTCATTAGTTACTTAACGACCGCCAAGCTCTCTGGGCGGTGAGCAGCTCCCCGGAACCTGCTGGAGCAGGAGGTGGGGAACGGCGGCAGGAAGGGCGAGCAGCCAGATCTGGGGGCAAAGGGTTTTCCCATGGGGCAGGAGAAGCAGAACGAAGAGCCACCGGGCTAAGATGCACCTGAACATCAGTGACGCTGAGCACGACGGGAGCTGAGGACACGGAGCTCAGAGAAGGTCCCGGCTGCCTCATCTCCTGAGCAGGACCACAGAGTCAGCCAGCAGCTTCCCTGTCACCAAGTCTGTAACCCATCAGCGATGTCGCGGCAGATAACACCACAAAACCTGGGTGACCTATCCCTAAGGCCTCTGCTGTTACATATTTCTTTGCCAAATCCCATTAGAAGCGGTGGGGCCACTAGGCTAGCTCATGGATTACTTGGATCACCAACCACTCTTTCCTTCCAGAATTGTCTGGTCTTCCAGAAAAGGGGGCGGGGGGGGAAAGAAAAAAAAAAAGCTGGTTACAGATCATCACACGCAACAGGCATGGAGACAGACTCTTAGTCATGAGTTTGCCCTTCCGATAAAGGTGCCCAGACTTGAGAGCAGACAAGCCCAGTCAGGCGCCGAGTCTGGTTAGCAAGGAACCAGGGTTCACAGGTTTGCATGGCAATCAAGCCTCCGTCTCTGCCGGGCAGACTCAAAGCGGAGAGGGTATGAACCAGAGCTGAGAGACCTGCAAGGAGCGGTCAGTGCGGCTGAAAGCGGGAAAAGCCGAGCTCCAGCCCTGCCTCCACGGCTCTCCGGCTGCCTCTCCCCTCTGCTCCCAGCGCCGGCAGATATCCGTCGAGGGCGGGCAGCACGACCGCTTCATTTTACGGAAAACAAAACTGAAGAAGTTAGTGGGGTACTAATTGCTTACCTTCAAAAGTTGTTTAATTGTCTTTCTCGTTCTTTAGTTATCTTCATTTAAAGTCATTTAATCATTATTTTGCTTAGAAAGGGGTAGACGAGCCTACCCGCAGCCAGGGGTAAGTTTAAGCACCGAGCTCTAGGACCCACCTTCGAAACTGCAGCAGCTCTGTGCACGTTCCAGCTTACTCTCTTTTTTAAATAGAAAAGCAGCGTAGAGGAAAAAAACCACAGTCAGTAGAGGGCCTGTGAGACTACCACCATCTATGCTTTGACAATCAAAAAAGAAACAAGGAACAAGGACAGCCAGACAATAAAATTACAGATGAGAATAGCAGATTAGCCCAAGCCTTCAGGGATGAAGCCAGGGTGGCTCATTAACCGAAATCAATCGGAGCCGGGAGGGTTCAAAGCATCAAAATGGTACAAGGCATCAAAGCCAGCTCTAGAAATGAGAGGGAGACACAAAAAAGTCTGAAGTGGGGAAGCAAAGCAAGTAGAGGATGAGCAGAAAGCTCTAGAAACTCTCCCAAGCCACCTCTGAACCCCTAGCAGGTACCTGCCAAAATCCAGGCAAGAAGAGCGGCCCCAGGTGACGGAAGAAAGGCAAACGATGCACCTGCCTTCAAAAGGGGAGGAAAGAGTTACGGCGGGGATCCCTGCGCTGTGAAAATCCGAGCAATGATGCCGTAGGGAAGGACCTGGCAAACACGGCACGGCCGCAGAAGAGACAAGGGTAAATTCATGGTGGGCTGAGCGCCGGGAGGGCTGCGCGCAGGATGCAGCGGGGAAGCGCAGCACCTCGCTCCTGGGCTAGGGCAGGCAAGGAGAGGCTCCAGGAGAGAGCAGTGAGAAAAAGAGATTTAGAAGATGTGATCTGAAGGAAGTTTCTTTTTTTGAGGGAAAAAAATAAAAGAAAGACCAAGAGGCCCACGACAAACAGTCTTTGAGTAGATTAAACGGCTGCTAGAACAAGGGTGGCGATCAACCGCCCTTTGTGTCTCCCCAAGCCAAGCCAAGATGCAATCCCCTTCCTGCGCTGGGGAAAGCGGGGTAGGCTGTTACGCTTAGGAAAGATAAGCACTTCCGTTGTCCTAGAAAGTCAGAGCTCTCATCCCATCAGAGCACCAACCCACTGGAAAAGAGGAGTCCCACCTTTCTGATGACAGCCGGCATTCGCTTGCAGCCCTGCAAGGCCAGCTGAGTCCCCGGAGACGTGAAAACTCCCTTTTCCCTGTACCCCGAGGCGTGCCGGCACGCCTGCCCAACACCAAAACCAGCCGCAGCTTTCGGGGAGCGCCGAGGGGTTGTGAAATCTCCTTCGCTGGCAGCTTAGAAAGAGGTTGCACATCACCCACACAGGCAGCCTGCAAGTCATTCACCCCGACGGCGCAAAGAAAAAGAGCCAAGTTAAGATCCTCTCCAAAACCTGACTTCTGCTGGGCGGTGGAGCCCGGTCTGCGTTTCTCCCGAGCTGAGATGACTCCTCTCCGGTGCCCCTCGCCGCCGGAGGGTGGCTGTAACCACCCTGAGCCCAGCAGGCAGCGAGCTGGGAAAAAAACCAGCCCCTGATGGTGGTACCGAAACACCAAAACTCGGGGAGCGGCTGTTGCGTCCCACGGCCAGTCCTCCCGGGGAGGGAAAAGAGGGGTGAGCAGGGCAGGTTCTAAGGAGACCCAGGTCTAACGCCGCGCTGCCTGCCTGGCCCAGCTCCCGCAGCGGCATCTCTCACAGAAGGCACCCGCCTCCCACGAGCGACCTCGGTATTTGGTCAAACACATAAAATCATAGAATCACGGAATACCACAGTTGGAAGGGAACTCAAGGATCATCCGGTCCAACCTTTTTTGGCAAAAACGTGGTCTACACAAGATGGCTCAGCGCCCTGTCCAGCCGAATCTTAGAAGTGTCCAGTGCTGGGGAATCCACCATATCCCTGGGGAGATTTATTCCAATGGCTGACTGTTCTCATTGTGAAAAATTTTCCTCTTGTGTCCAACCAGAACCTCCCCAGGATTAACTTGTACCCGCTACCCCTCATCTTTTCCATGTAACTCCTTGTATAAAAGGGAGTCTCCATCTTCTTTGTGGCCACCCTTTAAATACCGGAACCTAGCGGTAAGGTCTCCCCCAAGCCTTCTTTCCTCGGGGCTTTGTTCAAACCCGGTTCTCCCAGCCTCTCCTCACACGGCAGGCTTCCCAGAGCATCTTGGTGGCCCTTCTCCAGACCCGCTCCAGCCTGTCCACATCTTTTTTGCCTCCAAAACTGAACGCAGTATTCCAGGTGTGGCCTGACAAGCGCCGAGTAGAGTGGGATAATGACGTTTTTCTCTCTGCTGGTGACGCCCTTGATGACGCCCCTCTGAAATACACAACTTTTGAGGAAAAGTCACGTTTTCCCAAGGAGAACGCACACCCAGCCCCTTCTGACCGGCCACGGGCACCGCTGGGATCCCCAGCCCTACCTCCGCGGCCAAGACCCCTGTCAGAAGGGGTCACCCCACCACCACCCCCCAGTGCCACGCAGGCTCCCACGCGGGATGCCACGCGTGGGACAGCCACGCCGGGGGAACGGCCTCGCCCTCCCGCGTTCGCCGGTGTGGACAGAGGGGTGCGTGGAGGGGCTCCGTGGGATGCAGCCCCACTCCTATTCCTATTCCTATCCCCATCCCCATCCCTATCCCCATCCCCCCCCGTCCCACGGCTGACAGCCGCGGCTGAGGTCACGAGGCCACCAACCCCCGCGCCGTGACGTCCGTGGGAACAGAACGCTCCCCTCTCCGACGTCACCAGCGGAAAACCTCCGCCGGGCGAGACCACTCCACGGCGGGGGGGGGGGGCTGTACCCGGCTCCCCCTCCCGGGCGCAGCGCCCCCCGCCCGCGGCAGCGGGGGGAGCGGAGCCGGCGGCGGGAGACGCGGCCCCGCCGGTCCCCGCCGGTGGGCTCGATGCAGGCGGCGGCGCCCGCGGTGTGTCCGTGTGTGCCGTCCCCCCCCTCCCCGGGCGCGGGTGGAAGGTGCCGGATGTACCGGCCGCGCCGCCGCCGCCGCCTCTATAAGCGCCGCCGCGGGGGGGGTGCGGGAGCCGCTGCTCGCCCCGTGCCGCTCCGCTGCCGTTCGCCCGCCCGCCCCGCCGGGAGCATGTACCAGAGCCCCGCCCGCTGCCTCTGCTCGGCGCTGCCCGCC